>JAOXNO010000052.1:29671831-29695296 GCA_028565335.1 Limnodromus scolopaceus | reverse complement strand
CTGTGGCTGCCCCATCCCTGGAAGTGTTCAAGGCCAGGCTGGATGGGGCTTTGAGCAACCTGGTCTGGTGGGAGGTGAACCTGCCCAGGGCAGGGGGTTGGAACTCGATGATCTTTAAGGTCCCTTCCAACCAAAACCATTCTATGATTCTCTTTGTACCCCGCCTTTAGATATTTAGATACATTGATGAGATCCCCCTGAGTCTTCTCTTCTCCAGGCTGAGCAGTCCCTCTCACAGCCTGTCCTTATGAGAAATGCTTCAGTCCCTTCTTTGTGGCTCTTCACTGGGCTCCCTCCAGTATGTCCCTGTCTCTCTTGTGCTGGGAAGCCCAGTGCCGGACACAGTGCTCCAGGTATGGCCTTCCACACGGTGAAGCCATGCTGGCTACTCCTGATGATTTTCTTATATCTTCATGTGCCTGGAAATGGTTTCCAGGATTAGCTGCTCCCATTCCACAGATGGAAGTAAGGCTGCCCAGCCTGTAGTTCCTGGGTCCCCTTTCTTGCCCTTCTTAAAGAGAGGAGTGACATTTGCTTTCCTGCAGGCTTTGGGTACTTCTCTCAATTGCAATGAAGGATCAAAGATTATCGAGAGTGGTGTTGCAATGACATTTGCCAGCTCCCTCACAATCAAAAGTGCATCCCATCAGGGCCCATGGACTTATGCATGTCCAGTTTGCTCAAGTATTCCTTGACCCAAGTGATCCTCTTCCACAAAGAGTATATCTGCCTTGCTCCAGACTTTCCCCTGGTCTCTGGCCCCTGGGCTTCCTGAAAGCTGCTCATGTTAGTAAAGGTTGAGGCAAAGAAAGCATTCATTAATTCAACCTTTCCTGTGTAACCAGGTCTCACTGAGCAGTGGGCCACATTCCCCTAGTTTTCCATTTGTCATCTATGTACTTGCAGAAGCCCTTCTTGCTACCTTTGACTTCCCCTACTAGATCCAATTCCTGCTGGCCATTAGCTTGCCTAACCTCTCTGCATGCTTGTCTCTGTATTCCTCCCAGCTCACCTATCCTTCCTTCCAGCCTCTGTATGTTTTCTTTTTGTGTTTGAGTTTGGCGAGGAGCTCCTTGTTCATCCATGCAGGCCTCTTGGCATTTTTGTCTGAATTCCTCTTTGTTGGGAGGGACCACTCTTGAGCTTGGAGGTGATCCTTGAATATTAACCAGCTTTCCTCTGCCCTTCCTCCCTCCAGTGCCTTATTCCATGGAACTCTTCCAAGCAGACCTATGAAGAGGCCAAAGTCTGCTATCCTGAGGT
Organism: Limnodromus scolopaceus; assembly: GCA_028565335.1. NCBI lineage: Eukaryota > Metazoa > Chordata > Aves > Charadriiformes > Scolopacidae > Limnodromus > Limnodromus scolopaceus. The sequence goes on along the minus strand of JAOXNO010000052.1, from coordinate 29,694,033 downwards.
CGAGTGTTGTGAGCTTGCTTTTCACCCACCTCCGTCCCCTCAAGATCCTGAACTCTACAATCCCTGTCCCAACCTTCAGGATGGCACACCCAACATGTCAACACCCACCATCAGTCCTCAGCAGCCAGACGGGGTATTTTTAGTCCAAATCTGTCTGGCCAGATGTGGACCCTCCATATTTTCTGCTCCTAGAGCAAAAGGCAGCTATTTTCAGGCATCTCACCCCATATTGACCAGGACTGCGTCTTCTACAACTACCTGAAAGGAGGTTGTAGAGATGTGGGGGTCGGTGTCTTCTCCCAAGTCACAGGTGATGGGACAAGAGGAAACTGCCTTAAGCTGTGCCAGGGGAGGTTTAGATTGGATATTAGGAAAATTTTTTACACTGAAAGGGTTATTAAGCCTTGGAATGGGCTGCCCAGGGAAGTGGTTGAGACACCATCCCTGGAGGTATTTAAAAGATGGATTGACATAGAGCTTAGAGACACGGTTTGGTGATGGTTTTGTCAGTGTTAAGTTGACAGTTGGAACAATCCAGGCAATTCTACGATTCTATGATTCCTTTGTGTTAATTAATTTGAAGAGACCAAGCATCTTCACTCTGCTTCTCACTCCATCGTGTCCTGCAGCCGTGCCTGCCACTTCCCAGCTTGGCTCTGGCTGCCTCAGGAGGAGGTGTTCAAAAGTGGACACCACTGAGCTCCTCACAAACTGGGATACGCTCCCAAAAGCAGCAAGTTGCTGTTGCCTTGCAGTCAAAGCTACAAAGTGCTCTCGTGGAGCAGATTCCTGGGATCTCAGGACAAGGATAAAGTAAAATTAGGCAGACCGAGATTACTCTGATTAAGCAAAAGTTGCACATCAGGGTGAAGTGCTGCACAGACACCCCACTTCACAGCTTGCACTGTGGTTTTGCCACTTTGAGACAGGCACTTCACTGGAGGTGAGGACGCATGCCGTGCTGCTGTTTTATAGGGTGTGAACCCTGCGTGAATGTCAGGTATGTAAATAATCCATCTTCAATTCTGCAGCTCCTGGCAAGCACCAAAGCTCAGCAACATCCTACAACAGGACTTTTACAAGGCTCAAACATCCATGCCCAGGGAGGCTCCCAAGTTCCCACACCATGCTCACCCACCAGCAGATGTGGCAGGGACAGCCACGATGCAGGGTCATTCTCCTCAGATTGAATTGACATGGTTGTTCCCATCAATGCCCAAAGCTGCAGGTTCCCTGTGCTACTGGGACTGCAGGCCATGTGTGGGGACCCGTGTGGGGACCCATGTGGGGACCGTGTGGGGACCCATGTGGGGCAAGGTTGCAGTCAGACAAGGAACGGGCTGTGGACAGTCTGACCAGGCAGCAGGGGGCAGGGGACTGGCATCCCCCAGAAGCCAAGGAGCTCTGGTCCCTGGCCTCTCTGGGAAAGTGACCTTCCCAAAGGATGGAACAAAGTATTTGGGAACAGCTGCACTGCATATGAACTAGCACTGAGGGACTTTCCCCACTGGGATGCCACCACCAGACCAGTGTCTCCAGTGACAGAGGAGGCTAACTACCACTTGCTTCATCCTATGGTCTTAACGATGGAGATACAAACCATGCTCCATCAGGGGCTCAGGTCTACCACATCTGGGAGTCCTAAGACAGAAAGGACTGATGAGACCTCAGACCAAAAATAGCCAGTAGCTGGCAGATATCCTATCACAGGGTGTCACCGGCACCAAGCACAACCCACGGACATGCTGCTCTGGTTGTCATCAGTGGTATGGGCGTGGTGGCTGCCAGACATGTTGCTCCCTTCATGGGAAGGGAGTCCCCAAGAAAGGGCAGAAAATTAGAGGGAAGAAATTCTAGCAATGCAGAAGCCTCCTGCCAGGATTTCCCAGGAACAGTGTGAGCTGGAAAGTCTGTCCTTGGAAGGCTGGACCAGATGACTTGCCTGATGGCTCCCCAGGAGCATCAGGGCACAGGAAACTGGCATTTGTGCCGATGGCTCCCTCCTAGCATTATGTCCCGTTACTTTGGGGATGGAGGCAGCAAGCAGGCAGAGTTCATGCTTCCCAATGGCAGCAGCTGTCTGGTCTCCCCCTTGGAAGATCTCTGCATTTAATTAGAGCGATTAAAAACATGTACATCCAAGATGAACTTGAGGATTTCTCAGAGCCCACAGGCAAGAGCTGGCTGATGCCTGCTGTCTGCCTGGGGATGGCTGAGGAGCAGCTTTCCCCTGCCCTGGTCCTAATGTGGGTGCATCTCTTTGCTGGGGTGGAGGTGACCTTTTGAATCCCTGGGGCCACAGGTTTCACAGGGCTTCTTGAAAAGTCACTGGTTCCTAAGTGAAGCCAAGCATGATGAACACGCGTGGAGTTACTGTGCCCAAGCCCTGCCAAGCCCCTTGGGGGTGGCTGGCCTCTCCTCCCAGCACTGGAGCAGCTTGCTAAAGAGGTGACAGCAACTGCAGAGGTCAGAAATCTCTGGCACCATGTGGACTGGAGGGCTGTGTTCAGCCTCGTCGCCAGGACCTGCTGAAATCTGATGCTGGTGCAAGGCCATAGAGATTATGCCATTGGCAACAGAGCTTCTTTGCTCAGTGTTTTACAACCCTGCTCATTGCAGAGCAGTATGTGATTTTCTAGAGGGATAAAATAGTGCTTCTGAAAGACAATAAAAAGATTGACTTTTGCTTCCTGGACTCCCTGCCACACTGCAATCTGTGGATGATGCATCTTCCTTGGTTGCTGCACCCTGCAGAGCTTCTCTCCAGAGGGTGCTGAGACTTGCCATAGCTGAGGAGAGGACACTCGTCAGAGTCCCATCTCTCCCGGGGACTCCTTCCCTGCATGCCCTTTCTGCCCAGGTCATCTGCATCACCTTGGACTCCGTGTCAGGGCACGGCTGCACTGTCCCATGTTTCTGGGTTTTGCTATGGTTTCCTGGTTTCCTCTGCTCACCCCTACATGTCCCTCCCAACACACCTCTTCTGTCCCTGTGAAAATTTATGCTGTTTTTAATTCGTCCCTTAAGTGTTAAACTGTTTTATATCAGCTACTGCTTCTTCCATTTCTATGCATTTTTTGACATGCGCAATGTCCCATAAACGAGTCTAAAACTTGACTGCAATTCAGGAGAAATGCAGTGCTCCTGGAAAGAAGCTTGTAAATGCACTGTTATTTTCTTCCCTAATTGCAGTTTTAGTGACTCATCCCTGGTGCTACACTGCAGTGCACATCCATTGTGTGGATTTTTACCCAGTCTTGAGCAGTCACAATTCACTGCTCAAGGTTGCAGGCCACCCAAGCCATTAGGAAAATAAATGTAAAATAAAAACCTGCTGGTACGCTTGGCTGGCTGAACAGCACAGCCCCTTGGGATAACAACAGAAGAAAAAGGCATTCAGTGCTTTCCAAGGCTGCTGTGTCCAATGTGGCTAAGCTAGTGCGAGCTGATGTCTGAACGTGTGCTTCTCTGAACAGGAGCTGACTCTTTCCCGTCCCCTTTCCCATCCTCTGCCTCTCCCCTTCTCTATCTCAGCATCATTCCTTCCCCTCCTATCTCACTCCTTCCCCTCCATACCTCTATCCTACCCCCTTTCCCTTTCCTCCACAACTTTATCCCACTCCTCATCTTTATCTTATCCCATGAGCATGACAGAAGGCTCTCACCCCATCTAAAACCCACTGCAATCCCCATCCCATTCACATTCCACCCCATTCCTTTCACATCCCCATCCCCCTCCCCATCCCCATGCCAGAGCTCACTCCCCTGCACTCTGCTGCCCGTGTCTCAGCTGCAAGAGGCAAAGGCATCCCTTGCAGCACTTGGCTCTGGCCCTTCTCAGGCTGTTGATTCACTGTTTAAGAGACTTATTGGCCTGTTTGTACAGGGATGCACAATCCTGGTTTTGTCAGGGCCATTCCCTGTGGAGAGAGGCAGAGATATGCTGGCCTTGGCCATGAGGCTGGCAGGATAGCACTGGGACATGCCCTGCTAGTCCAGATGTCCAAACTCAAACCCAGTGCACCAAAGCATCTTGTCAACCTAACACAGCATCTGGGGAAGAGCTAATCTTATTTGACCACCCCATGCCAAGAGAGCTGCTGCTTGCCATTGTGGCAAGCTCGGCCATCAGGTCCTGGCACCTTGCTGAGCATGGCTGAACCAATCTTGTTGAGCAAGATCAAACTCTGCTACTGTGAATTTAACTCCATCAGGCTTTCAGAGCAATGCTGCCAGGGCTGGTGCATCTGGCAGGGGAGCACAGCCTCCCCCCAGTCTGCCATGCAGGACACAGTGCCCTGCTGTGAGTCTCTGAAGCCCACCCAGACCATTGGCCAAAGCCTGGTGTTACCGAGCAGCCAATGCTGTGAGTACGGTGCAGCTCAGTTTCTCATTAGGTTCATCATCATTTGGGATGAAGTTGAGTGATCCCATTCCGGCCGCACACTCTCTGGCTTTGTCCCAATCTGGGCTGGGAAGGAGAGACCCTGCGGGACCCAACCTGGCAAACTCTCCTGGTGTCTCTGTGGCCGGACGAGTTGGAGCAAAGGGGCTTCCTGAGCTAGCCTGGGCAGCATGGCCAAAATCTGGGGTTACACAACCTGGCAGCAAGCTCACCAGCTCTTGCATTCCAGTGGTGCAGGGGGAAACCACAGCTGGCTTTGCTCCTGGGGCTGGGGAGGACGGAAACAGCATCCTCACTGGCATCACACCTGGCAGAAGCAATGCACAAACACAAACCCTTCTTGCTGCCTCACACAGTCCTTGTTTACACCTGGGGAAACTGCAGCACAGGGAGCTGAGGCTGAGGACTCGGAGCAGAGGAGGACAGAAGAAGGAGGAGCCCATCTCGTGGCCCTGGCCCACTGAAGCCTCCAAAATACCTGTGAGCAGTGTACGAGTCAGCACCAGCACAGCAGGAAGGGCGAGCAACCCAGGCACCCAGTGAATATACGTAACTGTGTCATTAGAGGGTGCCAGTGCATTGCGCTGCAGAACAAGCCTGTCCCCTCGCCTGTCCCGTCTGTGGCAAAGGGTTTCTCTGGCAGCCAGGGGCAGGAGGGGCCCAGTGAGATGCTGCGAGGACTGCAGGTGTAAATTCCTTCTTCAGAAGTTCAAATGCCACAGCCAGCCCGGGTGTGGAGCCACGGGACTGGAGCAGCACACGCAAAGGCCTGGGTATTCCTGGGAAGGGAACCTGGTACCACACAGGGAAGCCACAAGCGGCAGCAAACTGACCTATGCCAGAGGCTCCAGCACCTCTGGCAGATGGAGCACCTCAGCCTCATCCATGGTAGGACATCTGTACCCATTAGCAGGACATCTGGCCATTAGCACACCCAAGAGGGTAGAGAGCTCACAACAGGCACAGTGCAACCGAAACACCACCTATCCAGGCCTGCAGCCCCCTCCAAGCTTCCCCATGGCAGTGTAGGACTGGTGAGCCCAATAAATCACAACCAAAAGGTTTAATCAAAGCTATGCTTGGGTTTGGGGCTCAAAGACATCACAAACAGACCCCTGGATGGAGCCAAGGGCTTACACATGTTCCACAACAGAGGAGGAGCCATGATTTGCTTTTGAGAATGTTTCAGTGTCAGGACCCCACTGGGAGATGCCTCCAGAGCTCCCAGCAACACAAATCTATATTAATTCCCCTGGAAGGAGAGTCCATGGGCTCCCAAACCTGCTCTGAGGAGCTGCAGGGCTTCGCATGCTGAGCAAGGTAGTGAGTGGCACTCTAGCCAGGTTTGGGGACCCTGGGGCCACATCACCCTGGCTGCGCCAGTCCATGGGTGCCTGTGATTATGATCCCAACATCTGGAAAGCCTCCTGCCACCAGAGGAGGAAAATTTTGGTCCTGTCTCCACTAACCATACTACAGCAGGTACCTTGGAGAGACTTGGGTACAAACCCAGTCCCCTTTGCTGCTGGGGACAGTCCTTTGGCATAAAGCAGAGGTCTTTGCTGCTGCTGTTGGGTTCAGCTGATGGACCCTCTCTCCCTGCACAGGTTGGAGGTCTCTAGACTCATCCCATTAATCCAGGTGGGACAAGGGGCTGTACAACACAGGACAGGCCCTGTGAGGGATAAGCATCTCAGCAGAGAGAAATGCAGGTGTAAGAACCGGGAACAGAGCTGTACAAGCTGGCCTTTTTTCATGAAACCTCCCAGTCTTGTGTCAGAATTGGGGACTGGGCACCCTAAAGGGCCTGGGAACCACAGGGTCCCATCTGAGGGTAGCCATGAGCAGGGAGAGGGACTCACACTGTAGGTGGAGGAAAGAAGTCCATTCCCAACCTGCTCTTTTGGAGAGGAGGAGCCAGGCACCCAGGCCACGCAACTGGACTCAGCGGAGCAAACACTGCTCGGGGAGCAGCCGATCCCTCTGGCACAGCCTCCCAGAGCCAGCCAGCTCCTCCACACATAAACGGCTCAGCTGGCAGTGAAGGTCATTCACATAGAGCCTTTTCTACAACTGGGATTTTCCCCAGGCTCAGCTGCTGCTCACAGTATTTCCTAGAGAGATTTCAGCCTTCAGCTCCCTCCCTCCGCCACCTTCCTGTGCCAGTGTGGTGAGCAGCAGATTTTCCTGAGCTGCATGGTAGCACAGCAGTGATGCTATTTTCACCAAAAAGTGGAGTTCAGGTGCAGAAGTTGCCATGCCATGTCTCTCCAGCACAGACAAGGCTGAAATGACCTGGGTCCCACGGCTGGGAGGTGGCAAGCCAATGTGGGAAACAAACGAGAACATTCGCAAAAGACAGCCATGAACTTTCCCTGTGCCCTCAAGCTGCTGAATTGTTGCTGAGGCATCTGGAAGGTCAGTCCACCACAATAGCGGAGCTGGCTGAAAAGGGGCTGGCATAGCCCTTTATTAATAGAGAGTGGTGCCTACATGCTATCCCATGGAATATAAATAGCGTGCAAATGAGATTCACATGTGCAAGGGAAGGGCCCTGCCAGAAGCCAGGGTACAATTCTGCAAGGGTCTGATTTCTGCGTCGGGGTCGGGGTTGGCGGTGCTGGCAGAAGGGCTGTGGGCAGATGGTGTGGGTGTACTGTGAAGTTTGGTATTGCTGGAGTCAATGCCTCTTGGTTAGTGGCACAAGGAGCTTCCGACACCGGTCATGGGTCTTGACACATGCACACACTCATGTGTGCGACTTTTAGAGCCCTTGGACAGAGGAGGTCTGTTCTCCAGGTATGTGTCAGGCCCAGTTCTTCCAAGAACAGGGCAAAAAACATGATCATTCCAGCTACTAATAGAGAAACTCTGAACAAAATCAAGGTCCAGAGAGGACTGCTGCTGGGCCACAGCCTGGCAACGGTTGAGTATTCCACCAAGTGTCCCTGCAGAACACTGGGTGTCCCAGCTCAGTATTTACTCCGAGCATCCCAGCATTTTGGGCTGGGGGGCTTAGGGCAGTTTTTTCTTTCCTGCCCTGCCCATTGGGTCATGCCGCTGTGGGCCATCCCAGACAGATGAATTTTAGGAGGGAGAGAGATATTTCTGTTTTGTGTGATACTGCTCTGAGTATCAGTATTTAAGATCTTGCAAAGCATTTAACATTTTTGGGATAAAATGTTTTGTAGGAAGCACAGGGCACTGTTACAAGAGTGCCAGTGTTACTGCCTTCTCTCTAATGCTCTTCTGTCTGCCTTCCACAGGGTAGCTGCAGCTGGTCTGCTCTGCAGGGTGGTGGTTTCCCTATTAACAGCATTAAACTGCAACCATCGAGATATAATCCCTTTGTGAAATCTCATCTCCTCCCCCTTTCCAGCCATCATGCAGAACCCTGGTAAAACCCACGCTGAATCCTCCTGTGCTCAGTCTCATCTTGCACCTCCTTCTCTCTCCAGACTTGCCTGGGCTTGGAGCATTGTGTCCACATGGACACGTGCCATCCTCCACTCACATCACACTCTCTGCAGTGGCAGCAGTTGACCTACTCAGGCCACCGCAAGCATTGTGCCAGCCTCCTGGTCATGCAGTAGGTCTCTGTGGAGGGAGGAATGAGTCTAGCTCAGCCCCTACTCCTCAGTCCGACAGCACAAGGAGGGAGGAGGACTTTGAAGCTCTTCTGTACCAGTTCAGCTAAGAAAATCCTGTTTATAGTAAGAGCAGTGCTGGTCTGCCCCAACATCCTTCCAACCCCAGGCCTCTCCCTGCAGCCTGTGCAGTGTTCAGCATCAGAGTAATGGAACAGGATCCTGACAGGAGATGAAATTCCTGGCCCTTTGGAGGGCTAGATCTACATGGCCCTGCCATGAGAGCCTGGACTACAGCAACAGGAGGTTATCCCACCTGTGAGGCCCCTCCTAAAATAGCACATCTCGAGGACAATTCCCCTCTACAGGTGTTATAGCATTTGCTGCCTGGCCTCCCAGCAGCCTGTCCGTTCTGTAGAGCAGCAACATCGTAGGCATCAGGTACTCCAAATATGACAGATCCCCAAATCCCATGCCCACATGTGAATTCCCCTAGCTATCTGTCTGGGAGTTGCTCTGGCTCTACAAAGATCACCTCAAGACAATTCCCATGCCTTCTCCACTCCTTTGCACCCAAGGCTCGCAGCCCTGCTGCTCTCCACATTTCCCTGCAGTCCCTGCAGACTCTCTGGTGCTGCTCGGGGCTCCTGGAGGAAACCACACAGGAGCCCTGTGGCCTGAACAAAGGCAAGATTTCTGCAGCCCACATCTGCTCTGCCAACCCTCCATCGAATTGCAGTCAGGCCAGCTCAGGAATGCTTTATTGTTGCTGCTGTCTCGGTTTCCTGTGGCTTAAACACCTCTGGAGGAGAGTCAGCAGAACTGAACTGTGCTCTGCCTCGGCTGCTGCAGAGCACTCAGTCAAGGAGGTACCAGGTATTTCCTTATCAGCTCCCTTGGCTCTGATTGCTGTAGGAACAACGGACTAAACCAGCCCCCTGAGAGCAACCAGGGTTTCTCTGCCCAAATCCCTCAGTGACAGCCCTTGGGAATACACCAGCTGGAGAGCAAAGTGGTCACATCTGCCTTCTGAACTCAAATGGGTGGTCCTGCTGCATGCTTTCTCCTGCACAGACGACATTGGCCTTTCAACAGCACCCAGCCTCAAATCTCTTCACCTAAACGATGGTGAGTTGAAACCCACACTTTCAGGGGTGCCCTGTGCTCAGTCTTTTCTTGCAGATAGGAAACTAAGGCACAGCAAAATGATCTACTTCTCCTAGCCACTGGAGTGCAGGAGCATTCATGCATTTGAGATACATCCCAAAGATATAGCAGGAGAAAAGCTATGGCTCTAGCTGCCTCTGCAGTAGGCAGTAGTGAGAGATGAGCATGGAGCAGGCAGAGATCCAAAGACACTGCGTGTGATGGAGCACAGACGCAAGTCTTCAGAGAAATCCAGTACCAGGCAGCAGCTTGTGAAGGACGCAGAGCCCTGGGATGTGAGGGCAGAAGAGCAGATCAGCTTCAGGACTATCTTGCACTGGGTGAGGACACAGTGAGCAATGTAACCCTTCTGCGCTGCTCTAGCATGTGGTGCTCCCCAGCCCCTTGAAGAGGGGAAGGGAGAGAGGGAGATACTGCTGGTAATACTCCATTTCACTGCCAGATGGGGTACCGAGACAAGGAGCAGTTGGAGGGTTTCACAAGTCAGCAGGAGACACACCAGAACCCATCCTGAGGAAGGAGGGATGAACAACCACCACTTGTCTGTCACAGAGAACAGACTTTAGAGAACAGGGTTTAGAGTCACCCAGAGGAGGCTGGCAAGATGTGAAGGGATGTTGTCTCTGTTTAACAGCATCATGCCAGGAGGCTATGACTCAGGCTGGACCAGCCAGTACCTGGGTTTTGCAGCCTGGCAGTTTTGCTGCTTCTCTGCTCACAGGACCATGGTTTGCCATCAGGAGTACCAGCCCCATCCACCCCCAGAGCCAGTAGTGCTCATTTGATTCAAATCAGACACCGGGGCACAGCTCCTGGCAGGGCAGGCAAATACCTTCTTCTAAAGCCATCTGTGTCCGTGAAAGAAATTACGGACCTAAACTTTTAAACTGCTAGTTTTTATCAAGTCAGAAAAATTTCCTGATAGTACAGGTGATGGGTAAGAAAGACCGTTGTCCCAGGCAGGCCTTGGGATTTCAGCACAGAGAGTGCAGATCCACTGACTTTGCACTTACTTCAAATATTAATGCAGTGGTAGGAATGAACACACAGGCTGGTGGGAGTGTGGAGATGGACCAGGGTCTCTTCCCTGATCCCTTCTGCCATGCAGACACCTCTGCCAAAACCAATAGCCAGCAAAACTCAAAACTGCCCTGCCCTGCCTGCAACCATAGTCTCACAGAACCATCTTGCAAGACAGTGGGGCGTTTCACAAGGCTTTTGCAACAGGTTTAAGCAAATAACTGTGTGGAAAGAGGTGCAAAAGGCAGCAAGAATGGGGGCAAGTAACCACAGCAAGTACTCTGGTCTTGCACTCTGCTATTCCCTTTCTTACAGTTCACCTCTTCTCTGCGGCTTGACATGCTGTGTGGGTCCAGCTTCTGCATCCACCCTCTGCAAGGTCAAGTTGTTCCCTCTGGCTTGTGCCTTTCAGGCAATCAGAAAGAAAAAAAAAAAAGTTAACATCAAAGACAAAAGCGGTGATTATAGGGCCACTGAGTTTGCCAGGCCCAGAAAGTGCTGGGGAAGATAAATGTTGCTATTGCCGAAACCAGACGTTCCGGGCAGCATGGACTTTCAAGTAAACAGGATTCACATCTCCCTTCCCATGTCTGCCAAAGTGAGAGAGAAAATCACTGGTAAAAGTGTACAGGGGACTGATTTCACAGGTGCAAAAGCTGGTTTGTCTTCCAGCATCTCAGACAATGTTTTTGAATGATCACATTAGTGTATCTCAGGAGTTTCCTGCCCTCGGTCGTGTGGCCACGTCGTACTTGGGCACAGGTGCGTAGTCAAGCCTGTGTGAGAGCTCATGAGAACCTTTAGTTCTACATGTGTAACACCTCCAGGATGCTTCTGCCACCTCTCAGCTAACTTCTGAGGATGTGCTGACACCCCTGATGGAAACTGGGTGACCGTACCCTCCATGTGTCCTTGCTCAACAGGAGTCCTATCTCTTCTCATCCCAGGGGACAGCTGGCTTGTCTTCTCTTTGTAGGAGCTAAATCCCAAGCTGTTGTATGGCATTAAATCCCAGCCTCACTTCCAGGGCACAGTACAGACATCTGCACCTAGAAATTACTATATAATTTCTGTTGGAGGGATAAAAAGAGTGGTAATGCCTGGACTACATTAATATTTGAAGTAAGTGCAAAGTGGGTAATAAGCAGATTTAAGTATCAAGGGCTATATTTAGATTTTAACGAAGCCAAGCAGTGTTCTTCAAGCTGCTTTCTCAGTTAATGTTTAACAAGACACTGGAGTACTGGCACTGGAGTAAAGGACAAGACAAGTTTAATGTTAACCGGTGGAACAATGTATATTGTGTCTGCTGCAGAGTACTGGCCAGGCGGTATCATTTAAAAATGCATATGTAAATAACATCATAGGACAAAGGGAGCCGCGCGAGAGAATGTGTCAGCAGCTTCCCAGGAGCGGAGCAGCAGCCCCTCCTGGCACCCAGGCATGAGGTGCCTTCCCCTCAGCCCCTCCGCACCGGCGGGCCTGTTCCTCACCCCCCCTCACTCGGGCTCACTTGGGCAGCACACAATAACCCAGAGGATTGTTTTGGTTTGTTTCGTTCTCTTATTTTTCTCCCATTTTGCAGAGTGACCGCCTCCTGGGAGGCTCTGAAAGACGTGAGGGAGGCGGCACAGCTGGGGGGCAGCGGGTTGGCGATTCTCACCCTGCAGCCAGGAAACCCCAGCCCGTGCCAGGGCAGCCGGCTACGCGGAAACGGCTCTCTGATGCCTCCCGCACCCCCGCCAGCCAGAGGGGTTCATTTAGGAGGCACTTACGGTGCTGGGTCCTTCATGCAGAGCAGCGGTACCTGCGTGTCTTTTCTCTTGCCCAAGCACGGAGCGTGTCCCACCCTAATTTGAATAACGTCTTCCTGGCTGAGCGTCATTAGGGACCGAGGGTTAAACTGGTCTGATTAGATCTACTAATCAACGCAGGGAACAACGAAGCTGACGTTGGCGCGCACGGTAGTGCGGGAGCAGGCTCATCCCCCGTGGGCCATCGCCGGTCCCCAGCCCCGGGTGCCACTGCAGCCCCCAGCCCCACGGCTTGCCCGCCGGGTACGGCCTCACGCCGCGGGTGGCCCTCACCGCGGTCACCGCCGTGAGTCACTGCCACGCGCCCAGGGCAGGGGCGGCCATTTCACCCTTTGACCTGTGTCCCTGACCCGTTTTATCAGGGCAAACCCCAGCAACTGCGTTCCCAGCGCCTCCGCTGGAGCCGCTCCCACGCCCGTGTCCTGCCAGCAGCAGGAGGCACCGAGCCCGCGGCGACGCGACCCGCCGCCCCGCGCGGAAGGTCTGCGAAGGCGGGAGCCACGGCAGGAGGTCCCCGACTGCCAGGGGACGAGCCCCTTCCCCGATTCCGCCTCGGTCCTGGCTCCCCGCAGCGGCCGCTGCTACTGCTCGTACTCAGCTGCGCCCCGCACCCTGGCTCTCGGACGCCCCGAGACCGTGCCCGCCCGGGCTCCCGCACTGCCCTCACCCGCCCCGCCCCCGGCGGGCAGGCCGCGAGGCCACGCCCCTGCATGTGACCACGCCCCCCCGGGCGGGGCCCCGGGCTTGTGACGTACCCGCCCCCTCCTCGTTCTCCGCGCCGGCTCTGCGCGGCCAGGGGCGGGGCCTCTGCTCTCCCTGCCTGACGTCACTGTCCGCCGCGGAGTGCGCGGCAGGTGCTGTTGGCGGCGCGAGACGGGCATCGCCTGAGGTAGTGGGAAGGGGGGTGCCCCTAGGGACGCGGGGAGGGGCTGCGTGGGGCCAGGAGCGGGAGCGCGTGGGAGCTGTGTCCCCCCGGCTGCGCAGGGAGGGCCCGGGGCTGGCGGGAGGGAGCCCGGGCGGTGGGTGGCCGTTGGGCCCTTGCTGCGGGGAATGTGCTGGTCAGCGGTGCTGCTGTGAGGAGGAGGAGGAGGAGGAGGAGGAGGAGGAGATCTCCGGGTGAAGAGGGACCCGTCCCACCTCGGGCAGGCCAGCTGCGGGGTCGCGGCTCTGGTGGCAGGGTCCCCGAGGTGTCCGCTGGGGTGAGTGCCGGTCCGGAGCAGGACGGCGGGTCAGCGGGGAAGCCCCCAGGCAGGCCCGGGCCGCGGTGCTGCCGCCGCGGGGGTGTCTGGCCCTCTCTGCCCGCTCTGAGAGTGCGGTTGTTTTCAAAGAGTGGCTTTAGGCTTTCTCGGGGTTCCGTGGCTGGGGGCGAGGTGGCTGGGGGGCTCTGCAGCCCTGCCCCGTGCTGCTGGGGTTGTTTATGCAGCGTCGGGGGGGAAGGGGAAGGCACGTCTGTGCTCAGAGCAGATGGGCATGTTTAATACTAATGGGCTTATTGAGTGTAGAGCAAGAGGTATGCTAGCACTGAGTAAAAACAATAATTCTGTATCGTGTGTTTAAAAGCCATTATGGTTGTCCTGGATTTCTGTTTCCTGTTCCTATAGCTGTTGGAGACCTCATTTGAATAATTAAATGTCACGGTGAAATAGGAGAATAATGAAAGGAGACTACTCGCCTCCTTCCCTCTGCCACATGCATCTGGCAGTCCCTTTGGATAGCAGTGGGGAGACCCCCTCTGTCCAGGGCAGCTCTGAGGTCTGTCACAGTCTTCCCTGATTCATGTTGAGCTCTATCTGAAAAGAAGAAAAAAAAAAAAGTGCTTTTTGCTTTTGGTGCTTTCACCTTTGCTACAAGACTCGTGTGAGCAGAAGGTTCAATGTGATTGTCTAAGCAGGGTAAGTTTCGGTAAGGTAGTAAGTGTAGGTGAGATAAAATGTGGAGCAGCTGCCACCTCCTTTGTGCTGTAGTAAATACAGCGATGAGATGCGAGGTGTGGGAAGTGCTGCTGTGCCAGAAGGCAGGTATTTTTCTTTCAACTGCATCAGTTGTTTTAATAAAAAGACTAACTCTTCCTACAAACATTGAGTGGTAAGAATACTATTACTGCATCAGATTGACTAAGGAGGAGGCAGAAAACGCTGAGACTTGATACATTTTAGTGATTACATTTCAGTGCTTTTTGAGGACAGTCAAGAAGTAGTGCGTACGTCGGATAATAATCTTTTGCACTGCACAGAGTAGTGTTTTTACCAAGTGCTGAAACTTTTTCAGCACTAAGTCTCCTACACTCTGCTTTTTATTCATGTGCTATAAAGGCCATCTTTGTTAAAATACTGATTTGTCATTCCCCTAGCGGTTTGAGAGGTGACTGATAATCTGCAGAGGCTGGTGGGTGTCCTCTCTGCAGAGGCCAAGGAGGAAAAGAGAATGTCCTGTAAGTGGGTGGGGGGCTCTGATGTGGGTTGAGCAGCCCTTGTGAGGCGGTAGCCTGGCATAAGTTAGAGGAGAGGGCTCCAGTGCGTTGCTGCTGTGTGTCCCCCCAGCTCCATATTACATTTAAAAATAGCAGCGGCTTGCTGCTCAGAAAACCAGAGGTATTCCCGTAAGAGCAAGCAGCAATGTTCCTGCTCGTAGTGTTGTGGTAGGATGATGGAGAATTACCTGGAGGGCTGTGTTTATGATAAATAGAGGAGCTACCTGTTTTCAGGGTAGTTCTGTGCATGATTAATATGTTACTTAATTTTTTCTAGGAGGGCAGAGCAAGCTTGTGTAACTCCGGATTTTCAACAGACAGGTCTGCGTATCTGCTGGTACCCGTTTGTGATTTCCTGTGGCGTGGCTGTAGGCTAAGCAGCGGGCCGTGAAAACTTCTAGTGGCCGCTGAAGACTTGAATGAATAGGGTTCGAATGTCTGCCTTCGATATTGATGTTTTCTACTCCCTCCATCGCGTGTTGTCTTTCTCAACTTCCTGCTCCTGCACTGAAACCGTATGGCTTAATGAGCAGAAAATAGCACTCTGTCATTTTTGGGAACAGGGGAAGGTAGCAAGAAGCCTGAGTCATTCAAGCGGACGGTCAGTGTTGCCAGGGCTGGCATCCTGCCGGCTGCAGCTCGGCTTCCCACCAGGCAAGCTGGGGGCCTCCAACCCCCCCGGGGAGGGGGGAGGTTGCCTCACTCCAGACTTGGTTTGAAGTGCCTGTCCTGCTGCTGCGACCACCACCCTGCTTTCTTGAGGAGGGAGCTGTGCTGTGCTTTAGGGCCTGCCCACGGCCCCTCAGGGCTGCAGGGGGCTTTGGGGAATGCTCCTACTTGGAAATGTCTAATCCGTGGTATTCTTTATGCAAGACACCACCACTACTAAACACTGCTGTTTCTTTCACTTTCATATCAGAAAGATATATTTCTACATCAGCATTAGAAGACATTGTTGTGGCTTTATTTGGTTTTATGACTTATTGAGGGCAGTGTCCTGAACTGTAATAGCTGCTTCTCAACCTCTGACAGAGCAAGGCAAAGATTTTCTTGGTTATGTGACAGCTAGGATCACTTGCTTGTGCCCTGTGACAAGGAACCATTAAAAGATTCTTGCATGTGCCCTACAGGCATAAAAGCATCATGTTACAACTGCATATAGGATATGGAAAAGCAGAAAAAAGAGGAAACGTGAGGGGAAAAAAAAATCTCTGAATCATTCAATTTTCCAGCCTATATTTCCAAAATATCATTCTGAGGTATGAGATCTTAGCTGTAGAAAAGGCACGTACTTCTGTCTGCATATGCTGACTTTCCTGTGTCTGACAAGCTGTGTTCTGCCCTTCAGTATGTTTCCTGCTCGAGAGGGTAGAAAATCCTCAGGCAGTCGGGATAGTATCTTCCACTAACTCTGTCAGCGCATCAGAGCTGGGGAGGTTATCGTGAAAGACTACTGCTGTTTCACTGCTGGGATGCTGCCAGAATCCCATCTGAACAGCACATGTGAATGTATTAACTGTGCTTATTAGTTTTCTTGCCAGTCATGTTGTTTGTTTCGCCTTCTCAGTTGGACCAACAAAGCTTGCTTTCTTAATTTGGACCCTGCAAATAATAATTAAACTTAACTAGTTAAGTTTAATTTTTGGTTTGGATATTTGTTCCACCTTAAAACTGTCTTAATACATCCCTTTAAGAACAAAATATATTTATGTATTTCTGGAAGTGTCTAATGTAGCACATTATACAAAGACTTGAACAAAAGCAGTGCACGCAAAGGCATTCAAAACCTGAAAGCAGGGCATTAGCACCCATATCTGGCACTGATTTCTGTGTGAAGGGCTTTGCTTTTTTTTGCCACAGGCACTTCTGTAACCAGGTGGATTCTCAGCTGGTGTGTCAGCAGCAAGTGCCTTGGCTTATAACATTAGAGGGGCTGTGCTGTGTTAATTCCCAGCATCATAATTGTTAGTCTTTGGTGTTAAATTGTGTGTTCTTAAAATCTTTCCTCAGCTGTCTGAAAAAATTGAAAATTCTTCACCGTAAGGGTTCAGGTAATAACAGTAGCAGAGCACTGGATTTGATTTTTTTTTTTCATTAGGACTTATGTTGTAGGAACTACACAGGGAGCTCTTTCAGCTTCATCCTTTTGCCATGCAGAACGTATAGGTGGACAGTGTATCGCAAGCAGGTGAACTGGGCGGTAAGTTACAAGTAGAGGTTTTGTGTGTTTGTGATGATTGAGGGGACATTGAAGCTTGTCTGCAGAAGGAAAATCCTGGCATTTGAACCAGTGTGGGCATGAGGCTACGTTGTTAGAGAGTCCTGTGGAGACAGTAGCAAGGACAGATCCTGTGACTGTGGAGCTCTACAAAGGATGTTGTGTCTGAGGCAAATACTGTCAATGTGACTACAGGCCCTTCAAAGCTGGTCAGAACCCTGGTATCCAAGAAGACAGGGCAGACGCTGGGACTGGAGAGGTGGGAAAGTCTGTAGTGTCAGCCTTATACACCATTTGCACTGACTGGGCAGACCTCAGGCCTCTGGAAGGTTCAGGAACTTGGAAAGTTCATCCAGACCACTTCTGGTCACTCCGCAGAGCTGTCTCATCTGGTGGCTTCAGCCACTTGGAACAGCAGCTGAGTATTTTTGCGCGGGAAGCGCCTGGCAGCCACTCGAAAGAAGGTGAGGAAACGCACATTTTCCCAATGACGGGGGAGTATCCCAGAGACCTCTTAAGGAGGTTTGGTTTGAAAAAAGCGACATTTTCTAGCTTTTCCTTTGATAGCACAATGCTGGGCTTTTCACTTCTGCCTCGACCTGCGTTTTGGGAAGTAAACCAGTTTTGAGCAGCTTTTGTCAGAAAAGGCAAGTGCGGTTATTGTGCAGTTCTCCTTCAGCTGTTACCCTGGGCTGATGGTGAAGTGAGTGGGCAGATCTGGGAGGAGGCTCTTCCTGGAAGCAAACCATGCAAGAAGGCAATCTCTTACAGTTTATCCTTAACATTCCTTTTATGCAATCACTAAATGGAGCTTGCAAAGAAGCTGGTAAGAGGGGAACGCAGAACCAGTGCCATTTAAAAGCCACTTGTGCTTTTTTTTCATTTGGATACTGTTCATACGAAATGTAATTTAAATTCTAGGCTGGTTGCCAGGAGCTGGATTGTTGATGTTAAATGTACTTTCCATTAGATCTCTGTATTGGAAAACGACTTCCTAGTGCTGCAGGCATTGGAAGGGTTACATGAGGGTGCCCTGGTTGCCCTTCTCGGGATTGGTGCTTCTCACCATGCCCTCCCTCTTCCATCTGTTGAAAGGCCAGCTGAATCAATATCTGACAGGCTCAAAATGTGATTCCTCCTGACTAGAGCAGTGTATGAGGTGCGGTGCTTGTTCTGCTGTCCTAAAAACAACCTCTTGCCTTTTAAATTCCTAAAATCTGCTAACTATTTTTTTTTTTTTTGAGGGAAGGTTGTCTAGGTGTTCCAAACTGCTGATCTCCTTTGGTTTTTTTAACTTATTAATCCCCCATTTGTTTTCAGAGGGCTATTTCTTGCAGTGTTCCCTATGCAACAGAAGGCATTTAACCCTGTTTCAGTACCCAGATTAGATTGTCATCTCCCCCCACATACACAGCTTCTTATTTAATTGATTGACTTGCATAAGAGATTGCATTTGAAGGATGTGACTTGCAGGCAGCTGTTGGTAGGGACTGGTATTTCTTTGCAGGCGGATTAGCAGCTGTGAACACCCACTGTGTAAGATGCTTCTTCTGTGCATGCTCTTTTCAATTTTGCCAAGATAATAAGGTGCCGTCAGTGCCAACAGGTAGAAGCAGATTTATACTGGTCTCCAGTCACTCTGAAGGCCAGAATTATGCTGACCTTAGAAGAGATGCTTGGGAGCACCAGCCTTGTAAGTGGCCTTTTGGAGGAGGAAAAAGCGTTAAACTAGGTTGTCTTGGCAGGGTGTGAAGGCTTTTTGTTTGGAAACTGCTCACACTAACAGAAGAGCTTTCCTTCCATCACACTCTGCCTTGTTCTCTTCATTCTTGGTTGTTTTCCTGCATTGTGTTATCTTCTGACCAAAGTCCTACCTGTTCAGGCCCTTGTACTGTGCCGCAGGGCTGCTCTTGCAAAGTGAGATGGTGGTCAGATATCTAAATGAGGATTTGGGTTTTTTTCCTAGTTTGCAGGGGGAAAGTCCATCCTTCATTCTTAAACATAGATGGGATAAAGGTAGATCTCACTTGAATCATAACCCACCGTGTGTTGATCTCTAAAAGGGGTAAACAGGTGGCAGGTTGTAGATGAGGAGACTTGCCCAGGTTGAAACTAAAGCTATTTTCAAAGACTTGAGGATGAGTCTGGTGCCTGGTCAGTGAAATGGTGGAAGAGACTGCGTTGGTACTTCGGTGAGCAATGTGTGTGAGAAGGACGGTCCTAGCAGTACATGTGCAGAGACAGGCTCTACGTGAGCCGTTCCCACTCGGAGGGATCTTGCAGGTACAGTTAGTAGGGTGCAGCCTGAGCTCGGGCATTTGGCTGTGCCGGGAGCGGGCTGGGAAAGGGGCAGAGAGCAGAAGGCTGCTGCAGTACTGCACGGCGGAGCTTCCTGCAGCCTGCTCGCTCCCTCGCAGACAAATGGTAGAACTAAAGGTACAGCAATGGGTGGGAAGAATGACCAAGGAACAGGGCAGGCTTTGTAGAACCAGAGAGTCCTCAGCTCAGGAGAGATGCCTGGAGCAAACAAAAGATAATAAATTCATGAGTGTGCTAGAAGAGGAGAGTCAGGAGCAGCGACCGACTAGTTCTGTGACAGCTGCATTGGTATGCTGACCTTGCATGAGGGAGTAAGTTTAAAGCAGTCAGAAAGAAGTAGGTATTTTCAAAGCTTAATGATAAAATTTGTTTCTCTGAGGTGTATTGGTTGTCAAAATGGACAGGTTAAAAAAAAAAAATGTAGTGTATACAAAGCATCATAGTTCTGTATATATGCATGTGTGCAAAGCATCATAGTTCTGTACATGCACCTTTTGCTAAACCTCGGTGAAAGACAGGCTATAGATGTAGAGGGACTTACATTCTCACATAGGATGGTAGTTCTTACATATCAGTATCTGTGTGTGTATCTATATATACATGCATATATAGTGCCATATGTGTTCTCTGTGTGATATACTGTGTGCGTACTCCTACTTCAGTGGTTTCTTTTTTTGCAGACCTTATGGGAGACAGTGCAGCCTTTTGGCGTACAGTAAGCTGCTTGTTTAAAACTAAAACCCTCTGTTAGTGTAGGGAAAACAATGTTTGCTCAGAAGTGTTGAACAAAGGACTTTGAAGATAGCTTAAGGAAGCTTAATGATATATTAACAAACTTAACCTCTTAGCAAAGGTACTAATGGTGAGGGGGAGAGGAAGGAATAGGAACATGTTTTGTCATTCTCTTCCGGTGGACTAGTAACTTCTGTATTGCTAACCAACATCAGGTAGGGCAAATGCTTAGTAACAGTCAAGGAAATCTCTTTGTTTGCTGGGTTTAGTGCTTAACGCAGTTTCATATCGGGTGAGACTGTACAGGGCTGTACAGGCTCTTCCTGATGGACCTCCTGCAGTGCCATGAAAAACAAAGGGCTTTACTGATGCATTGGCTTCTTTCTTTTGAGGTTTGCCTCCGAGAGGTGCCCTTTGGGAAACCCGCAGATATGAGCCCTGATGCAGGCTCATAGGAGTTGGTCTTAGTAGCAGTTCACATGGAATTGCTAGTTGGGGTGAGAACCCACAGCGATGCTTGATAATACATTTGAGTAGGAGCTCAAGTATGTCTCTGAAAATTACCTGCTTCATGATTCAAGGCTATGCCTTGCAAACATGTACCCAGGTGAGTAAATAGGGGCAGTAATCATGTAAAATCATGTATGAGTTCATGAGAATGAGGAAAATATAAATATTGTCACGTAGTTCAACAAGGGCAAGTAAGGAAGGGTGTATGCGTGGCAGTAACTGGTAGTGGAAGTGGGGGACAAGGAAAAACTCTTTCCAAAAACATAACTGGGGACAGAGACCATTGTGAGAAGGCTGACCCTTAGCAGCTGAGGCGGAGCTAGGAGGGAGTGAATGAACGTAGTACTTGGGACCTCTGGAGGACCTGGTTTCCACAATTGCCTCCTGGTTTTGCTAAATGCCTTGGTAAATTCTCCAGGAGATTTCTCATTTATCACAGATAAATCTCCAGTACAGTTGCTGCTGAAACTGTTCTTGCTGGATGTTTTACTTCTTGTCTAATCTCAGTTGTGTTACTTTACCCTCAACTTTAAGGGGAAAAGTAACTTTTACCCTGGTGAAATACGCCCTTCTTAATCTCAGTCTTCATCTTTTCCACTGGTCTGTTCTTCTGAGGTCTCTCCCCAGGCATCTGTCTGGCTTTTAATAGACTCTCTCCAGTTTTCTCCTCAGTCCCTCTCCCGCGTTAACAGGTGGAAGCTGAGTTACTAGCCTACTCCAAGCCTACCTCCTCTTCAGAAATTGTTTTGACATGGCTAACATGGAGCTGTTGAACAGGCAAAGGGGTGTTTCTTTCTTATTCCCTGTGCCACTGTTTCCCTGATTGCCCAATTCATTGTCAGACTTGGATTTTTAACTCCTTCTGTCTGGCCTCTCAGACTTTTCTGCAGAGCTGCAGTTGTGCACTTTTCTTTACTCATCCCCCACGGCTGTTGGTTTTAGCCAGGGATGCTCTTACCACACTCTTTCAGTGGTTTCTACGCTCTACCAGGTACAGCTGATACCCATCTCAGACCTTTCTGCAGGGATGCTTTGCTACCCCTGGGGTTGTACTGGCAGTCATACCAGCTCTCCGAAGGGCTTTTGCTATGGTCCCATGCTGGGGCTTGTACATGAACCAGGCAGCTGTGGGATAGCGGGCAGGCTCCCTGCTTGGGTGCTGAGGGCAGCAGGGAAGGGAGCGAATGGCCAGCCATGGCAGTGGGGGGTGGCCCCTGGGGGGTCCCAGCACAAGTCCCTATAGCAAGGGAGCAGTGTGATGGCTGAGTTGAAGTTCTAAGTGGAAGAAATCCACTACCTGAATTTGATTTCACGGCCGAGTGAAGAATTGCAACATCGTTTAAGCCTTGCTACAGTACTAAAATGGCAATGATATTGCATGTAGATAAATGAATTGATGCATATGGAGGGACAGAAGGGAAGACTGGACTTCAGTGAACTTCATTGGAAAGGATGGGCTGAGTTGACTGTCCTCTTAGGTAGAGGGGCTTTGGAAAACCAAAGTAATTAATGTGACTCTTTGGTGGAGCACTAAATGAGCACTAAAGCAAGCTGAGCTCTGGGGGTTCTTAAGAAAGGGTTTATGAACAAAAAACATGAGCTGTGGTTTGCTGCCTTTGGATGCCTTGTGTGTGTATATATATATACCCATACATATATACGTATCTAGGATGCCAGTATACAGCCCAGAACAGGCCTGGAAGGGCTCAGAGAAGGGGCAGGTGGGTGGAGGGGCTGGCTCCGGCCCGAGAAGCAGACAGTGGGTTGGGGGTCTTCAGCCTGGAAAACAGGGGGCTCCCACATGCCTCCTCCCGTGTTTAGTGAATCCCTAAATCCAGGAGGTGGCTGCTGATCCAGACCTCCTGCAGACCCCGCAGTGGGCAGGAGGCAGTTTTCTGCAGGGCGGGCAGCAGGGCTGTGGGTCGGCTGGCAGCAGGGCTGTGGGTCGGCTGGCAGCAGG
>JAOXNO010000052.1:29635237-29671731 GCA_028565335.1 Limnodromus scolopaceus | reverse complement strand
GGCAGCAGGGCTGTGGGTCGGCTGGCAGCAGGGCTGTGGGTCGGCTGGCAGCAGGCACTGTAGCTGTAGGGCATCTCGGGGAGGCTGAGCAAACTCAGGGGGCGATCACAGGGCTCTGCTGGTCGCCAGGGCCCTGTCTGTCTTGGGCACCACCTGGTTACCCTGCCACGTGCAACGGTACGTAGGTATACACACGTGCTCTCTCTGGCCTTGTTCTTCCCTGGGAACTGCTATTTTTGGGATGATTTTCTGGGTTAGATGAACATTAGTGGCCCATTATGTCCCAATTCTCTAGTTTGTTTCATTGAAGTGAGTCGTAGGGCTTGCTGCATGCCTTGCACTGCCTCTCTGAAGGGAGAATTTCCTTGCTGCAGAGTTGGTGGAGGCATTGCAGTGCAGTATGATGGTTAAAGAGCCTCCAGTTAAACGTATGTTGTGTTTGTCCATTTTAAAATGAGCAGTTAAGCGGTCTGGCCAGGCTGAAAATGAAAAAAAAAAAAAAATTCCTCTCATCGCTGGCATTGGTTAAACAGTTAAAATTCTTGTCAAGACATTAAGAAGTATCATTTGAAAGGTACTAGCACTGCCTTAGCAGTTACCTGGGGCTGTGCCTGGCTTGCACAACAAGAGGAGCAGTTAGAATGAGTTCAGGTGAATGACAACCGCAGGCTGGCAAGGCCTGGGAAGACTCAGCTTGCTGAGACTGAAGGGCTTCTCGGTGTCATTGTGGGAGAGACATCAGCCCTGTTCCCTTGGAGTGTGCCTCGGGAGTCGTTTGGAATCAGCAGTGCTCTCCTGGCCACCCTGTGTGAGCGGGCTGGCTGTTGCTGCAGGGGTGGGACGGCACTGCTTGGGTGGCAGAGCCCCATGGTGCCTGCGCAGCAGCGAGCACTGTGACAGCAACACTCAGGCAGGAGTGACGTGTCCATAAGCAGAGAGCCTAGGGATCTTTCCTTGGAGAGGAACAGTTGGCGCTCACTGAGGTGATGAAACAGCAAGCCATCAACAAAGCTTACTTCAGTGCTGTCAGGGACTGCAGCAGCTAAACATAGCCCCAGAGGCTTCACTTGCTTGGCTTCTGCCCGGCAGATGACTGCTCTGGGCTCGCTATAGGGTTACAAAGGTGAAATTCTTTAATCCGTGTCATGTTAGAGCTCAGTCTATATGTGCAAATGGTCTCCTCTGGACTCAAGATCTGCACATCCCTGAGAGTGGGTGCACAGTACTGAGCATCCAGGTCAGTCTAGCCCAGCTGCTTGACCTTTCCAACACCATCCAAAGAGGATCCTGGAGTGAGCCTCAGCAGAGGCAATTTATGCTCCTGGTATTTGTTGCTGAAGCCTGAGGTGTGTGGGAGGAGGAATGCTGCACAGGGTCACCCTTCTGCACCCTATAGTGGTAAAAGGAAATAGCAGAGTACAGATACTTCAGTCAGGATGGTTCCTGAATACATGGTATTAAGGACACGTCTGTTCCTCAGGGAGAAGCTTCAGAGACCTAATGTAAGAAATGGTTTGCTTACTCATGCTGCTTAGAGGTTAATTAAAGTTGCATTTTTGTGACAGTCTTGTGTTTTGATGGCTGTACCATGAGTAATTCGTTAGATAGCTTTATGAACACCAACTCTCTGAGGTGCCATTAATGTTGCTTTTTAATGAGACTGAGTCCGAGGTCCTGATTGCTTGTGGCTGCTTAATGTTGCATATTACTGGAAGAATAGGCAATGAGATGGGTTAGTGTCATCAGGAAATTACTCATATCCAGTCTTGCTCCAGAGTGCTGGTCTAGATGCTTGTAACAATTAGCAGAAGTGTAATGGACATTTGTGTTCACTTTTTCTCCTGTCAAGGCTATCAAATGTGTCTGGAACAGGCTGCATTTCTGCATGTTTGTTTTTATAATATCAACAGAAACATTAAGTAATCACTTCTAAATCTCTCTTAAAAGCAATTTAAGCATTACTGGGAGTGGTTTTGCTTTGCAGGTGCAAGACTGTTAGATGTCTTGGGGTGAATAGCTGATGCATTACTGGAAAGCAGCAAGTTGCTCTGCTGCTGAGCTCATGTCACTTACAAGAAATCACTTTGGCTCAGTCTCTGCCCCTGTGGTAGGGTTAAAGATAAATTCACTTCTTGATCAAGTATTTTGAGGTCTGCTTCTTACACTTAATACAGGTCCCTCTGGAGAGCAGTCTGAAATGAGAATTATATGGTCATGGATGAAACAGACAAAAGCAAATCAGTTCTTCTGTTTGTTTTCCTTCTTCTGCAGGACAGATTGTGCATCCCACATGAACTACGAAAACCCTCCACCTTACCCTGGCCCAGGCCCGACCGCCCCTTACCCACCCTATGCACAGCAACCAGGTGGTCCTCCTGGCCCATACCCAGGCTATCCCCCTGGACCCACTGGGCCTTACCAGCCAGGCCAGCCAGGCTATCAAGGTTATCCACAGTATGGATGGCAAAATGCACCTCCGCCGCCTCCAGGACCAGTGTATGCAGATGGGCCTAAAAACACAGGTATGCCTAGCAGCCATGGCACCACATAATCATGACCCCTTCTGGTTTGCAAATGTATAAGTACATGTTGGCCTTAATGTGGTTACCAGTGTCTGACCATAATGGGGCTGGAGGAGGTGGAGACTTGTTTGAAGTAGTGATACTCTTTATAGCCTATTCTCCTGCTTTATTTTGCTGTTATGTCTTTAACATATGTCTCTGCCTGTTGGAAGATACTGCTGGACATCCTTAATGCTGATCCCTTAGGGGAATCCTTATGCTGAGGTTGTTATATGTGCTTTTTGCTGGCTTTAGATTTGCCACAACTCTCATTCTGTCTGTCTTCAAAGGCTGCGCAGTTAAAGCTTGTAATATTCAAATGTACAGTTCCTACTGAATCAATGCACATCTGTTTTCTTGAGCCCATCAATATCTATCCAAGTTATCTAATGGTGCCATTTTTTCAGAAGCTATTATTGTTCTGTGGAAAAACACAGATTGCCAGGGAAGGAAAGGAGGGCATAGTAACTTACCTTGGCAGCTAGCTGGTCCATCTGTGTCCCGTGTCCTGTCAATATGGTATGCTGCTTTATCTGACACCCATAGCTCTCGTGGAGCTCGCTGCAGTGCTTGGTGCAGGCTCGAGTTGTCAGAGGAGGGCCGAGAAGATGATTAAGGGACCAGAGCATCTTTATATGAGGAGAAGCTGTGGGAGGTGGGACTGTTCAGCCTCAAGAAGAGAAGGCTTGGGGGGGCCTATCCATGTGTATAAATACCTGATGGGAGGGAATGAAGAAGAGGGAGCTGGACTCTTCTCAGTAGTATCCAGTGGCAGGACTGGAGACAATGAACACAAAGTGAAACACAGGTTGTTCCTTTTGAACGCAAGAAGACACTTTGCTACTGTGAGAGTGATCAGACACTGGCACAGGTTGCCCAGAGAGGATGTGGAGTCTCCATCTCTGGAGATACTCAAAACCTGACAGGACAATGGTCCTGGGCTGCCTGCTGTAGCTGATCCTGCTTGAGCGGGTGGATTGGATAAGATGATCTCCAGAGGTCCCTTCCAAACTCAACAGCTCTGGGATTCTGGCAAGGCTGGGTGTGGTCCCTGCCTTTTCCCCATTGGAAAGTGGAGGATTTAGCTTGGGTTTTTTTGCTTTGTCTTGCTGGTAGGGACACTTGCATAGAGACCAAGTTTACTCTTGTCAGTGTTTCACAGGCTTTGGTTGTAAAATATCTGCTCATATATCTTGGGGTGTACTCACCCCCTGACTATCAGCAGAGGGACTCATGCTGTCATGCCACCTCCAGTGCCACCTTTTAGGCTTCTTCAGTGGTAAAGATACTCATCCAGGTTGGGAAGCCAGCAGCCATCATCGCCTGTCTTCCTCTGTTGCAGTGAATATTACAAACAGACCTGAGCTGTTGAGAAGAGTCTTAAGTACTTATAGCTGTTCTGGCTATCTTGGGGTGGTGGAGGATGTGGCCAGAGCTGCGAAAGGGACTGTTCTGCAGGAGGGAGTGCGGGGAGCGCTTCTGTAGAGGCACTGTGCTTTAGGTGGGACCTGCTCCCAGGGAGGAAAAGGTATTCACGGTTTGTATGTGCTTGGTGTGTCTGGCATGGTCACGGACAGACTAACCTGGGGTGGAAAACAATTGAGACTAACATACCTCAAATCGAAACCTAGGTCAGTGCTTTACAGCTGTGCGAGGTGCTAGCACTTTGGGCACTGCTGCTGTAAGGACCAACTGATAAAGTGAGTATCAAAGCTGACATCACTTGGAAAGTTGTCAAGACTCAGACAATTCCCATAAGGCCTTTACCAGTACGTGAAGCTGTCTTTGGCCGTTGCACATACTGGTGTTGCCATGGCTTGGGACAGCGTGCACGTGTGCTTGGGGCCTGCTCAGGACTGAGGTCTATAGGCATTTGCTGCATTTTGAGATAACTGCCTGCTGTGCCTCTCTACCACTTCATGTGACTCTGACTTGGCAGTGCGCTGTGACACAGGTCTTTTCAAAGCCCTCCTTTTTTGGGAAGCTGGAACTTGAGAAGTTCCTGGGTTTTTTCCCCAGTATTATTGGTTGTAAATGGTGGACTACTGGACCAGTGCATATAAAAGCATCCCCGGATTTATATCTGATATAAGATGTCAGTGATATTTGGGTGTGGGTTTGCCAGGGGACCCAAACATAAGCAGTGAACTATGTGTGTGAGTGAACAGGAACCTGAATGTGTACAAGTCATGAGTTCAGCTTCCTCTGTAAAAGAGTGAAAACCTCAAGGTTTTTCGTTTGAGAAGGAGGGAACAGCAGCATGGTGATACTTCCCACCACTACCACCACATGGACTTGAAGTATAATCAGCGTTTTCCCTGGGAAAGCACATAGTTTTGGGGTGGCTAACAAGCATTTCTCAGTACTACGGGAGAAAAAAATTTCCTTGTATCCCATGTACAACATCTCTGGTTAGTGCAAGTGTCACTTTGCCACTATAGCCACAAAAAGGGATATGCCAGCAGAAGCTGAAGGGAGAGTGGGCCAGCTGCTTCGGACAGTCTGGCTGCAGCCAGATCTGCTGCCTTGGAGGCTTAAAGGAGCTCATATCGGACTGGATCAGGGAACTGATGACACTGAACATCCTCCGCTCAGGTCAGGTCTCTGCTTGCAAACCTGTGGGCCAGCACAAATGAGTGGGCTGGGAAACTGGAGAGGACAAGTGGCTAAGTTTGAGTATGTCTTTCACTGAGAGGCCAGGCTTACACTGCAGGAGGAGTGGTTTTGTTGTTAAACCTAAGCTAACAACTGCAGTTCTGCAGAAGTAGCACCCTCACCCACAAACCAGAGTTCTTCTGGTAAGGTCTGTCTTTGGACTTCCTTCTTGTCCGTTCTCTGAACCCCCCTTGGAAGCCTCCAATTTGCATTGCTTTTGTTGAAGTGGATGTAACGTGCAAAACCATTTATTAATGTGTAAAATGAAGTCAGGGTTATAACTTTGTGTTTGCAAGAGCTTTTCCTTTTTCTTGATGCTCCTTCTGTTAAACACCTTTTTCCCTGCCTTGCTCCTTTTTGGCCAGTCTGTCAAACTGCAGCCTGGTACTTGTCCTGTGCCACTTTAACAGAAGTCTTCCGAGACAGCTTTCAATGAGGCTTTGTTTAATGATCACCTCCAGGAGTGTCTAATATAGAATGGATATCCCTAAAAAAGCTAATTTTTTAAAAGTCTGTTATACTAATCCTATATATCTGTTAGTGTGGCTGAACCTCTAGTATAAAAAATTGACATCTAAATTTAATCAAGTCATTACAGTCTGCCTAGCTGGTCTCACGGGATTTAATGTGCCTTGTTGGTTCTCGTGGCGTTTCCAAGCAGTTATCTGGGAAGAGCTACTGCATGGTGTTTTGCTCTTCTAGGTGACTTTGATTTATCTAATGAATTAAGCTACTCCAAGTATTTCTGAACATTAGTATTTCTGAAGAAATGTGTGTCCACACCAAAAACTAGGAAATTTGCTGTACTTTAAATTTTATGCTTTAAGTTGTTTTACTGTGTAGGCAAACTGCAAAGTAGGCTTTTATGTTGTGGATCGTAGCCAGTGTGCTGATGTGTGGAAGTACTTATGCATTGTATTTTGGTCTTGAGTGGATCACAAAGGTGGAAATAATTACTGTAGAGCTTTCAAAATCTGACGGTAAAGTAGCATTTCATGGTGATGGTGTTTTTTAATCTAATGATTTGTGGCCTGTCTGGAGTAGCAATGTCCAGTTGGCCTTTGGAGAAGAAAAAACCCCTCATATCACTTGCTATCTGTATTAAAAAGAAAACTGCATCTGAGGTTTAACAGGAAAACAGCTTAAGCTTAGTACTGTTTTTGCCACCCACACTGCAGAAGAGCTTGTGAACCACTGAGCCGTGTTTCAAAAGCTGCTATTGATGGACTGTTTGGGTTGAGCAGTGCTGGCATGAGTTACGCTGCCTGTGCGTGGCATGCGTGCTGCAGCCATGCTTCTCCCCAGCCACAGCACCTGCTCCTCTGCGTCCTCAGGAGATGGGAGCTGTAAGCCCAGGCTGGAGAGTTTGGTCCCTCTTGTTGGGGTCATGCTTGGCAAGGACAGGCAACATCTAGGCTGGGAAGAGAAAGTGAGAGCAGGGACAGATATCCTGGGAAAAGTACAGGGATGCTGCCCAGTTGTGTAGGGATGGAGTCAGGAAGACCAGGGTGCATCTGGGGTCGAACTTGGTAAGGTATGCAAAGACTAATAAGAAGGGACTCTCCAGGTGTGTCAAAGGAAGGTCAAAGAAAGCGTGCCCCCCTGATTAGCAAGACTGGGAAACTAGTAACAACAGACAAGGAGGAGGCTGAGGTACTCAACAACTTTTTTGCTTCAGTCTTCACTGGCAATCTCTCTCCCTGCGTCTCTCAAGTGGATGGACTGCAAGGCAGGGACTGGAGGAGCATAGTCCCTCCCAACGTAAAAGAAGTTCAAGTTTATGACCACCTGAGGAAACTGAACATACAGAAGTCTATGGGACCTGAGGAGGTGCATGCCAGAGTCGCAAGGGAACTGGCTGATATAGTTGCCAAGCCACTTTTCATGATAGTTGAAAAGTCATAGCAGTCAGGTGAAGTCCTCGGTGACTGGAAGAAGGGAAACATTGCACCCATTTTTAAGAAGGGCAGAAAGGAGGACACTAGGAACTACTGACCTCTCAGCCTCACCTCTGTGCCTGTGAAGATCATGGAACAGATCCTCCTTGAAGCTAGTCTAAAGGCACGTGGAGGACAGAGAGATGATTCAAGACAGCCAGCATGGCTTCACCAAGGGCAAGTCTTGCTTGACCAACCTAGTGGCCTTCTGTGATAACTACATCAGTGGAGCTATGGATGAGGGAAGAGCTATGGATGTCATCTATCTGGCCTTTGACACCATCCACCACAACATCTTTTTCTCTAAATCGGAGAGATACAGATTTGATGGGTGGACTGTTTGGTGGATGAGGAATTGGCTGGATGATCGCATCTCGAGAGTGATGGTCAACAGCTCAATGTCTAGATGGAGACTGGTGACAAGTGGTGTCCCTCAGGGGTCTGTATTGAGACCAGTGCTGTTTAATATCTTCATTAATGACATAGACAGTGGAATCGAGTGTACCCTCAGCAAGTTTGCTGATGGCACCGGGCTGAGTGGTGCAGTTGATGTGCCTGAGGTATGGGATGCCATCCAGAGGACCCTAGACAAGCTCAAGAAGTAGGCTCGTGTGGACCTCATGAGGTTCAACAACAAGTGAAGGGTGCTGCATGTGGATTGGGGCAACCCCTGGTATCAATACAGGCTGGGGATGAAGAGATTGAGAGCAGCCCTGCCAAGAAGGACTTGAGTGTAGTGGTGGGCGAAAAGCTGGACATGAGACAGCAATGAACACTGGCAGCCTGGAAAGCCAACTGTATCCTGTGCCACATCAAAAGAAGCGTGGCCAGCAGGTCGAGGGAGGTGATTCTCTCCCTCTGCTCTCATTGAGACCCCACCTGGAGTACTGCTGGGGGGGGCCCTCAACATAGGAAAGTCATGGACCTGTTGGAGAGGGTCCAGAGGAGGCCACAAAAATGATCAGAGGGACGGAAGAGCTCTCCTATGAGGACAGGCTGAGGGAATTGTGGTTGTTAAGCCTGGAGAAGAGAAGGCTCCAGGGAGACCTTATACCCCCTTCCAGTACCTGAAGGGGGGCTACAGGAAAGATGGGGAGAGACTTTTTAGCAGGGCCTGTTGCGATAGGACAAGGGGTAATGGTTTTAAATTAAGAGGGTGGATTTAGACTAGATATAAGGAAGAAATTTTTTACAATGAGGGTGTTGAAACACTGGCCCAGGTTGCTCAGAGAGGTGGCCCATCTCTGGAAACATTGAAGTTCAGGTTGAACAGGGTTCTTAGCAGCTGGATCTAGTTGAAGATGTTCCTGCTCATTGCAGGGGGATTGGGCTAGATGACCTTTAAAGGTCAAACCGTTCTACATCACCTAAATGTTTGTTGGAGGAAGGTGCAGACCAGAACAGTGCTGAACAAGGAGAACAAGTATATTCCACTCTAGACCGTCATCGCTCTCATGATGACAGTTGAAGTTGCAGAAATCAGCTTGCTGTTTACGCATTAAGACTTAGTGGTGTTGGTCATATGACTCCCATGTATGTCAGCACTGTAGAAGAGTCTTGAACCCCTCCAGGGATGGGGCATCCACAACTTCTCTGGGCAACCTGGGCTAGTGTCTCACCACCCTCACAGCAAAGAATTTCTTTCTAGTACTTAATCTAAATCTCCCCTCTTTCAATTTAAAACCATTACGTCTCATCCTATCACATCACTCCACTCCCTGATAGAGAGTCCCTCCCCGTCTCTCCTGTAGCCCCCTTCAGGTACTAGAAGGCAGCTATAAAGTCTCCCCGGAGCCTTCTCTTCTCCAGGCTGAACAATCCCAGCTCTCTCAGCCTGTCTTTATAGGAGAGGTGCTCCAGCCCTCTGATCGTTTTTGTGGCCCTCCGCTGGACCTGTTCCAACAGGTCCATGTCCTTCCTGTGCTGAGGACTCCAGAGCTGGACACAGTACTCCAGGTGGGGTCTCACGAGAGCAGAGTAGAGGGGCAGAATCACCTCCCTTGACCTGCTGGCCACACTTCTCTTGATGCAGCCCAGGATGTGGTTGGCTTTCTGGGCTGCCAGCATGCACCGCCAGCTCATGTCGAGCTTCTCATCCACAAGCACTCCCAAGTCCTTCTCCGCAGGGCTGCTCTCCAGCCATTCTCCGCCCAACCTGCATTTGTGCCTGGGATTGCCGTGTCCTAGGTACAGGATCCTGCACTTGGTTTGGTTGAACTTCATAAGGTTTGCATGGGCCCACCTCTCCAGCCTGTCCAGGTCCCTCTGTAAAGGCATCCCTTCCATCCAGCACGTCAACCACACCGCACAGCTTGGTGTCACTGGCGAACTTGCTGAGGGTGCACTCTATCCCACTGTCTATGTCTCCAACAAAGATGTTAAACAGCACTGGTCCCAATACTGACCCCTGAGGAACACCACTCGTCACTGGCATCCACTTGGACATTGTGCTGTTGACCTCAGCCCTTGTGAATGCAGCCATCCAGCCAGTTCCTTATCCACCAAGTGGTCTGTCCATCAAATCCATGACTTTCCAATTTTGAGACCAGGATGTCATGCGGGACAGTGTCAAACACTTTGCGTAAGTCCAGGTAGGTGACTGTTGCCCTTCCCTTGTCTGCCAATGCTGTGGCAATATTGTAAAAGGCCACCAAATTTGTCAGGCTTGACTTGCCCTTGGTGAAGCCATGTTGGCTGTCACCAATCACCTCCTTATTTTCCATGTGCCTTAGCAGAGATTCCAGGAGGGTCTGCTCCATGATCTTGCTGGGCACAGAGGTGAGACTGACCGGCCTGTAGTTCCCTGCATCTTCCTCTTTCCCCTTTTTGAAAATGGGGGTTATGTTTCCCCATTTCCAGTCAGCGGGAACTTCAGCAGACTGCCATGACTTCCCAAATATAACAGAAAGTGGCTTAGCAACTTCCACCAGCTGCCTCAGGACCCGTGGATGGATTTCATCAGGTCCCATGGACTTAAGCACACTTATTGCATCTGGCAAGGTCTAATACCTGACTTGGCTGTTGTTCATTAGAAATAAACAACTTGACCTTTACTTTTAGAGCTGATAGTTTATGTCCTGAGCCTGAAGGATGTTATCCTTAAGAGTATCTGATTCATCTCCCCAGCTCTGTGAGAGGGCTGTCTTCTTGTCTGTCCAGGAGTGAGTGCGTGAAACACGGTCGACCTGCTGTTTGGTGTCGCACAGTGACATCAGGACAAAGCTGGCAAACGCACAGCAGTAGGAGAGCGGTGCCTGTGTGGAGCGTGGTGTAAGGACCTGGGCCTTTTTGAGCAGTAGGGGCTTGCTTATGAGGAAGAGAATACCTCATTTCCCCACCAATATTTTCATTATAGAATAATTTGGTATCAACTTGCATAAGGAAACCGCAGTATCTGCTGACTGGTCAGCAGGTTCTTGTCTATGTAAATTAGAGGTGAAATGTAATGCTTTTGATAATGGTGTGCTTTAAAAAAAAGTGGAATGATCCAAAGTACAAAGTGGCATACTAATTTTGAAAGCACTAGCTGATGTTAGCAATTTGCCCAGCTTAATTTCTCCCACCCCCCCTGAACTCCCCCGCCCTGCTGATACTATACGTAATGGCAGAGGCTGTCCTGTGCTGCGCCGAAGGGAACCAGGCTCTGTCAGCAGCCT
Organism: Limnodromus scolopaceus; assembly: GCA_028565335.1. NCBI lineage: Eukaryota > Metazoa > Chordata > Aves > Charadriiformes > Scolopacidae > Limnodromus > Limnodromus scolopaceus. Next base: position 29,660,922 of record JAOXNO010000052.1, on the reverse strand, counting down.
GCCTTCCAACCCAAGGCAAACAAAGTTCAGTATTGCATTTGACCTATTGTACCCACAGGGTGGAGATCTTATTTCTGGAGGTTGATTACTTGTAGCAGAGCCAGCTGTGATAAGAGTTGCAGTCACAGTGATGCTGCCTGCCTCCTAATGTTTGCCCAGCTGCAAGAATGAACGGGTGACCTAGATACAGCCACTGCCTTCTGCTAGAGGGGTGGATTTTCCCTCTTTGCAGTTTCAGTGTGGAAGGGAGGGGATCCTCATCGCTCTGCTCAGGCTCCCTCGTGCCTTTCAGTGATTACCCCTCGGTTCTCAAACCCTATCTATCAAGCTGAGCCTTCCCCAAGAAAAGTTTATTTGGAGGGCAGCACATAGCAATTCCAGGAGACTTTCTCTCTGTATATTGACCCTTTGCAAGCAGTCTGTTGGAGCATTTAGTTTAACGGTTACTGTACCTTCAGAACCTGTAACTCTACAGACAGCTGATGTCCTGCCAAAAAAAAAATGAAAAATCTCATTTGGCAATTTTCCTTCGATCCGCTTCTCATACTGTAGTATGCATTAAAACCTGGTGTTCTTTTTGGGCTAAGATTGCTGTATCATACCTCCCTCTGTCCCTGGCTCGTGCCAGCTGACTGCACAAACGGGGGGGGCTGTTTGCTGGCGAACAGTGCTGTGCTGGGGCTGGTGTCTGACCTTACCTTCACTGCTTTCCACCCCCAAGGAGGGCATAATCTGAGAAGAGCCTGGTGCAAAGAGAAGGATTTCCAAATTCAGGTGCTGAATCTGAAAACATGCTTCAGACAAACTGGCTAAAGAAGACGAAGGCTGGCACTGTAGTGGGCGGAATGAAATGAGGCTGCCCTTCTGGACACTGCATGTCAGCTGGGCACCGGGCCTAGGTGAGAAGAAAATTGTGTAAAGCCTTTTTTCAGCACTGGGAGCACCGCACAGATGTGGTACTTGCCCTGGGGGAACTGCTCAAGGAGACTCCTATCCTGAGTGACTTCTCGCTGTGGCATGCTCCCTTTGCTTAAAAACCGGACTTTGTCCCTCCTCTCTGTCTCCCAGAACACTCTTGCAAGACCCTTGTAAGACTGTGTTTGTGTTGTGTAAGTCCCTCCCAGCCAGCTCTTATTTAAATCTAGGACTGATGCTGATTTTCAATGGAAACACTGACTCAAGCTAAGGAATATGCAGTCCTTAGCCCTGTCGTTGACTTGGTGGACAATGCCTTCTTGCTTTAACAGTAAATTAAGATTTCACTGATGAAAAAAAATGTTAGAGGAAGTTCTCAAATTCTGTAGTTTTGGGAGATAACTCTGCATCTGTTGCAGTCTAGAAGAAAACTGAAAGGTCTGAAGCCCTGTATTTACTGTTCTTTTGAGGTGGGGGAAGCTGGTTTCTTATATGACAAGTCTCCTGTATGCTTTCTAACCAGGTGCTGGGTTTGTAGTGCTTTGGAGAGCTGGCTGATGCCTGCTGACATCCTGCACAGACTTGAGTACTTTGTACGCAAGGTATGCTTTCCCCTCTCAGGAGTGCTGGTAGCCCTGCTTTTTAGAGATGTTGAATCCTTCCTGGACCCATATATACTCCATAAATGGGGATTACTATGACTTCCATTATCTCAAAGATCTCTGAATCCCATCCCTGTGTGCTCAGGTGAGGAAACTCACCTCTTTCCTAGCCCTGAGCTCAGCTGCAAGAAAATCTGCTGCCCGGTTTATGATCAGATATCACCCGTGCTCGGAGCACGTGCAGCATATGAGAGGGGAACGACTTTACCCTTGGGTGAGACGTGGCCAGTGCCACATTGGATCTGGAAAACCGCTCAATTGGCACAGTAATTTCCCTGAAATGTATTGCCTGTTCAGCTCCCTGAAAGCTGAAACAGCTCTGTAGGGTGACCGTAAGAGCTTTTCAGACTAGCAGGAACTGAAAGGCAGGGATTTTCCTAACCTGCTGGACACAGATTTGCAGCCGCGGAAGAGGGCAGGTCTGGTACCACCAGGGGTAGGTACAGAGCAGTCAATTCTGCTTGAGTCTGGGCTGGGTCAGCAGCAGGTGCCTGGTGGCAGAGGGGATTTGCAGGTGAAACCACCTGTATTCAGTGGCTTTGCTTCCTTGTTTTTTTGCTCAGGTGGCTCTGGCCATAGAGCTCTCTGTGTTTGGCGCTGGGGATTGTGAAACTTGTTCTGAGAGTTTTGCAACTTTGGAAGCTTTTTGCTTGGAAGTAGGCTCTGGTATCTGTTTCAGGAGTGTGCTGAGGTATTTCCTGAAACCTGAACAGGAGTCACTAGAGGCTGGGTGTATGGTGAAAGCCTCTGGGCAGGAGGAGTTGGGGGGCCAGGGAATGTGACGTGACAGGTGTGAAGCTGTAAAGCATGAGCAAATATCCCCCAGAAGAGGAGAAAGAATAATTAAATGCTTTTCTTGCCAAGGGAATTAGATCTCATCTGTGCCCAGGCTCTGCCCTGGAGGTCTTGTGGGCAAGAGACATCTGAGGCAGAGATGAGCCTTGTTGGCAGCTAGTATGAAAGTTTTAGTTGAAGTCCCAGTGTCCCTGTTCCCCAGTCATGCAGTCTCTTCTCCTGCACTTGCTGCCTGTTTGGGATATGCTCCAGAACACATGGCTGGCTGGAAGGTCAGGGCTTGGGTGTTCCTTCCTCCTGCAGTACTGGGTCTGCAGACCAAGAGTGTGTGCCCCAAAGAGTGGCTCAGATATGCTTGATTTATTGTCACTGTCACCTCTGCATCCCTTAGTTGCCACTAATGCCCTTGTGCTGACTTTCCCTTCTCTGGCCTCCATCCTGAAGGGAGAGACTTTCACAGGACTTGGGTAAGGATGTTTTCAAGGTAGAATCAGATGCACAGACTGATTTAGCGATGTGCTGGAGGCAGCACTTAACTCTGTAAGAATTTATTATTAGAATGGTATTGTGCAGTTTTAAGCAAGACTTCTTGCTTGCTGGCTGGACAAGCAAAAACAAAGCTCTTGGTGCAGAAGGGACCTGTGATTAAAAAGCACTTTATTCACATGTGGGAAAAGGCTTATTGGTCCCTCCTCTGCTGTGTACTTCCTCCCAGATGAGAAGACTGTGGTATTAATACTTCTGCTCCAAACAGCTCTTAATATGGAAAACAGCCATTCAAATACCACGGGAAGAGTTTTTGGTCTGCAATAGTAGTGGTTGATAAACTGCTTGTTGCTGCTTCCTCTTGTGTGCTCCAGGCCTGGCCTAATAGGAGTGTAAGTATCTTGTTTGCATGCAGATTGGGTCTGTGTGCTAGCATACAGCTGGAGCTAAAGAAGTGGTGAACTCCAGAATGTGCTGCTTTTCTCATGCTCTTGACGCTCTCGCCTTGGGCAGAGGAGGGAGTCCTCGCCGCTGGTGCTGGGCTGGAGGTGCCCACACCTCGCTTCTCCCCGGGCGCTGCCATACTGGCTTGCCTGAAGTGAGCTCTTGCTTGCTGTCTGTCTGCCTGGATGTCATACCCGAAATACCTAGACAGGGCCCTCATGACGTGCAGCAACACTTCTGGGAGGGCTTGCAGAACTTGAGGGCTCTCAGTTGCTGCTGCTGCCTACTTTCTGGGGGGGTAAATTGGTACCTTAATGGTGATGTCTGTGCCTGGGCCCCAGGACAGGATAGACTGTTTCTGTCATCAAAGCCAGTGTCCTTGTACTGCGGTCCTTGTAGACCCACTGTCATAAGGAGCACTACAGTCCAAGGTCACAATTTTAGTTTATAGCAAAACAGGTGAAAAGTACTGCTTATGCCTTTCCCTCATGGAGCTAATGATTAACATATCAATTAGGTATGAGAAGAAAGAAAATATGTATGCTTAAGATAAAGCAGGCTGTACATGAAATAACAAGGTATTGTAGTATTTGTTTTAAAAAAAAAAGTGGGAGTTATTTGTACTGGATTGTGCAGACTGGTACTGTGTGATTACAGGGAGTGCTACCCTTTTCGGGGTAAGCATGATTCATTGTGATCTGCGCTCTTTAAGGTTGATTAGAAGATGGGAGGGGCTGCTCAGCTTACACCCTCTACCATCCTGTTTTAGAAAAAACAATGGAAGCATCAAATCCTGAGCCTAAAACTGAGTGCTGTCTGGTGCCTCTGAGGGACACTGCCCTTGTTTCTCTTCTGTATCAGACTGTCGGTCCCAAAATGCTAATGCGCCTCTGCTCACGGTGGCAAGGACCCTGGCAAGCCATGGGAGATCTTTGGAGTGCCTGAGCTTGGGCAAAAAGAGAGGCACAAAGCAGCTAATGACGTCCCCAGTAAGGCTCGCCTTAGCTTGGAGGCATTTAGGCTTCTGACAAGAAACCTACACAACCATCACTTTCCTTAATTGTTGTATTTTGGGTTGGGATTTTGCTGGCAAAGCTCTTCCAGTAGAAAAGCTGATACCTGTTAATGGAAAACTGCTGGTTGAAGTGAACTGGGAAGCCGTTGGGTGGCTTGCATCAGTAGTGTGCTGTCCGAGGCTTCCTAACGAAATGGTTTTGAGGTCTGAGTGAGGCGCTATGGGTTTTGTTCTGCTGTCTCTTACTGTGCTGTTTACAGGGGATCCTCTGCATTTAGCATAGCCCTAACGTGTTGGCCGGGAAGAGTGAAGAGAGGTGCTACCATGCACTCTTGGTTTCCTTGGGCACTCCTGTCGCTGTGTCTGTTAGTGCTTTGAGACTGATGTTCAGTTGCGCAGTGTCCAAGATGAGGATTGATACTGGATGTCTCCAGCTTAATGAAAGGCTTGGCTGGGAATAGTTTATCCAGCCTCCCTTTGAACTGTTCTTTACCCAGTGCACTTTGGTAGCTGTAAGTGAATAGTTCTGTTCTGCTCTTACCCTCTCTTGGCCCAACACCCAGCTGGTCACTGAGAAAAGCTTTTCAGCCTTAATGCTGTATGACTGTATTTTTTAAAGTTTCTCTGGCAATTTGTCTTGTGATGGCGACAGAGCTACAACTTCTGAAGCATTGATGAAGTTTCAAAGAAAACGATCATTAAACTCAAACTGTAAGGGAGAGGTGGTTGTTTTTATTTAGTAGAGTATTGCCCAGATGCTCTTGAAGTCTGAAAACTTGCGGTGGCGATTGTATTTCTTCTCAAACCACAGCAGCAGTTGACACCAGCTCCTGTGAGCTGGCAGTGGCAGAGAGCTGCCCTCTCGAGACTCTTGCTCTCTCTGGGGAGGAACTCTGTGGTGGAAGGCAGCGACTTCTCAAGTGTTTTTTTCAAAAGGTCATCTTTGGGTCATCTTCAACTTGGAAGTGGTAAAGTACTGTAACCCCCTGCATGGGGAAAAACACTTTGTTTTCTCAGAGTGTTTCTGCAGGAAGGTAGTTGTGCCACAACATACTCCTGGTTTAAATGGCTTCCAGCTGTTAGCAGAAGAGAGTGAAAGGATGTCGTCTCTCCCTAGTGCCGTTTCACTGCTTCTAACGGGAAAGCACACACCCCCAAACCCATAGTGAGTCCTGCAAAGGTCTTGACACGGCTGCTGTCCCTTCTGCTCTAGTCCTGTCCCGAATCACTAGTGGGCAGTTGTGCCTGTGCATCAGCCAGTTCAGTGCAGAGCCTCCCAGCACATGCTGCCGGCGGCAGGGCTGTGCAGGCAGCCAGAGGTGCTGGCTGGCCGGGGAGGAGCGATGCCCGCTGCTGCCGTGAACCACTTGTGCTGAGGCAGCATCACGTGAGTGGCCGCGCAGCATAAGTGTCACTCTCCCTCTGCGCAGCCCAGAATATTTCAGCAAGTGTTTCAATAGCAGCACTTTATGTATGCTTTGAGCGTGCTTTGTCAGTGCGTTCTCGGCACTTGGCTGTAGTTTAAAACTTCTAATGGATTAATCATAAATACTTCAGGCAGGCAAACTCTTCTTATATGCCTGGAGTCATGGACAGCTTGCTATAAATTGCACAGGGCGGCATCCATTTCAGCTCTGCTTTGAGGTGGGGAAGGTTATACGGTCCCATCCTCCAGCAGAGTATGCAGTTAGACTCAATTCCACAGACTTCTTTGCAAGTTCGCAACTAACCAGCAAAAACCTTGACTGGTTTGTGTGCTGTGATGGAGGACTGACAAGTCTCCAATGTTAGTCTACCATTTGAATAGCGTGTGTCTTTGGCATGTCCCAGCGTTGCTCCTTGGTAGCTTAGGGCTGAGCTACCACAGAGTAACGCTGCTTTAATTCTAGCAGTAAATGGCAGCAGCGTGAGAGCTCTTCCCTGCATGGTGCCTTTGCTGCAGCTACGGGTATGGCCACCTTCAGCCAGGTGAAGATGGGCTTGACTGGGGGGGCCAAAACTAGTAACTGTCCCCCAAGCTGTGTTTTGCGTTGCGGTGACATGGCCTCCTCTGGTCGGCAGATGCCTGCTGGCAGCCAGCTAGGTGTGCCTGCGCTCGGTGTGAAGTGCCAGCCTTTGTGCTCAGAGAAGAGGGTGCTGTTGGCCTGAGGGCTCAGTCCATCCCAGCTGCTTCAGCAGGGGAGCTGAGGGCACTCCCGGAGCAGTGTAACCTTACCCGGGCCACCAGATTTGGGACTGTCACAAGCTGCAGAGCTTTTTCTAGGGCAGGGAGGGGTGTCAGGTTCCCCTGGGTTTCACTCAGTCTGAAGCTGCAAGGACTTGCTCTAGAGGCACTTCACTGGTATCTGTTCTTGCTGGTGTTTTCCAGAGGTTGGAGTTGCCCTGCTGCCTCCAAACCACCAGGAACCAGGGCTCCCCTAAGCATCCTCCCAGCCCCCTTCTGCTGCATGGATCTGGATGTCTCCAGGGCACTGTGGCACACCTTTGGGTATAGCAATGCTCTGGCAGCAGCAGTATCCAGCTCTCCATGGCTCTGAAGCAGGACAGCTTGAATGGCAGCTGGTTAGAAACCAGAGCTCCGTCAGGGCTCCAGCATAAGGAGCTGGTTTGGGAGCTTCCTGAGAAGCTTCCATGGAAAAGCACCCTTGGCTGTTCGCTCTGAGGGGTGGCAGGAGCCAGCAAGCACCTTCTCCCACCTGAACGCAGGCAGGAGAACATGGCTGGTACCCCATTCTGACGAGGAGCCCTGGCCATTGCTGTCTGTGGTGACTGCACTCTGCCCTGCCCAACAACTGCATGGCATTGTCTTAAGCAGGACTATTGGAGCATTTGGTATGTGTTTTGTCTTTGCTCATTGTGACAGGGCCTTCTCAGAGGAAACAAAGGCACCAAAGAGTTAGCAGCTTGTTCAGAGCTCCTGGATCCACCAGGGGAAGAAAAGCCGGAAGGTTTTTCCCAGCCTGAAACACACCAGTGCCTCCTTTAGCCCTTGCAAGCTGAACCCTCTCTGTGCAGCTCTGCCCTGCGGCTCCCCTTCCCCAGCAGCTCGGTCCTGTGACTGGGTTTGCACAAAGGCAGCGTGTGACACCAAGGCTCACGTCTCTTCTTGTGGCTTAGTACGTTAAGCCCGACAGAAGGGCAGCGCTGTCTGCTGCAGGGAAGAATGCTGCTCAGACGAGGAGGGTAAATGATGAAGTATCAGGATGTCCAGCTGCTCCCGGCAGTGCGGGTCGGGGAAGGAAAGCGAAATGCTGTGGGCAGCTCAGCTCAGCCAGCTTCTCCCTGGGCAGCAGGGCACAGGTCCTCCTTCCCACTGCCACGCAGGTGGTGACGGCTGTGGCCCAGTGCTCTGGGCACGGACCAGCCGCCTGGTGACAATTTGCCCTGCACGGAGGTGTATGGGAGCCCGTGGACCTGGATCACCTCACCAGGGAGAACAGGCAGTGAATAGAAAGCTGCTGCTATAACGCTGTGTAAGGTCAAACACTCTCAAGTCTTTATGCTTTTGAACGTGAAGCCCTTTCAAGTCTTCCATGCGTGGTTCTGAGTGTGAGCTGGGGCTGTGGGCAGGTAGGAGGGAACAAAGTCCTGTCTGCCTTGGGACAGATTCCCCCTTTGGCTGGGATGGGTCTGTGGTCCACCCTGTCACAGGGATGAAATAGGCTCTCCTGGATTGCAGGAGGAGGCCAGGGTGCTGGGCTCGCTGGTCTGACCTTGCTCTGCACTCCTTGCTCCTGTGGCAGTGCTGTGGCCCTGGGCGCAGCCCTGCCCTCGCCACAGGGTGTGGGGAGGGGATGAGGCAGCTTCCCCAGGTCTGCGGGACTGCCCAACAGCCCCCAGCGCCCTGGGCTGTGCATGGGAGCCAGGTTTTCCCAGGCCCCGGTGGGCTTCTGCTCAGAGGTGCCTGCTTTGGCTCTGTCGGGGCAGGCAGGGCCAGTGGCTCCCGGGGAGCAGAGTATGTGGCACCTCTCCTGCTCCAGCACAGCATGTCACAGCACTGCAGCACCTGCCGCCGCCTCCTGGGGCTGGCTGGAGAAGATAAGTGCTTGTCCCTGACATTTCTGGAGCCAGGGCACCCCAGGCTGTGACTGAATGCTCACAGGTGGCTGCGAAGCCCTGGAGGGAAGGATGGACAGGGGCTGTGCAGTGGCTCCTCTGGAGCCGGGCTGTGCCTGCACAGCAGAACCCTCCCGGCCATGTTCCCCTGGGCGAAGGGGAGGCAGCCTGAGGCTGGGAAACAGCCCCTACCCGAGGGCAGGCAGTTGTAGGGACATTACTGGGCTGTTCCTCTCTCTCTCCTTCCCTGACCGTGGCAGGATTTCGGTGTAATGTAAGCTGGAGCACATCGTCCTCCACCCGTCTTTTGAGAGAACTGAAGTATTGAAGGGGAAACAACATTTTTCTGAGCACAAACCAGGCGGTGGGAGGGCTGGGCTGATGGCGTGACCTGTCTCCTGCCCAGGCCTCTGCCTCCCAACACCACATATGCAGCCACGCGACTTACAGCACCAGCTGCCTGCCTGGGCAGACTCCTGTGTGAGGGCACGTTTCCCACGCAGACCACAACAAACAGACCCAAGGAAGCTTTAGGGAAGGAAGCTGCTGCAGCTCTGGGTGTGATAGCCCCAGCCCTATGAGGGCAGCGGGGTAGGCAGGGAGGCACCAGCGCTCCCAGGGGCAGCTCGCCGGGAGCAGACACCATCCGGGCTGAGCCAGTTTTCTCGTTCAATAACTGTATGCGACGTAACAGAAGCCTGGTCCTGGCTGACCTGAACCGCCTGCTTGTGTTGAGATCGTGACGTTGTGCAGTCCCAGCAGCGCGCAACTGGCTGCCCAAGGGGCTGCAACACCCAGCACAGCAGTTCGGCGCCTCCCCTCCCTCAAGTGGTTGCCTGTGCTGTCTCCAGCAAGCCTGGGCCACCTGGAGTGGGCGCGGGGGCGCAGAGGGGCACTGGAGGTGTGCTGGGGCGGCAGGGGCGGGTGGTCGGATGCTGAGGGCATTGTGCGCTGCTCTTTGACTGACCGAGCTCTCCTGTCCCCGCAGTGTATGTGGTGGAGGAGCGGCGGAGGGACGACACAGGCGAGAGCGCCTGCCTGACGGCGTGCTGGACCGCGCTCTGTTGCTGCTGCCTGTGGGACATGCTGACCTGACGCCTCTGCAGCCGCCTCCTGTACCTCTCACTGAGTGCTATGCAGGCTCCCCTCTCCTGTCCCAACTTCTTTCTGTTACTGTAATCAATGCTCTGCTTTGAACAGCCACGAGTTCCCGTCTGTCAGTCCTAGCGCCTTGTTGGGGTGGGGGGTGCACTCCTTTATTTTAGTAATGGAGAAATCCCTTTTTAACATTTCTAAGACTTTTGTTGTAACTTTGAAGAATGTGCTAATGGTATATTTCAGCCAAAGGCATTCTGATGAAATGTATATTTATCAGTTGAAATTTTCCTAGTCCTAGAAATGAAGACATACGCAATAATTAAAGGCAATGGTTGATCTTTTCTTTGCTAGGTCCTGACTGTTTCAATAAATTTGTCCTGTAGAGGGTGTGCTTGCCCCGTCACTGTCTCTTCTCCTCAGCCTCCCGCATACACTGACTCTGCAGCAGCAATGATGGACTTCGCTTCAAGCTGCTTCGCTGCAGAAGTTCCTGCCTCAACCCCTCGACGGGGTCTGGACCAGGAGGGTCTGGCCCTGCTCTTACCATCATCTGGGGCATTTTCTGCAGCAACCTGGTCCATGAGCCCTGACAGCAGCTGCGCTGGGCAGGAGGGAGCACTTGTCCAACGCTACCACCACCTCTCATCCCATACATAGCAGGTTTTCATCCTTCTACTTGCTCAGGGCTGGACATGCAGGTCCCTTTCTGGGACCGGGGGCCTCTCCAGCAGCTCCTGGGATGGCAGAGAGCTGGGGGAAGCGCACACGGAGCTGCTGTGTGTGTGCCGGCAGCTCCTGGGGGAGGACTGGTCCCACTCAGGGGTTCTGAGCAGCGATCCATCATCCCCTGCTGCGGGGGGGTGTAAACTAATGGGTAGGAAGAAACAAGGCCATGGATTAATTTAGTGCTGAGGATTTGTAGCTGAAGCTGTTTCATGGTATGCCTACCTAGAAGGGGAATAAAAAGCTTTCATCTGGAGAAAAGCAGGGAAACCTGCTGCTAGTCGCTGGGGGGAGATGGTGCTGACCCCACTGCCCTGCTGATCTCCTTGCCTGGGGTGCAAAACCCACCCTGGCAGTCTGACCCGAATTGGCTTTGCCTTGCATCGCCTGAGGATCACTTCAGGGCTTCAAAGGGCGCTGCGCTCGTCCTCCCTTGCTTTGTGTGCGCTGCGTTCAGCTCCCTGGGCCCTGCGGTGGGTGCAGGGAGAGGGGAGGGTGGCCTGTGCTGAGCTAAATGAGGGTTATGCTTGTCTGGACCCTGAGGCTCTGCTCCCAGGTGGGCCTGGGGCCGGTGTCCAGGCCCGAGGGAACGATGTAAGGCCAGGGCTTAGCTGCCAACTGCACGGCAGGGCCAGGGCTGCCACGCTGCAAGGCTCGATGAGGCCTCACACGGCACCTCGCTGGGTTCCTCTGCGCGTTTTTCTCTGGGACCAGATGCCTGCTGCCTCCAGCACAGCCCAGGCACACGGTGCACCTCGGCATGGGTCTGAGAAGTGCAGTTTGGGGGCTCTGGTCTGGAGTGAGATGATTTGGCTTGGCCTGATGAGGGCCCCTAGAGCCTTCCAGCCCCCTGGCAGGCTGCAGCCTTAAGCTCAGCTCTGCTGCTGGACTCTGTCTGCCGTGGCAGGCAGGATTGCTGTCACCTTCTCGATCACTGTGTCATTTCCCCGGCAGGCCAGGTCAGCAGCTGTCGGGGCTCAGCAGCGTGGTCCCTAGCTCACCCCACCTTGGCAGGGGGTTAAAAGTGGAGGGTTCAGCTGCCCTGCACCCGTGCCCCTGCTTGTCCCCTCCCTCCAGCGCCTGGTCCTAGCGCAGCGGTCAGCCCACACACCCCTCCCCCCAGCCTTGGCTGCTCCCCAGAAATGGCCTTGCTGGTCACAAGATGAGCCCCCAGCCCTGCACAGTCACCTCAGCCACGGCGACTCCACCACTGCCCTGGGCAGCCTCTTCCAATGTGTAATAATCCTTTTGGTGAAGAAATGTTTCCCAATATCCATCCTAGACCTCCCCTGGCGCAACTTGAGGTCATTTCCTCTTGTCCCATCGCCTCTTCCTTGGGAGAAGAGACCGACCCCCCCCCCGGCTACGCCCTCCTTTCAGGGAGTTGGAGAGAGCAAGAAGGTCTCCCCTCAGCCTCCTTTTCTCCAGGCTGAACACCCCCAGCCTCTCCTCACAAGACTTGTGCGCCAGACCCCTCACCAGCTCCATTGCTGCACCAACTCCATTGCCTTTCTCTGGACAAAAACTCCAGCACCTCAATGTCTTTCTTGTCGTGAGGACCCAAAACTGAACTATATTTGAGGTGGGGCCTCACCAGTGCCCAGTACAGGGGACAATCACTGCCCCACTCCTGCTGGTCACACTGTTCCTGATACAGGCCAGGATGCTGCTGGTCTCCTTGGCCACCTGGTCACACTGCTGGCTCACATTCAGCCCCTGTTGACCAATAAGCTCAGGTCCTTTTCTGCCAGGCAGCTCCAGTCACTCTCCCCCCCCAGCCTGGAGCGCTCATCAAATTGGTGTGCCCCAAGTGCAGGACCTGGCACTTGGCCTTGTTGAACTTCATACCCTTGCCCTCGGCCCATCCATCCAGCCTGTCCAGAGCCCTCTGCAGGTCGGCAGCACCGGAGCCACAGCTGGGAAGCAGCAGACACGGGAGCTGGTGGTTGGTTATGGGCTGGAGCAGCTCTGCCCACCCACACAGACCCAGCAGGAGGGGAGCCCACAGAATCCCCAGCTGGGTCACTCCAGGGACCACCAGCCCCGCACAGGTCCAGTCACAGCCCACATGAGCCCATGGACACAATGGCAGGCAGGAACCCAACCCAACGACACATGAGGCCCTTGTCTGGGTCTTTTTCCAGGGCTGTCCCCAGAAAGCCCATGCTGGGTCCCCCGTGTGACCCAGAGCAGACCTCCAGACCACCTTTTGGAATAAAGGGATGATGCCTGTGGTGAGACACATTACCGGATGCAGGGAAAAGCTGTTTGGGATTGCACAGGCTTTGCTATGGGATGCTTAGTGGAGGTGATTTTTAGGAGTATTAAGTGTGGAAAATTAGTGAAGTGTGGGGCTGAGAGGACCATTGGGTGTTAATGACCAGCTGGGCAGTACATTCGGCCAGTGCCTGATCAGTGCAGTGTGTCCAATCTTATTAAATTCCTCTTAAACTCTGTCCTGGGTGAGGGCTTCCTATTGAGCGTGCACATGTGCCTGCAGAGTGTGAGGGCACGGGTGGGCTCAGCCCACAGGCCCCACATCCATGGGGCAGCGACTGCAGCCAGTGCAGGTGTGTGATCGCTGGCAACGATGAAGCCAGACCAGCTGGTGAGGAGGTGATAGGAGGTACCTGGGAGCCTGGGGTGGCAAAGGGCCAGTCCACAGTGTTGACAGCACCCGTGTGTCTGCAACGGGGTCAGCAGTGGGACCTGGAAACTCCTGCCCAGCTCTGAGAGCCCAAGGAGCTGCTGGCAGCAGAGGAGATGTCCCTGAAAGCTCCATTTCGGAGAAGTATCAAAGCCAGGAGCAGGGGAAGGAGAGGCCAGGCTGGTGCACTGCAAGCATGAAGCACAGGGTGGCACTGGCCCTCCACAAGCTTGCAGCTGCGCTGGGGCTCTGCCAGGCCCCTGCGAACCAGGAGGGAACCGGGGCCTGTTGTAGCCGAGACAGAATAAACGAGCTCCTGTCATGCTCCCGGAAGGGCCTGTGCCCGCTGAGCCTGCTCTGCCCGGCCCTGCCAGCCCCTTTTCCCTGCCGCAGTGCTGCCAGCCCGGCTCCAGCAGAGCAACACAGCAAGCCCTCCCTGGTGCCCAGGGCCGAGGAACATGCCGGGCCTTCCCAGAGGGCAAGGGCTACAGCTCCTTTAGAGTGAAGCAGGAGTCCCTGAAGGGCCCTCATCCCACATTGCACCCCGTCTCCTTTTTCCACCAAATCCCCACAAGGAGAGCAGCCGCTGCGAGACGCCAAGGCGGCAGACAGTGCAAACAAGCTCAGGCTTTGCAGCAGAGCTTTATTGAAGTTGCCACAGACTGGTGGTCGTGCAGGCAGGCGGCGGTGAGCAGGGTGCAGGCAGAGCTGCCCAAAACCGCCCAGAGGGTGTTGCGGGAGGCCGAGGAGAACCACACAGCTACTGCGCCCTTCGGGCCATCAGCATTTCCCGGATGTTATCTTCTGCTTCCTTCACGCTCCGCTCCAGGTATGACTTCTTCTGCTGCAAGGCAGAAAACCCAGAGGAGAGTTAAGGTCCACCTCGGCACTGACAGCACGTGGGGCCAAGAGCTGCCCCGGGCTGAGCTGCAGGCAGCCTGCTGAGGGCTGCACGACCCGGTGGGTTTCCCAAAGTGAGGACAGCAGTTATTCATTTCCAGAGGCATCCTGGAAGCATTAATATTTAGCCTGGGCAATGTTTACAGACTTTGAATTTTGTTCCTTCTCCTTGGAGCTGCAGGGGCTGTTGCAACAGCAGAGCTGCAAAAAGGGGAGATTCATTAACCATAGCAAGGAAAAGGAAATCGGATTCCATAACACTCGGAGCCTAGACAGGAATTCACATGCTGAGGCCTCTTTATGGAGACAACAGCAAAATCCTTTCGCACTTGGGTAAAAAAAGCTCTTTTTCCCAGCTGTGCCAGTTTTCTAAACCCAGACACTCCTTTCTATCAGAAATTCCCTGGCATCATCACCAAATACACGTGTTTCCTTAATCATCTTTAATTAGGCTAGGCTTGGCAGGGAAGCAGCCCAAAGCTGTGCATCCCAAGATAGGAATTCAGCATGCAGCGTTTTTTCCTGCTAGTCTGGGTGCTCCTAGGTGACTGGAAAAATCAGCACTTGGCTCTTTTGATTATTTTCTCGGGGTTTCCAAACAACAGACACAACAGTCTCTGGTGGATGCCAGGCTGGCAGCAGGCGCTGCTGTGAGTGCAGGCAGCAGGGAGAGCATTGCTCCAAATGCATTTTGGTGTGGGCTGGGGGGGGCCCTGTGGAGGCTTCCCAGAGATGGGCTTGCAGAAGACCATGGTGAGAGCCCTCGGGGACACACGGAGCTCCACAGGTGGGACCTGCTGCATGCTGGTGTGGGGCCTGCTGTCCTCACAAGGTCCCACTGGGGACCACTGCAGCACAACACTCCCACTACCCCACAGTGGTTACAGCCACACACTGAGCACCTTTCCACAGGGCTGGGGAGCTCCACAGAGCTTGGTCTCCGGGCCAAGCCAAAAAATGGCTTGGCCAATACATAAGTGTTGGCAGGATTATTATTAAATTACAAGAGTCTGGGCCTCAGACTAGAGCATTCTGCCGTGGGCTCCACTAATCACCTCCCCAGTCACAGGCAGAGGAGTCCAGTAGGGCTTGCATAACCTCCAAAGCCCACCAAAACCCAAGGACAGCTAAAGGGGGAGAACCAAGGTCCTCAGCACTGCTCAGCCACGCAGGGGGTCTGGATGAAAGGCTAAAAACACATGCTGCTCTGGGGTGCTCCCTCAGCTTCCAGCTGGCTGGAGCAGAGCAGCACCCAGGGGTTCAGGCTGCAGCAAAAGCACCCTCCTGCTACTGGGAGCAGATTGGGGGACTTGTGTGTGCACCCACATGCGTGGACATGACCACTGCCAGCTGGTGACAGGCAAGAACTGAAAAGTTGATGCTCCCCTGAAAGCCTCCCCTTGACTCGTGCAAGCTCATGGGGAGCTGGGACCCATAATGCTGAAGGAAAATCCATGAACACGTGGGACAGTCCTGCTGCCATCCCTCCCCATGCGTCCCCTTGCAGCAGACCTGCAGTGACACTCCCGCGCACTCAGCTGAAATGCCCATGCCATGAGGACATCTCTTCCAGCCCCATTTCTAAATACTGAAGGGCTTTTATTTAAACAGCAAAGGATGCTAGCAACAGCTAGGGCCGTGGGTACAGCAAAGGGCTCCTTGTCCCTCTCACGTGGTCCCCAGGCACGTGGCATCCTTCTCTTTTCAGGAAACCGCTGGGAGAGGAGGCACAGCACGGGTTCCTCCTGCCAACGACTCATTGACGCACAAGCAGGACTTTTGCCACCGCCGCGCCATTCTCACGCTGCCTGGGTAGACGTTGAGAGATTTCACATCTAAGGAACTGAATCTGAAAGTTGTGAGGGGAGACAGGTCCCAGAAAACCTCTGTGGGACTGAGCTCCACCTCACTCTGCTCACTGCAGGAGACTGCCGTCAGCAGAGCTGACTTCTATGCATTCATTTATTACTAAAACATTTTTTAATGCAATTAAATTACCCTATGAAACAGTTCTGGCTTTCTCTCCTCTCCCCACCCCCTTGTGCCCACCAGGCAGCAAGAGACATTTCCAGAGAGCAGCAGGGGGGCCGTGGAGGGGAGCCAGGCAGCCCTGTGCCACACACGGACACCTCCAGGTGCAGCCAGGAGCAGGCAGACTGCAAGCCACAGCTCTGTTCTCTGGACACAGGGGGATTTCAAACATCCTCTGTTCAGAATCCATGCTGACAACCATTTGCGGCCCACTTCCCTGAGGACGAGGGACCCTGAGCACTACGGTGGCCTGATGCAGCGCAGGAGCAATCATGTGGCCAACGTGGATCCATGGTGCCCACTCCTGCGCAGCAGCGTGCTCTGCCCTCCCCGGGGGAGCAGGGGTGCTGGAGCTGCACAGCTCAGGGCAAAGGGACATGGTTTAATGCCATTTCTTTACTTAAGCACGACTTTCAGTCCCAGGCAGGTGAGGATTCAGGGAATTTGTATTTCCATCAATCACTCTCACTCTCCTCAGTCATGTAGTTTCTGGGGTAAGAGGATCTGGGCTGGTCCTGACACTTTCACTCATTCCTCCCAAAAATAACCCCCAGCGAGACTCTTCCCTGGGCTCAAGCAGCAGCCCTTGAGCATCAAGGGAGACCCTGCACTAGCAGCTGGGGGGCTACAAACCTCCCGAGCTCTCCTGCAGGCCAGCAGCATGGCGGCAGCCGGCTCCCACCTGACTAACAGCCCGAATCAAGGGGGAGCGTGAAGCAGGCAGTCGCCGCATTTTCCAAGACACATGGCAGAAGCAAGGTGTTCCTTCCCAACGAGCTGGGGCCTGGTTTCTGCTTTGGTAATCACAGGAGAAAGAGCAGGAGCTTGCGTGCAAACCCCTTCTCACCATGGTTATTGGGGTCTAGACAGGAAACTCGTTCTCCGACTGCTGTGCCTTTGCAGGGAGGAGCACTGTGAGCAGCCAGCTGACACACACACTCTGCCTGCTCACACCAGCTGCCCAGAGCCTGTCTGGCAACGCAGCTCCTAACTTGCTCCGGAGGCTGTGCTGGTCCAGCCAGCTCTGCCAGGCTGGTTGTACCTGCTCCCGTGGGAGGAACACTGCCCAGGCCTCCCAAACCCCACCTCCTGCTTCCCTGAACTCCCAGGCTTTCATTTGCACTTGGTGGTGACTTGCAGCCCAGTTAACCCTACATCCTCTGACCCCGCATTCTGGGCCAGCCTGTGCCTGCTCGGTTTTGGTTCACCACCCGATTAGCTGCACAGATCACCTATGAAGGTGTGGTCACTGCTCTCGGCTGCCTGTGCCAAGGCAAGCGCAGCTAGCAGCAAATCTCCAGTGCCTCTGGCCAGACAAGGTTACCCCAAAGAGCAGTAGGTACCACTGTCTGAGTCACAGAGTCTCAGGGTAGGTCCAAGAGAGAAAACTGGATTTAGGAAGGCAATGGGGTGACACATGCCACTCAGCTCCCAGAAAAGCCCGAACTCACAGCTTACAAACAGGGCCACGCTCTGCGGCGAGGCCAGGCAGTGCCATGAGGTGCTGGCATCTCCCCAGCAGTTACCAAAGAGCATGGCGTGGCTGGGATGGAGGAAATACAGAGAGCAGAGAGGAAGAGGATGGTTTGTCAGCCAGTGTCTCTGGCTGCAGTGAGGGGCCAGTTCCTCCTCCTGGTTCACGATTGCCACATCCACTTGCTAGAGATTTATTTACCACACTTTTTGAGTGTTACTGAAACTTACTTAAGGGGTGTAGCTTCTGAATGCCCGCTCGGCCAGGGCAGCAAGTGCACCCTTCCGCTGCCTCTGCAGCTTTTGGGGGTTTCAGAAACATCGCTTTGTTTCCAAGACCCACACACAGTAACTCCCACAGAGGGAGGAATGATCTGAGGTTGCAGGTCCCATCAGCATGCAAGACGCCTCTCCGCCGCAGCAGGGAGAAAGAGGAGCCAGAGGCCGCCTTGAAGGAAGCAAGATTTGCAGCTGCAGCTTTCCAGGCAGGCAGCACACTCCACATGCACTCCAAAATCCAGCCCCCTGCCCTGCTCCAGCACAGGACAAGTTCTTGCCCTCACTTGTTCCCACCACAGACCACCCACCAGTTCTCATCAAAACTCTCATTTGCAGTGACAGTCCCTCAATCCCCTCCTGCCCCACTTTGTCCCCGCACAGGAAGGGCACTGCCACCTGCACTGGGAAACAAGACCAAGACAGAGCTACCGTGACAGGCGAGCAAGGTATGGGACATGTGCATGGGTGCAAAACAGCAGCAGATGCCCTTAAAAAGCCAGTGCAGCCAATACCTCTCAGCCTGTAGTTTCACAATTCCTATAAACTAATCCTGCTGCCAACAACAGTCACTGTCCCCAGCCGGGAAGGACTGCAGCACTTGGGAGCAAGACAAACCACAGCCTCGATGATCTGTCTGAAAATGAGTCCAAAAGGAAATGTTCTCACCTAAATCTGCTTTCTGGAAGTAGGTTTGCCATGCTAATGGCTGCCCAGCACTAAGACGGAGGGCAAGAAGATATTCCCAAGAACTCTCCTTTGAGGAGAAGAGCCAACCCCACCAGCTGGACCTGGCAGCACCTACTGGGAACTCTGAGGCTCTCCTGCACCTGAGCCCAGATGGTGCCACCAAGCCTGGCCCTTGGTCTCCCCTCCCAACTCCCAGGAATCTTCCCCACTTCCAAGCGTTCCTGCAGCCTTCCTAAATCAGGTGTGTGGGGCGAGGGGGTACCTGTATGGGGTTTCAGTTCTGATACACAGAGTGAAAGCACCGTGATGAGAAATGCAGCCAAAAATGGGACTGGCTGCTCAGGCAGCCCCATCCAACAGGCAACACACACCACTCTCCTGGGAAGCCATCCTAGGAGGAAGGACAGCTGTGCAGCCACAGCCAGGCAGGGAGGACACCGCTGACCCCAGCCTCAAGCAGAACCCCGCAACCTCAGCAAGGACTGAGGGCTGCAATGCTGCCACCAATGTGCTCCACCCTCAGGCAGCGCCAGACAGCTGCAGGCTCCGGACGGCTGCTGCCAGCCCTGCTGCCTCTTCGCTGCACCTGCGTAGCAAACACAAGCTCTTGGAAGTGCCAGCTTGACCAGCCCCAGCCAGAGGCTACATACGGCAGCACCCACAAGCCATCCCTCACTGGGCTCCCATCTCGCCGAGGCGCACCGGAGCGGTGAGCCTCTGTCCTGGCACTTGGGCAAGAACAGTGCCATAAACGCTTGCCCCTGCCATTATCCCAACCACGGCTCTCCCTTGCCCTTCCCTCCCTGTCACAGGCAACACTTGCTCCCCGACCAGCTCTGCGCTATTTGCTGTTGGCAACAGCTGTGGAAATACTAGATTTAATGCAAATACAATTACAGTTCATATCCTGAAGAAGAAAAGGAGTTGTGGTTAACAGAGGTGGCCCGTGGCCTTTTGACACAGTGGGAAATCACCTCCTGCTCGAGCCTCCCACCTCCATTCCCATTGCGCCACGCTGCCAGCTCAGCCAGCACTTCACCGCAGAGGCACTATGACACACACAGACCTTACATTCCTGACAGATTAAAGAGCCAGCATCCACAGATTCCACAGCAAGAGAAAACTATTAATCAGGTCCTTTCAGACAGGCTTTTAGTGATTAAAGCAACATATTTCTCCCAGCACTGCAATTCAGATGCCTCTGCCTTTAGAGAGAGCTGGTCAGCCAGTGGCCAGACCCGTGTGTCTGTGGAGCCTTGTCTAGAGCTGGTAGTCGAGCACAGCGTTTCACAGCACGCACGTTCAGCTCCAAAAGTCAAGCCAGCACTTCTGCTCTCAGCAGGAAACCAACGCACAGCAGCCACGCTTCATTCATGCTGTATTACGCCTTGCGCCCACAGGTGAACTTCCTGTTTCACGTAGCGGTTTCTCATTCAACATCTACTCCTTTGGCTCTTCACATTCCACTTATCTCTCTTCACCTCAGCAAGAGAAAAGGAGCTTCAAACTCTGACCTGCAAACACAAACATGCTTAAACCCAAACAAAACCGTTTCCATGGAAATTTAAGGATATGGTATTGGAATGCACCTTCTCATTTCAGCCTTTTAATTTTTTTTTTTTAAACTGTTATTCTACAAACTTGTTTTACATCCAACTTGCGAGGATGAAACAAGCCGGCAGGTTACTTCCCAAAGGACACCTCCCTCCCCCGGCTCGCAGCATGCTAGGTTACCAGCCACCAGATGCTGGCATCCCACTCTCGTGCTTAGAAGGCTTTTGTCGAGGAATGTTGCAGTCTTCAGGCATGACGCAGTGCCTCAAACGGGAGCCCTGATACAACTCATCTTGTGACACCGTCTCAATAAACCTGATAGCCAAGAGTTTCTGTATCTCCCAAAGTTAACCCAGGTCATTTTTGGCATTCCTTGAGGGCTCTATGCGTGCACTCTTTGGGAAAGTGATCAGCAGATCCTGAGATAGAGCTGGGAGCACAAGCTTGTCTGGGGAATGATCTTCCCCAAGAGGAAAGCAAGCTGTGCTGCCCACATGCTGGGGTCCAGATGGCAGCGGCAGCATGAACTGCCCTCATCCTTGAGGCCACTGCTGCCATCAGGGTGGCTGGAATTGTCCAACCCCCCCCTTGCCAGTGAACAGCACACCGAACTGTCATTGCACACACCACCGACAAGGCAAACATTTGGGTCAGCCTGAGATCACAGAAGATGATGTGCCCAGGACATGCACTCTGTTCAACGAGATGGATGTTTGGTGGATGAGAAGCTCAACATGAGCTGGCGGTGCATGCTGGCAGCCCAGAAAGCCAACCACATTCTGGGCTGCATCAAAAGAAGTGGGGCAGCAGGGCAAGGGGGGTGATTCTGCCCCTCTACTTGCTCTCATGAGACGCCCACCTGGAGTACTGTGACCAGCTCTGGAGTCCTCAACACAGGAAGGACACGGACCTGTTGGAACAGGTCCAGAGGAGGGCCACGAAAACGATCAGAGGGCTGGAGCACCTCTCCTATGAAAACAGGCTGAGAGAGTTGGGGGGTTAAGCCTAGAGAAAAGAAGGCTCCGGGGATATCTTATAGCAGGCTTCCAGTACCTGAAGAGAACTGACAGGAGAGATGGGGAGGGACTCTCTATCAGGGAGTGGAGTGATAGGATGAGGGGTATGGTTTTAAATTGAAAGAGGGGAGATTTAGATGAGATATCAGGAAGAAATTCTTTACTCTGAGGGTGGTGAGACATTGGCCCTGGTTGCCCAGAGAAGTTGTGGATGCCCCATCCGTGGAAGTGTTCAAGACCAGGCTGGATGGGGCTTTAAGCAACCTGGTTTGGTGGGAGGTGAACCTGCCCAGGGCAGGGGGTTGGAACTCAATGATCTTTAAGGTCTCTTCCAACTCTAAACACTCTATGATTTCACTTGGAACCCATAAACCGGAAAGAGGTGGACCTGCTGAACACCACCCGGCTGCTTCTGCTTCAGAAGAAACTGACATAGTGGGCACCAGCGATGGGGCGGGGTGGGTCTGCAGGCAGTCCTACGCCCTGACGGGTCCACCCAGCACTGGTCATCACCCAGTTCAACACTGTGGCACATGTACACATTTGGAATTACCATGGTACAGCAACCACCAAATATTTAGATATACTTCAAGACTTTCCAAGCACAGTTGTTGCTCTCAGGAAGTTGCACAGTTTGCTCAAGAGTGAGTGAACTGCAATAGGAAAGGAGCCCAGCTGGTTTCTGATGACAGCTGCTGACAGAAGCACGACGATACCATTTACCTAAGAGGAGAAATGATGATTCAGATCCCTGGGTTTTCCTATAGCCATTCTTTCCAGAAGGCATCAGGGACCCTTGGTCACTTCATCTGGATTAGAATGAAGAAAAGAAGACATCAATAATACAAGTGGACCTGCCAACTCAGGAGGATCTTTAGAAGCACCTGCCTAAAAAACTGCTGGTGCAAATCCACCTTCATCTTGTATTGATCCTACCTACAGCACAACCAGCAGGGCTTCCCCCATCGTTACCACAGCACCTTGAAATCCTGAGAAACATATTCTGAAAAAGCTAATTTGGAAAAGCACCCGCTGCTTCCCACACTTGGTACCAGGGAGGCCACCTTCAAGGGAAGGAGGAACAACGTAACAGGCAAGAAAACCTGCCTGCAGAGCAGCCTTTCTGTCCCCAGGCCCTAGCCTGGCTGGCAGGACACTGCACGTATCTGTTGTCTCAGCCACAGGACAGCACCTTCAGTGGAGGTGGAAACAATTGCTCTCTGTGACCAGGAAATGATGGATTATTCCAGTGAACTCCTGCACCCCAGCCTGATGATAACTACAACAAAAGCCAGACAACTGCGAACCTTTCAGTAGGTGGCAGCAGAAATTTATAATCAACACAGAGGATTCCTTTAGGGACACCCCTTCTTGGCAAAATTACTCATTTAGAGCAGTTTTTAGAAGCACATTGCTTCAGGTCAGATACTGTACCCTAACCAGACTTGCAACAGTAGAGAGTCAAGTCAAACAAAGAGAGGGACCCTGACAAGCTTGAGAGGTGGGCCCATATGAACCTCAGGAAGCTCAATGCAGCCCAAGTGCAAGGTCCTGCACATGGGTCATGGCAACCCCAAGCACAAATGGGTGACAGAGCCCTGGAACAGGCTGCCCAGAGAGGTCGTGGAGTCCCCTTCTTTGGAGATGTTCAAGACCCGCCTGGATACAGTCCTGAGTAACATGCTCTAGCTCTGGGCAATCCTGCTCCAGCAGGGGAGTTGGACTAGACGATCTCTATGGTCCCTTCCAACTCTAAAAATTCAGTGAAATTCAGTGAAATACAGACTGGGCAGGGAATGGATGGAGAGCAGCCCTGAGTAGAAGGAATTCAGTGTGTCGGTGGATGAGAAGCTCAACACACCCTGGGAATGTGCACCTGCAGCCCAGAAAGCCCCCCAAATCCTGGGCTGCATCCCTAGCAGCGTGGCCAGCAGGGTGAGGTGGATTCAGCCCCTCTGCTGCACTCTGGGGAGACCCCCCTGCAGTGCTGCCTCCAGCTCTGGGACCACCAACATCAGAAGGACATGGAGCTGTTGGAGCGGGACCAGAGGAGGCCCAGAAGATGCTGGGAGGGCTGGTGCCCCTCTGCTGTGAGGACAGGCTGAGACACTTGGCGTTCAGCCTGGAGAAGACTCCAGGGAGACCTCAGAGCACCTTCCAGTCCCTAAAGGGGCTACAGGAGAGATGGGGGGGGGGGAACTCTTAATCAGGGCGTGGAGCAATAGGATGAGGGGGAACAGTTTTAAACTGAAAGAGGGTACATTTAGATTAGATATTAGGAGAAATTATTTACTCTGAGGGTGGTGAGAGCCTGGCCCAGGTTGCCCAGAGAAGCTGTGGCTGGCCCATCCCTGGAGGGGTCCAAGGCCAGGCTGGATGGGGCTTGGAGCAACCTGGTCTGATGGGAAACCCTGCCCAGGGCAGTGGGTTGGAACTAGATAATCTTTAAGGTCTCTTCCAACTCCAACCAATCTATGATTCATAACAACTTGGGAAAGTGAAACTCACCCAGATTCTGAAAATCCCCATGTTTTGTTGTGGCGGAAGTGTCCCTCACCAAACCACCTCTTGCAAAATGTGCTAAGTTCCCTAATTTGGTACCTTGGTTTCTATGGTCCTGCAGAGCCAGTATGCTCATCAGAATACCTGCTAGCAACATCACTTTTGCAAAATCACACCACATCTTTCAACTCTTACAGTCCTAGCGAAACAAGGCCATTTTAAAAGAAAAATTACTTCCATAAATTTCGCAGACTCAACAAATCAGCAAGACAAAGATGACAAACTCCCACCTAACCAGCATCACCCCTTAACTCAGACACCCTTGAACTCAGCTGCCTCACAGGCAGAAAGCAGCCATGTCCCCACTAGGAACACATTTCCAGACAGGGAAGAGGAGCGAGCGGGCAGCGGCGTGAGCAGGAAGTCGTGACGGCCTCCTCGCATACCTGGCGAGCAAGGTGTGGCTGGCTTTACAAAGCTGACTCAGGGCTGGGTCAGGTCTCCTACACGCAGGAGCACGCTCTCCAAATAATTGTTTCCTGTTCTCCCCAGACGAGATGAAGGAGATGGGGGCCGGATGGAGGTTTATCGGGCACAGATAATCCCCCTCCCCAGAGCTGCTGGGTATAAAGGACAGCGAGGAGTGACTGCATGGGTCTGGTGACTAAGGCAAGGACAGCAGCTCCGGTTTTGTGACTAACTATTACTCATGCAAGGAGGAATTTGGAGAGGGACCCGCATCCAGCTCGGCTCATTGCTTTGGATACTTCTGCAGCCATAAGCACAAAGGAGAGCTTTGACAATGAATCAGACCCTGGTTTAAAATGACAAAGACAGACTTATCTACCAACTTTGTGTTAAAATGATTTCAGTGTAACCATAAAAGCAGCTTAATGCTAATCAGAGGAAACAAGCAATGTTTTCAGACCCAGATGACTAAATGTAGGCTCCTGGACGGACAAAACCACTTAGACACAGCAGCAGAAGTGTTTTTTTATTAATACATTTCACTTTGCCCTGAATTACAAAGGAATGTGAGCATACTGGCAAAGTTTGCTTGAAAAGCTTTTTCCATTAGATTTTTTTTTTTTTTAAATCAGAGCAAATCCAAAAAAATTCCTAAAACAAGTTCAGGGATACATTTATTTTGAAAACATCTCTATAGATAGCTTCTAAAGGATTTAATAGGAAGCAATGAACACCCATGTTAGGTATTCTCCTGCTTTTAAAATCCACAGTTATCCACTTAAAAATAAAGGTAGGAACAGTGAAAAATAAAAGAGTCATCAAATTCCAGTTCTCCCTTCATGAAGCCTTTGCCCTCTCAGCTAGTCTGTATGCTTACTTTGCAGTTTGCAGTGCACAGAAGTCTAACAAAGAATTACTAATTAAGCAGTTGCTTGTAAAAATCTGAAGGTTTGAAAACTTGTTGCGGTGAACAACTACTCCAAATGAAAGATCCAGCCTTGGAAATGCATACCCATACACATGTGATGTTATAAATACATGGCATTCACCCAAACCCAGCATCACCCACAATCACTCCTCACAAAGACATGGTGAGACATTAAAGTTTTTATAAGCTTTATAAGTTTTTATCCCAAGTGGAAATCAGTGGAATACCCTTTAGAGAGCCGGGAACCCCCTCTTAAATATGATTATTTCTTCTTTCTATGACTCTAAGATTACAACGTCATGTTTTGCAACCAGTGATTTCTGCACTATTTAACACAGGACAAGCTTCTTACGCAATTTTCAAAGCGGAACATATTCTTATTTTATCTTTATCTCACAAATCTACCACAGGAATCAGAACCAGTATTTTTAAAAAATACACCTCCTTTCTTATGGTTACTAAAGAGTAATTGTTCCCTTTTAAAGGTGCTAGCTGCACACAATCAACTTTCATTTATCTAGGACCAGAGGTGATCCAATTCCGATAAAAGAGAGCATAAAATACACATTAAGTTAGGCAGTAAGACTACAAAACTTTTGCTATCCTCACTTTTGACAAATGATAATTAGATTGAGAGGCTTAAACATAAAGAAATAAGTCAATGATTCATCACAGCCTTGAAAGCAAGGAATAAGGCCTATTATTTAGGAGTTACTTATTTTATCAGCAGAGTCAGTTTAGGGGACAGAAAGAATTCCAGCAGCATTAGCTATGCTAGAGTTCTTCCAGTATTTACCTTAAATTTGTGTGCCCCTAGTCCAGTGTCAGAGGGCTTCTCCATAAAGAAGGCCTGTTCTGGGGCTCTTCTCCCCAGCTCTGGGGAGAAGACAGGAGAGCAACATCAGAAGGACATGGAGCTGTTGGGAGTGGGGGCCAGAGGAGGCCATGGAGATGCTGGGAGGGCTGGAGCCCCTCTGCTGGGAGGACAGGCTGAGAGAGTTGGGGG
>JAOXNO010000052.1:29602649-29635000 GCA_028565335.1 Limnodromus scolopaceus | reverse complement strand
CATCCCTGGAGGGGTTCAAGGCCAGGCTGGATGGGGCTTTGAGCAACCTGGTGTGGTGGGAGGTGTCCCTGCCCAGGTCAGGGAGTTGGAACTCGATGTTCTTCAAGGTCCCTTCCAACCCGAATCATTCTATGACTCTATGATAAAGATTGGTTCTGTCCTAATAGAGTTAGCTCTATGTCCACACTCTCAAACTTCTCACCATTTTGTTATTTTAAAGCCTATTTTTCTCATTGCTCAAAGTATTTTTCATTTCAAAAATCAGGAATGACAATGCAGATTCTACTCCCTGTAAGACAGCTAGACCTATAGGAAAAAAAAAAAAGCAGCTTTAGCTACTCCCTTCTTCAAAACAAGTGTCTCTGTGGAGGGCAGACTGATGCTGACAGCCATGCAGGCTGTGCTCTGCGCTCCTATGGGAGTGCCTGGGGATGCTCCCCAGCTGACAAGAAGGTTAGGCAGGCACCTGGATCACCCATGTCCTCAAAAAACAAGCTAAGCCTCCAGTTTTGCAGCCTGAAAAGCAGGAGCAAGCCTTCAGTGAAGGTACAGACTCAGGCCCAGATGGCAAGCCGACAGAGTCAAGATGAAAGACATTTCCCAGGAACGTCAACAAGTCCAAATGTTCGTACCCAGAAGGATCTGCCCAGACACCTGCAGCTGCCTCAGACACCCAAAGCCATGCAAGATGAAGGCTACTGCCTGGGCTGGTCCTCACAAGGGGCCTGATGAGACTCTGAAGCTCACTTCCACGCCAATCTCCATAATTTGTGGAGCTGCCACAGCTTCCTCCTAAAAGGTCCACACAAGCCCAAATGTTAAACCTATATGTATGGAAATTCGCTTCCATACTCCACCTGTCCCCACATCAGGTGTCCAGCCTCCCTCTACAGCAAGCAGAAGGAGATCACCTCTAGGAACCAGTATCCCTCTGGAAGTATTTATTGTCTTTTCCTTGACTGCAGAGAACATCTGGACTCCTGACTCATAGAAGGCCAGGGAGAGTTAATGAAACCCCAAAGTGTAATTAAGGGGCAAGAGGAGAAGAAATATAACCACTCTGAATTCCACTGTAAGGCTGGGAGGGGAGAAGGAGAAACATATAGCAAGAAAACCAACAAAAACCCAAAACCAAAAAGCCAACCAACCCCACAACATACCACCTCCTTCCAGGACAAGCAAACTAAGAAAATAAAAATCAATCAACTCCCCAGCAATGTTCCAAACCTTCAAATGATCTGTGCCAGGGGAGTTTTATACATGCTTGCAAATCATGCTTGTAGCCGAGCCTACGGGTTGTGTGGATGGTGGTTCTGGCTCGGCTCCTCTACCAACGACAGCGACAGCAGCACACCAGCCTTCCCTAGAGCAGAGCAGGCCATAAAGCCAACAGGGCTGAAACCCAGAGAGGGACTGACCTAGATTGTGCGCACACTTAGAATAACTTAAAATCATGTCCTCAGTACATGCATGTATGCCAGCAGTGGAACAAGAGAACAACACACTCATCCAAAGTAAAACCTGCTCCAGGCTAAAGCACAGAGGGCTATTCTTGAGGCTTCCCCTCTCCAAAGCAAACAGGAACATTCCTTATTTTCCCTTGTTTATTTAAAAAGCCCACCACACATTCCTGGGTACTGGCTTATCCTGAGCCAACCATGGGATGAGAGCTTCTACGCTGTAAATCCCAGGCAGAAATTCATCTAACTTGGGAACATCTTAACAATTGCTACTTTCTGATGGTCGCTTAGTGGTCTGCAAAGTGCACCACAAATCTCAAGAGACTTGTTTGCAATCATTAAAGCCACCCTCAGAATTGCGCTCCACAGTGACGGTTTGAGCATAAAAACTGAAGGGCATCCAGAGAGCTGCCGCTGGAGCACGTCAGAGGCATGTGGCCACACTCAGCAGGTCCATCCAAGCCTGCTCTGAGAACATCAACTCCCAGGCTCTGGCACTCTCCCCAGCCACACCTCACTGGCTTAAACCTTTGTTCCCACAGGGTACGAAAACACGGTTGTAGCAACCATCAGAGACGCTCTGGTCAACTCATCAAGAAGGGGGGCACCACCAGCACGCCTCAGGGCTGCAGCAAAGCCATTTTAAAGCTCCTAGAGAAAGGAGATCAGAGAAATGGAAGCTGCAGCACAAGCAAGTTTGCTTCCAGGCAGCGCTAGGGAAGAAGTCTGTTGTTAACCTCTGACAACTTGTCACTATAAGGCATTGCAATGCAGTCACTTTTAAACTTTGCCAGGAAGGAGCCCTGCAACACCATCTAAGCCTTTAAACGTGGAACACAGTGGTGTTTGAGAGCAGGGTGTTCATTTCTCCACCATGAATGAGATCAAAGAAGTTTTTTGTGTGGGACAAGGCAGTTGGACATGGCATTTAAAGATCACATGAAGAATTTCTGAATTAGAGATCAAGTACTTCGGTATAGCTTTCCCAATCATATTTTCTACTCCAGGCAGACAGAAAAGAAAACAACCAACCCTTTATCTCCACAGCAGTAAACGTTCAGTCTCCCATACACGTGTGAAAGAACTGCCTGGGAAACAAGCACAACAGTGTTGTGATCAGAGATTAAAACCAAAATCCAACTCAACCAGAAAGCTGCAGGTTGCTTTTACCCTTTTCACGAAGGAGCTAAATTCAGTGGGACACAGCAGACAGAGCTGCCCAGCAGAGCCTCCCCCTTATTTGTTATTTTTAGCAATTTAGTCTGACAACGCCTGACAACTAAACATGCTGAATATAGCAGGAGAGAAGGGGGCTATCAGATATTATCAGAGAAAACACACAGTGATAATCACTTTCTCCACCCCTAACGAAGAACCAATTTTCCATGTCTTTGTAACATCACAGAGTTTGTTCTTTTTAAAATGCCACATTTAAAAACAGAATCCATCTAGCCCTACAATGGAAACGGATAACATTTCCTGAAACAAAGCATTGTTCCACCCCTCACATATCATGTTTCCTTAAAAACAAGGGAAGAAAAACATTACTTGGTTTTTCTCCTAATACTGCACAAACATTACTGAGCTAAAAAGAGTCTGTGCTCATCCCTTTAGAATGCTTTCAAAATAGATTTAGCACATATCCCTTGTACCATGAAACACAAAAAGAATTTGATAGTATCAGGACTGGAAAAATCCAATGGCTACTGCTAAGCAGGACACTTCCCATGCCAGTGTGAGTGAGTCTATGCCATCACTCTCTGCAAGATTCAAGCAGGTTTTGTAAGCCTCGCTGGCACAGCCTGGGAACAAGCACGTGCATTTTGCCAGCAAACCTGGGCAGTCTATTTGGATTCCAAAGGATTTATATAAAAGTAGTGAAGAATGCTACATATATATATATTCACATTCATACCTTAGCTTTAACAACAAGGGTAAAGCTACCCTGCTTTTTCTGCAGAGTAGCTGACAGACTATTTGCCCCCTCGTACACATCCATACCCCTTTGGTGTTTGCAGAACACAGTTCCTCTAAGTACAGCCAATGCTTATTCCAGCCAAGCTGTATTATCACAGCCCTGAACAAAGACAGGTCTGGTTCTCCTTGATGCTTTGCCATGCAATGACAGCAGGGAGGACCGAACTATCACATCAATTTTGTGCCTTGAAAAAGGCAATGAACCACTTCAACAGCAGAGGAACCCAAGAGAGGGGAGTAAGGGAAAGGGAATAGTTGCAATCACGCATTGCACTGGAGACTATCAGAGAAGGGAGAAAAGAAGCTTTCAAACCAGACGCAAAACCCCTCACTGTTTTCAAAGTTCCTGATGTTCACAGCTGTCAGAGTGAAACCCAGCTCACATCTCTGAAGCCAGTTAATGCCTACATTTTCACCAATATAGTCAGCCCTCAGGAGCTTCCCTTGTTATGGATCTGAATGGATTTACAGAAGCGTCCAGCAGTGAACCCAGCCCTCTGTGCTGTGCTTCTCTGCAAACAGCACCAAGCTAGCAGCCACAGCATTTCTCAAATTCAGGCTTGTATCAAAAATACACATTTGACAATATCTTAGCAATAGCACCATAGTAGCACAGCATCACTGTCTCAAGCTCAACACTACATGAACAACCAGATAAGCCACACTGTATGGATACTGGAGGATTACTCTGACCAGCTTGATTAAACTATGCTAAATGAGAAGTGTGATTAAGTAATAAGGTAGTTACCAATGTAAAATATAAACCTGGGCTTTAAAATCCTTCCAGTTTTAATAATGGATGGAGGGAAGTTTTAACCTATCTTGATTTGATATTCATTTTAAAATGATGCAGTGGAAGCACAAGGTCACAAAGTTTCACGTTCTTTCCTGCTTCTGTCACAGCTTGTTTTCAGGAGAGCAAAATCCCCTACTCCTGTGGTAAGTGCTCTCTGACTTGGACTCAGGTACTTCCACTGAAACCTCAGTTTTCAGCAGTTAGTCTAAGAGCTTGTCCTCACCCATGGGGAATCCAAAGCCTAAGGAAAATCCTTATCACAAAACTGCCAGCCGGCTGGAAGCAGAGTAGTTAAAAGATGGACTCGAATGTTCACTTAAACTATTGAAAGTTTTGGCAATCTGAGCCCTACTATCCATGGTTAAAAAGAAAAACCAACCCATGTAGCAACCACTTTTGCACTCCCACTACCTTTTGAGACAATCACTATTGCTGGGAACTTCAATTCAGTGGCCATAACCAGAGACTCAAACAACAGAGACCTTCAAAGCAGAAAAACACATCAGTGAAGGAGCCAGCTCTTAGGCTTTGTGCAAGAACAGTTCTAATTCGTGGGGAATTCCATCCATTCTGCTGAACTCAGCAACTGGAAAGTTTAGGAGGTAAGATCATTCCCCATCAGGAAGAGGAAGAAACTGAGATGCACAGCTTAAGGGCACAGAAGCTAAAAAGCTGATCACAGCCCATTGGACCTGGAATAAGGGACCTGACGGGCAGTTTATAACAGATGCTGTCAGCCACACCCCAGTCACTTCCAAACCCAGCCATGCCACTATGAAGCTCTCCAACCCCAGGAGGGTTGTGGACTTGTGCAGGACTTGTGCAAAGCCACTGGTATCTGGGATGGCTCCATTATAGCCAAGATACAATCACTTTTATCACATAACAATATAAATAACTGTGCCTTGTCTGTATTAACACTACCTTAAATATACAGCCTATCTATGGAGCACTTGCTTTGCCTGTGCAGAAAAAGTTCTCATGGCCAGAAACAGAAAACCCCTTAGTGCCTGGAGCGATTTCTCCAGATAACACAACATATGGCGATGTACTCAACCTACAGCTCCCAAGGAAAGCTGAGTTTTAAGAGGGAATTAAAAAAAATACAAAGTCTACCTCTGCTTTAATGTAAGTAGGAGACCATGGAGACAGAACTGCACAGGTTTGAGTAGGTTTGAGCAATGACTTCCTATTCCTGCTTGTCCCTGCTTAGTTGGTCTCCACCCTCAGTTTCTCCAAAACACTCACAGGTGAGATAAGCAGCTTGACAAAACTCACTCTTTGCTTTCTCTGTCATTCAACAAAAACCAAGGAACAGGGTTTTGTATTAATTATATTTTAGGGCCATTAATAAAAAAAATACACTAATGGCCTTGGAAAAGTACATTTTGAACATCATATCTGAAGATGTAAGCTGTACACGTAGCCACCAGAAGACAGTCAAGATTTTCTAGGTAACTTATTTGAACACTGGAACTTGCACAGACACTACTTTATATTTCCTAGATGTTCTTCTCTGCCTTTAATGCTCCAACCAGATAAACATAACACAGAAGAGCTCTGACCACATCATCAAAACAAAGTCCCAATTCCTCGTAGAGCTGGTCTTCAGCAGCAGCCACAAGTAGATGCCTAGGGCAGAGTGTAAGGACAGGGCAGGCGTAGACCGTACTTCCTCCTCCTACTTTCCCAGCCTCCAGACATTTTTAGCTCAGGGACTTCCTGAGCGAGATGCCATTTCTACATATTTGGTAATTCTCAATGGATTTATCTTCCATGAATTTGTGCAGCTGTCCTGAGGCAGTGTAAACTTTTAATATCCACAGCACTGGCAAAGTTTCATATCACCTATCTGCTGCAAATAACCACACAAACATCTTTTGCTGGCTTTAAACTTCACTCCTACTGATCTCATTTGAATTCTTCACCGTCAGGTTTCATATCGGGACACAGAGGGAACAATCAATCCCTACTGGGGCTGTAGATCTAGCAAAGAAACCAAATGACATGAATTACCTGTAGGTTACTTGTCACAGGCACTAGTTTCACCAATCCTTCAGAATGAAGGGTACCAGAAAAAAATCGAGGGATGTAGCAAACAGCATCTTGTTAACCTTCAGTGCTCTACTTTCACCATCATTACCTGCCAAAAACTTACCTCTAATTCCTTAATTTTCTCTTCAGCTATTCTCTGTTTTTCTAAGAGCTGATTATGAATCACTCCTTTAGACTGAAGAATAAACCTAGAAGTGAAAAAGAAGAGACAGACAACTGTTGGATATTTTTTACATCTATGGTACACCTAGCCACACACCAATTAAAGCCACAGTGATCTCGGCAGAGTATTCATCCTCAACTCACGCGCTCTGGACAGAGGCAAAAGACATTGCTATGACAGCTCACTCAAACCACCGGGCTGGCCTCAAAGGCTTGCTCACTAATCTCACCTAGGATTTGAGAGGAAGAAAATGGAGGCACGCAGATCTCCCTCTATCATTCCAGTGTGCTCGAATGATCCAAAAGCAGTTCTTGCACACAGCTAGCAAGGGAAGTCTGTCAGCACATTCCCTTCAAAGGGTTCTAAATCACTTGACGGCATATAGTCAAAGAAGCCTCTTTCAATAGGTAAATGCCGCTCATTACCATTTTAGTCCTCACAAGCTAAACAAACCTGCACACAAAACCAAACCTTCTCCCTCAGAGAAAGGCTGAGAGAGTAGAGGTTGTTAAGCCTAAAGAAGGCTCCAGGGAGACGTACTGTGGCCTTTCAATACCTAGAAGGGGCTTATAAAACAGACTTTTTTACCAGGACCTGTAGTGATAGGATGAGGGGCAATGGTTTTAAATTGAAAGATGGCAGGGCTAGATTGGATATAAGGAAGAAATGTTTTATCATGAGGGTGGCGAGATACTGGCCCAGGTTGCCCAGAGAAGCTGTGGATACCCCATCCCTGGAGGGGTTTAAGGTCAGGTCAGACAGGGCTTTGGGCAACCTGGTCTGGTGGAAGGTGTCCCTGCCCATGGCAGTGGGTTGGACTGAATGATCTTTGAAGGTCCATTCCAACCCAAACCCTTTTGTGATTTCATGACACAGAGCCAGGTGCTTCCATCCAAAATACAGAGCCATGGTACACTTGTCTTTACTTGAGCTTTCACAGGCTCCCACTGCTCAGGGCTTGGCTTTAACACATAGCCTCACTGACCTCTGAGTTCCCGTGCTTTCTACGTTCAGAGGGTTTTTCTGTGGAGTGTGAAGTGGTCATTTTTAACTGCAGCTGCAGCCACTGGTTTCCACTTGTTCTGTTTTTCAATTGCCAAAGGGATTTGAAAGATATATCCACAGCATCTCAGTCACAGCAATCCTGCTCACCAGCATGCAAAAAGCTGCCTGACTTGCTCAGAAGAGCTTCTGAAAGTGCACCAGCATCCAAAGCAGCTCTCCAGCACGTGGCACTGGCATACCACAAAGAGGTAAAGGACAACTAAGTTCAAATCAATTTTAGGAATTCTCCATGGCTGTTTTTCATCCTTCCAGACATAAATGTACAAGCCGCAGATTCACCTCTTCCTTACTTAGAAAGTCCCCCAGAGGATTTAAAAGGAGCCTCCACATGTCATACCAACGAGATCAAGGTCTCTCTCCACCACCAACTAGGGTCAATGCTTTCCTGCCAGGTGACAAGAGCTCATGCTTGAACAGTTAAAATGAGCAGCTTTAGACAGGGCAGAGTAAGAGTGCATTCCCTGTCTGCTACAGAAAAAACTGAAATCTGTTGGTAGTGCCATCTCCCATGATAAATGAAATTATTAACGTGTTCGCTCAGGGCCTCATAAACACAAATGCGGGTTTGCTGCTTGGCTCGAAAACCAGCATACTCTGCATCAGCTACGCAACAGCCAAAAGGAAAACCACCTGCCACATGCATTCCTGAAATGCAGGGGAGCAGAACTGTGATTAATTATAAAAAGTTTCCAATTAAAACTCTCTTCGGTGCAGCTATTAACTGCACCCAGTAATTGCTTCCTCCCCCTCCTCTCCCTTGTTCCACTTCACCTCCTCTTTTCCCAGTAACTTCCGCTACATCTTTTACATTCCATTTTTCTCAAATCTCTCCTTTGTTTCTTCCCAGTCTCAGCTCATGCTTACTGGTGTCATCTCTGTTCTATATTTGCTCCTGTTCTTTACAACACAGTTCACTCATACGATCTTTGTCCCCTCAATCCCCCCCTTTCCATTAGGTGCCCCCACCATCCACTTTCACGCAGGGGTAGTGTTTTCAGGCCCCAGCACACACCACCCTGCTGAAATAAAATGCAGGGTTTGCTCAGTCTTGTGAAAATCAAGTCCATGACCACCTTTCTAGGAAAGAGAAGTTACTTTGCTATTAGATGCAGAGCCTGGATCTCTCCTATGAGCCCATCTGCTGGGAGGACAGGCTGAGAGAGTTGGGGGGTTCAGCCTGGAGAAAAGAAGGCTCCGGGGAGACCTTAGAGCCCCTTCCAGTCCCTAAAGGGGCTCCGTGAAAGCTGGAGGGGGACTCTTGATCAGGGAGAGGGTACGATGAGGTAGGATAAGAGGTAACAGTTTTAAACTGAAAGAGGGAGATTTAGATGAGATATCAGGAAGAAATTCTTTGCTGTGAGGGCGGTAAGACCCTGGCCCAGGTTGCCCAGAGAAGCTGTGGCTGGCCCATGCCTGGAGGGGTTCAAGGCCAGGCTGGATGGGGCTTGGAGCAACCTGGTCTGGTGGGAGCTGTCTCTGCCCAGATCAGGGAGTTGGAACTCTATGTTCTTCAAGGTCCCTTCCAACCTGAAGCATTCTATGACTCTATGATCCAGCCAGAGACCACCAGCAATCACGTCATTCTGATGCTTTTACCTTGAGCCAGCAATACCAGAAGAAACAAACACTAACCCTCATGCACACACCCCCTGTAGATTTTTGGGGTGAAAACTAAAACTTTGCCTTGCTTCTGCAGTAGTTGATATTAGTGAAAAAATCAGGGCTTGACGGTGCCCTCAATAAACAAAGCCTTCAGTCCTTTCGCACGTCACAGCTTCCTTGAGCATCTGTGTGCGTATGAACATTTCCTCAATTATTTTCTTTTTTTTTGTGGGGGCAGCAAAGAAGAACAGGATACCTTCTCATTAGCTTCTACAAATTGTATAGCAAAATCGATCATTTCAGTTTCACTGATGCCCCTAAGTCTAAGAAACAAAGTTAAACACCAACACAGCTTGATCAATTTTCCCCATCTGCAGCTGGGAAGGTCCCTGCTTGGCTACAGGCACTGAGTGATCCCGGCTGGCTGAGAACATCTACAGGCACTAAAACCTTTGAACAAACAAGTGGCTGACTTCACTTCTATTCTGCAAATGTCAACAGCAGTCATCAGGAAAAATATCCTCCCTCCCACCCTCCTGCAGTGCTCTGGCAGACATGCGACAGCAAATTAAAATTGGATGGCCAAAGTTAGCACTGACGAGACTCATGCAGGCAGCTGGACACAAATACAAAGACCCCAATTCTATTTGCTGTAAAATAGTGGGCTGGAACCTGTGTCCATTCACACACTGGCTCAGAAGCAGATCAAGTGTCCCTGACTTGGCCAGCAGCATCCTTCAGGAGGTTCTTGACCAGCACCAGCTTCAAGCCACCCATTTCAATTCCCTCCCGCAAGACCATCAAGCCCTCAGCCCAAAGAGTAAGGGTGCTGCCGTGTAAGCTGTTGACGGCAGGTTTTCTGCAAGTTGAAGCTATAAATCCACATCCACAGTTAACTGTTTAAATCTGTGGTTTCATTTTCCAACATCAGGAGGACTCAAAAAACTCATCAGCTTCTAGCTTGGAATAAACACTTGGAGATCTTGACTGAAGTTTTTACCTAAGAAAGTACTGTGGTTTAGGGCAGCACTTGGAAAAAGCAGAAGCTTGTTTTGCTCATTCAGTAAAAGATGCTGCAGGGCACTTGTAATAAACCGGAGTTTAAATTTAATCTGGCTTTCATTCTTTCAATTACCCTTAGTAAAACACCAACTCGATGTGTTTTTTTCCTCACCAAGCTGGAGGAGTAAGGCAGTGTCATTCTGCTGCCTGGTTTCAGTTAAATGTGATTATTTTATTTATGAATTTTTACGCTCATGGAAGAACCATGGGAGGTTCTGAGGACTTAGTTCTTCCCCGAGTGAGTTTGTGAACAAGCCTTTCAAACACATAACTTCATTTGCTGCCTGGAGATCCTCCACCAGCTGAGAACTAGCCACACATTAGTCACTGCATCACAGAGCTGAGGAGCCACTTTCTGCTCTGTGGCGCTGTGCTTGGCAGATGACACGACTAACACCAACCCCTTGGCACACATCGGCACCGAAGAGCTAGCTCCACAGAGCGCTCTGCCAGAGTCCACCATAGAGGCTCCAAAGTCTGAGAGTTTTTACGTTGAACTGGAATGGCTTTTAAGCATTGATACTATGCAGAAGACAAGGAGCAAACCAAATCCTCTTCCAGATAAGTGAGTTCACTCATGTCCGCCTTCTCTCACCGAACCGTCACAGCACACACTAGTAGATCTGTCAAACAACACCTACGCTACCAAACATGAAACAATGATTCAGAAAAAATGTTCAGCACCACAGTGGGAATTACAAAGCTTAGTACCAATCACCTCTTCACACGGGAACTTTTCCACTGTTGTTAAATAACACCAGAAATATCTGGGTCAGAAGACCAGGACAAGTTCACCACATCTCAGCTGGCCACCTATTTCAAAGAAAATGGCTAGCAAAACCAGAGCTGGCTTTGCCCTATTCTGCATACTTAGCATTTTTTCCCAACATCCACAAAGGTAAAACTCAAAACAAAACAAAGGAAAATAGAAAAGAAAGGTATGTAGGAGTGAGGTCCTTGAGGACAGCAATGCTCAGACAAAGCTGAGCTGCCAACAAGAGCAGCTGTATTACAGAGTGAAGTGTTTGCAAATCAGCTGTACCTACATGCTCTGGTCTCCTGGTGACTGCTGGTTCTCAAATGTAATACGAGGAACAAAAATAGAGCACAAGGGAACTGAAAGAGAAACCTCACTCTAAATATTCCCAGTTGTTTCTATTTTCCTCCCTCTGCTAGCTCCACATTAGGATTTTTGTTTCCCTAAGGCAGAGAAAGTGGTTTATACACTCTCTGAGAATTATTGCTTGCTCTTCTGAAGAAATCTCTTATCCTTTCCCAATTATAAATTTCTAGGTATGGTGCCCATTTGTTCAGTGGTTATACAGCACTCCCTTATGCCCTGGTCAATACAGTCTTTAGGCTGTAGTCAGGCTGGTCAGCAACGCTGCCAGCTTCATCATCTGTCTGTTCCTTTGTGTCACACGTACACACCCACAAAGTGATGTCCATACTGTGCAAGTAATTCCATAACTCACTCTGCACTAAAATGTCCCATTTACTTGACTGTAAGGCATAATATTAGATACTGAAAGATTTGGTTTTTAATGAATGAGGTTATGGAGATGTTTGTTCAGCACACGCCACTCTTCATTATGACATACAAGTCATTAAAGTTATTAAAGGTGGAGTACCAGTGATGCTCATAGTTAAGGTTTTCCATTAAGAACCCCTATTTCCAATTACTTACAACTGCAACCAACTTCAACCCTTACATCTGAAGCTTTCAGTGGCAGACACCTGCCCCAGACACGAGCACACCCTCCTCTGCCTGTTCTGGTGAGGGACCCTGGTTCAGGCGTTTGCCTTGCGTTAAGACAAGGAGGGAAGGAGCCACGCAGGAGGCACTGCGGCTCCCTCCTGCCAGCCTGCAAAGCAACTCCCCCTCTTGGGTCCACACGGACCACTGCCAGAACCCGTGCAGCTTTTTCTCTGCCTGATATTGATATACATCCCTCTGCCTAATTTCAGAGGCAGACAATTTTACAGGTAGGTATGCTCCAGTGCTATTTTGCCAGAATAATGATTAATGACAGATCTAAAAGTCCTTTCCGCCTGGCTCCCAGCTCACACAACGGACCATTATAACTTCAGCTTTATGGTTCCCATTGCATTTGAGAAACTCGCTACAAAAACTGAAGATACTGAAAACTAACAACTTTGTACAAAGCCATAACATTATTTTAACATGTTTATTGTATTTCTAAAAAAAAAACTAACATGCTGGGCTATAACACAGCACAGTCATTCACATGGACTATCCTGCTCCCTGAAACCGAGTGTTTTCATTAGACTGCTCCATGCGAACAGCTGGGCTAAGCCCAGTCATGCCCTTATCTATTTAAAGACACTTTTTAATTCCAAACTTGCACTGCTGTT
The DNA here is from genome assembly GCA_028565335.1 of Limnodromus scolopaceus. NCBI lineage: Eukaryota > Metazoa > Chordata > Aves > Charadriiformes > Scolopacidae > Limnodromus > Limnodromus scolopaceus. The sequence goes on along the minus strand of JAOXNO010000052.1, from coordinate 29,622,444 downwards.
CAGGCTTTGAGCATTCTCAACAGGAGATTGCTGCATTTTAAGTACTGTTGGAAGCCAATGGAAGAGAGGCTTCCAAGGAGCTGATCCCAAGCAATTGACTGAACAGGAACCGGCTAGGCACAATTGCAAGCACCCAGTAGTTCCCTTCCACCCTCCTACGGTCCGCTTGTGTCTCTGTAAATGATTCCCTATGCAGTTCGTACCAGGCACTGCTTATACCCCAGCAAATTCCAGTTTTAGTCATCCTAGATGAATTACCTAGCTCCAAAGACAATAAGGAAGCAATATTAAAAAAAAGTAAAATCATGACTAATTATAGTTTGGGCTGCCACCCTTCAAGACTAAGGGTTGCATATTTCTCAGGGATTTTGAATTTCCCATTCAACAGGTATATGCCTGAACTAAAGCTTGCTCAGAAACAGATGGAGTTGAATCAGATGAGTTGAAGCTTTTTCTGTTTGCTTTTATTTTAGTGGTCAGTCATCTCTTTGGGTCACTCTCAATATAGCTAAACCTAGCTATTCCCCCTTCCTTCTCCCAGCCAAAGCAGCACATACCTTAAAGCAAAACAAACCCTGCAGCATATATTGGGATAATTATATATGAATACATTCCAGGGGCAGCCATTTATAGTTCACGTGTCATTTTACTACAGCACTCGGAGGCGGATCCACACCAGGAGCTGTTTGGGAAGGAGACATGGGTGGAAGCATGCTGGCAGCATCTCTGGTGGGCAGCAGAACCTGTGGAAACTCAGCCTGACAGCGCTGGAGCAGGCACAGAGACCAGGATTAGCAGCACTGGAAGCCATCCAAACTGAGTCTTATGTAGGCCACAACAAGGGTAACTTTTACTCGGATGAACATTTGTAAGCCATAAACCTATTTACTTTAAGGAGCTAAAGGAAGAGAACAAAAAGTGCCACACTGATTGCTTCCTCAAACCTCTTCACGGACTGGCCCAACACGTCCATCCTGCCCTGCCGAGGGTCAATGGGGTTTGTTCTGCACTCCAGGCCATGTTTACATTGAGTTTTCAGGTTTTTTTTTTTTTTGCTCTGTCAATAGCTACAGTATATTACGTTACCTCAAGCCAAGATAGTAACACAGCTTGCAAACAGCAGTTTCTGCATTGCCAGACGCTTAACTAGATGGTAGATTTATACCATTGTTCATGCTTGGTTCTTTAAAAAAAGAAAACAGCAATTTACCTCTAAGCGTGTATTAACTATAGCACAACCCAAAATAATAAAATAGTACCATGGTCTGCTTTTAAAGAACATTATCAATTCTTTCTGAGGGCTCAATCGACATAAATGGAATTAAAAATAAGGCAAGCAAGCAAATGGCTCCTCTCTATCACACAGGAAAACAGCGCACTTCATGGAGGTGAAATCTCCACGAGTAGTTTTTCCTCACTATAGCCCTGACTTAGTGCTTTTATCTTCTAATTTTGCTTTAACATAATTTTTAGTATGACCTGTAGCTTATTTAAGCAAAGCAAACTCAAATGACTACATATAGCACATCTAGCAGATGCACTTCAAATAGATATTTTTTTTTTTTCAGTCTAGGCTGTACTTTGGGACAACAGTACCATATTTGCAAGTTGCAAGCAGCAGAAACAGGAACAATTTTTCCAATAATGGGAAGTCAAGATCCATTTCTACCCACAACATCAAAGGAGCACACATCTAGGAAAACACAAACAAGTAAACATGGGTGTGAACACCCTGGTCAACCAATCCTACAGAAATTTCTGTTTTAAAAATTTTTTTTCTATTGCTAAATCTTCTGTTTCTTCAGAATCCTCTTCAGAAAGCTGAATTTTGCAGTAGTAAATGAAGTGACATGGAGATACTGCTACACTCTGACGGGCATACGCGTACCCTCCTCAGCAGCAGCCCTTCACTAAGAACCCATACAGGAAAACTAGCAAAATCAGGATTCATCTCTTTTGAAAAGCAAATCCATCCAGGGTTGCAAGAAAAAAAATAAATGCTTTGTTCCTTGCCCAGGAAGAAACCTTTGAAATGCTAAGTGAGGAGGAAGACCCAACTATCAGCTTGTGGCTCCTGCACATTGCAAATCCTGCTACAACAAAGCATCAAAGAAAGCAAGAGAGCAAACATCACACAAGTGGATGTAAAGATAAGCAACTCAAAAGAATTCAAGCATAACACTAATAATACAGAGATATTTCTGGACACTAGAGTTAAATTAGCTAGCACTAAAACAATCACACTGTTGTTTCCTAACCAGTAAGAACAAATTTTTTAGAATCAGCAGTTGTAGACCAAAAAGGCTGGATGTTGTTTTGGAAAATTGTTTCTTCTCAGTAAATAAAAAAAAAAAAAAAAAAAGGCTGACTATTTTAACTGGCTACAACAATCTCTTATTTCAGCAAATAGTTTTGGAGAAAACAAAAATAAAAATTCAAGACAGCAGTTGGAGCATTCCTGAGTTCAGCACCTTGCTATTTTACACAAATTTAAAATGAGATGCAATCTCATCCCACTATTGGTTTCTTCGTATTTTACTTCATTGTTTTAAAGTAGGGATCATGAATTAAATCCTCCTTCTTTCAGGCTTTGAACAGGCAGCTAGGTGAAAGCCTAGATTTCTTGTTTGCATTAAGGCTGTTCCACATAAAATTTGTATATTATGTTGACACACATGTTTCAGACCAGAGACTGACTGGGCATTTCCACCTGACCGCAAGGGCAGAGTGTTGGGCACCTTGTGGCACCCTGCCAGGTGGCTAGACATCCATTGACACCACACCTGGAAGGGCGTCCCCAAGCAAGACAGGGATACGGCAGCGATTTGGCTATTCTTCTCTTTGGCCGGTGCTTAACCAGAGGAACAGCCTTATATTCTGAAAGAAGTCCTCTAGCACTTAGTACTTCCCCAGGGACTCTAACCCTTGATTCCAACATTTACTTTAAAAAACGGCAAAAAAGACACAAAGTACAGTACTTTAAATCCACTAGATATTAAAATAAATGGAACTTCCTTGCTGTGAGTGACATTCTCAGTGTTTGGAGAACTTCAGAAATAAGGCAGTCATGGTTCATACTTTTTGGAGTCATTTGGCACACCAACTCACAACAGCAGGAGTACTAGCTCCCCAAAACCTTTACTATCTGATTAGCATGTATTGAAAGAGAACTCTGTACCACTGAAGCAATAGATGTGGTGTGTTTGCAAGAAACCCCAGATTTCCTCTTTCTGGAGGTAGGGAAAAAATGAAGGTGCCTTACTACAGCCCTCGCTCCCTAGAACAGTCTGACCTCCAAACCGCTGCCCTGCAAGCACCAGACTTCTTGAAGGCTCTGGCATTAATAAGACATCACATTGCCTCTGGATCGCAGCACATCAAACCCTCTCTTCCAGCACCAACAGGAGTCTGCATGAATAGCTCGTCTTTTTCTCACTCTGCCTTCCTAGTTTAGGTTTCAGCTCCTTTACGTATACTCGGGTAGCTCCTTCCCCTGTGTTGTCTAGATAACAGGCAGCAAAAAAAGTCAGGGATAAAGGTAAGACAAATAGAACAGCCTTGTTTTAATGTCATGCTCCTTGTCCCAATAGAAAAATGTTCCTAAAGAGTTAAATGTCTCCAGGCAAGGGAGCCAAGCACCAGTGGCATGGAGGGGGAGAGGGGACACCACACTATAACCAACAGGTTTATTTCTTTTTTAAATTGGCTATTTTTTTATTTAAGACCCTGTTTTCTGCAGCTTACACATTTAACAAACACTGATTTATGAAATGCACGCATTCTACACCAGTTCTCTGTCTAAATGTCATTTTTTTTAAATAAAGGCAGCCGTTTCCTGAAACTGGGTAGATATACAGCTTGCATGCAAGCCATGGAAATCTTTTCTTTGAAGTTTCAGTATTACACAGAGAAATTACGTAGAGCAGCAGGGCAGGAAAGCTATAACTGGACCAAGATATCCAGGAGATTAGGAATGAGCAGCCCAGGGCAGCAGGAATAAGATCAAGAACTAAGTGGGGGAAGGGCAGAGGGGAAGGTGTTTGAGAAATTAGAAGATGTCAAATTAGAAAAAGAGCCTGTGCTCGAGAGAACAAGCTCTCTTGCTCATCTGGAACAGGATCCAGGAGTCCACTCCCAGTATGCCACTGCTATCAGCAGTTAACCACAAAGCCCACTAACAGCCGTGCTCCTCTCCCACTCCTGATCAGCCAGGAAGGGACAACTAGCTGCTGCCCCTCACCTCACCACAGGAGTCAAAGGCACCTGTACAGACTGCTGCTGCATTACCCCTGCGTGCAGCACCTTGATTTCTGCTTTCTGTGACAGATCTTCAAAAGATCTGGCAAACATTTATAGGCCCACTCACAAATAATATTGTGAAGAACATTCTTCAGGCTGCAACAAAAGCGAGTAGTTCAAAATTGAGAAAAACCTGAAATAAAAACCAGTTGGGTAATGGAAAACCTTACGGCTTATGAACATGTGTGACACCACATTGGCTTTGGTTGCTCACACACCAAACACCCCTGTCTTGTCCAACATACAGCATACACAGTGGTCAAGGAGCAAGCAGCTGGACACAAATTTTGTTTTCTTCACAGTTCAGTGCTTGATTGTACTTCTTAGACACACCAGACTTACCGTGGAAAATAAAAACTTCCCTTTTTCAATAGCTAGATAGAGGAGCTTCAAGTTTATGAACTACATCTTGACCAGAGGCTGACAGCAACATGCTTGTCTCTGGGATTCATTTAAGCCTTGCAGCAGCTGTCAGCTCATCAGCCAGGCTCCGCCGCTGAGCTCTGCACGAAGCCTCACCCACAGAGATGGCCAGAGAGGAGCCACTCGGGTTTCACAGACCAGCCTATAGTTAGTAACTGAACCATAAAGACTAAGCCTTGCACGTCCTTCAGTTCTTTGTGAGTTTTTTGAAATGCGAGCGGGAAGCACAATATAGCTACCATGTTCCGCAGTGATCTGCACTGGTAGAATCAAACATTGATCTCATACACGCACAAAAGTAAAAATGCAGCTACTACAGCTGTATCAAGCAATGTGTGGTAGTGATTGCTGTCTTCAGGGCTTCAGGAAAGAGCTTACAATGATCCATCATGTCTCATTTTCAAGCAAAACCAAGAATCACAGTAAAAGCAGGAATGCATTTAAATACCAGGAACAATCAAGAACATTTAATCTTCTCTTAGGTTTCACGTGCGTATGGTTCAACCACCAAAAATCTAAACCACTCTTAAAAAAAAAGTCAATATCATATTATTACAACTGTCCCCCTAAAATGCTATATTCACACATAGTCATTTTACAGGAAGAGCTGTAACAGTATACTATACTTGCAGAAAACCTTGAACATAAACTTGTGCTACAGTTCTTGCTTGATTTTTGCTTTCTTATATTTTTGTAAGCATTCTCCCATTTGATGTAGAAGTAAACTGATGATAAAGCAATATCAAACCAAAACTGACTATTTTGGCATGACATGAAAAACTGCAGTGCTCTCCTCACTCTGCCTAGCACAAGTGCCAGACATTTTTCTTCTGTAAATAAGAATCTTCTCCAGGTTATGGGTTAAAAGAATGTAAAGAGAAAGGTCTGAAATATTCAGACAGAATTCTGAAGCTTAAACTTTCAGCATAGTTCTCAAAGCAATATGATGATATCAGTTCACAAATAGCTTAAGCAGAAGTCCAGCATAGTGGTAGTTGTCTCAGGCTACGTAACAGGCCTTTCAAAAGACTATGAAGTAACAGAATTGAAATGTATTTGGCAAGATGCCACCACTCAGATGATATCCCAGCCTCACGGGTATGTACAGTACGCAGCAATTCATCATCTCATACTATGTGGCACTGACATTTCTTGCGTGAATCCAAAAATAGCTATAGCAAAAGTAAACTGAGACCCACATGTGGAAGCCAGTAAGGCCTCTGCATGTTATACACATTACAATATTAAAAAAAAAAAAAGAGACCAAGTTGAGGAACGACAAATGGACTCACATTTTCCAGCAGTGCAGGGAAAGCCTCTTGGAAGGGAAGAAGGCTCAAGATAGGGGTTCAGAGAACAAAAACCACACAACTGCTTTCCAAGTAATGCAGAAGCAAGTACTGAACTAGGCAGACTTCCTCCCGGATGCTGCACATCACCAGTTCCTCAAGCCTTCAGATTCCACGAAGACCTGGTGTATCTTACCCTACAGAACTGTATGTACTAGCCCCGTGTGTGCATCCCAAACCACCAAAGCTGGAGAAAAAACAGAGAAACTATCAGAAGCCAGATTCTAGTAGCAGCTTAAATGGGTTAAAGAAAAAAAAAAAAAAAAAACCAAAAAAACTTAAAGTTGAGCACAGGAATAGAAGCACAAAACTTATTTCAAAGAATCTAGCAATTCAAGCAAGCTGTCAGAAAAACACTGACGATCAGGGTTAACACTGATGCAGCCTTCCACCCCTTCTGGATAACCGAAACCTGCTACAGCTCCAACATTTTCATGCTAGACTATGCAAAAGAAACTGAGGCATCATAAATATCCCTTTGGTGGCTGAACTCCCACATCTGTGCAAGCCAATAAAGCCAACAAATTAAAAAAAGTCTGCAATTCAACTTCACGGAACATGGCTTATATGTCCATAAGAACTGTAATGACCACTTCCATTGGTCTGCAGTGGAACACAAGACACCAGACTGCCCTTGAATTTTAACTCCTGCTCAAGGGCTGCTTTAGCTTGCTTTGCCTAAAGTCTAGATTTCAGCAATAAATCCTCTACTTAGGGTTGGAGTGGGCTCCAGAAAGAACCTCACGTCCCTGGTGCATGGCCTCCACGCTAAGGAGTGACACAGACCATACCAGAGCATTACTGCCAATTGGAAAGGCAGCCTTCAGCCCCATAGAGTTCCCAGAAATACTGTATCAAGCTAAGGCAGGAGAAAAAAAACCCAAAAAAAAATCAAAGTGTGAATGAGTAGTATTCAGAAAAGAAGCACTCTCTTAATCTGTATTTGCATAGTGACTAGTACAACAAAGCCCATGAAGAGTTCATCTTTTAAATACTATCATAATGTAAATATTTTTCTGATCGCACCTCTGCCATCCCTGAGGAGTGAGAGCTGCCTGCCATGCCTAAGCTACCCTGTCTGCTCACAGAAAGGTAAGCAAAAGGAGACTCCCCAGAAGATCACTCCCGCAGCTGCTGCACACAGAGAAAGTCTAAGTGTATCTTGAGGGAATTCTCCATATAGGAGCAGTGTTCTGTATTTTTGGATTTTAAAATACCTTTAAAAAAAATTGTTGACTCCAGAATTATGTTCTACTCTTCACCTGTCTGCTCTGTGACAACACCAAACAGCAAAACCCCTCACAATTTGTCTCATGACTGCTCCAGACACGAGTGCTTGCTATGCCTACAGCCTGCCCAGGTCAAATCCGTCGCCTCTTGCAAGGGACCAAAATCTATCTCCTTTTAAGGTACCAGTCACTAGCACCCCCACACAAACCCAACGTTTAGTTCACCTTTGTGGTGATTGTGTGGTCTGATGGATTAGGGCACCTGTAGCCTGGCCTGGCTCACAGCTCAGCCCTGTGACCATCCACTTCCCATACAAAGTAGGTGGGGTAAACACAGGGTGGTGAAGAGGTTTGGTTGCTGTTGCAGCCAAACACAAGTACATTACAAATACAAGTACATTACATCTGGTTTAAGATGTTTCTTTTGACAGCCATCCAACACATGGGAGTAAATATGTGCTTTAGGCTCCTTTCCAAGGTTTAAAAAAATTCAGGCAACACCCGTAAGATCCATTCCCTAGCATGATACTGCAAAGGGCACTTCTGCAGAACGTTTGCGCAAGCAAAGCCCTGAGCATATGCACTGTGCACACTGGCTTTTCAAGGAGTCTGAAGTAAACTACATCAGAAATGACTGAAGCTGGACAGATTTATGAGAGCCTTCTCACAAATGCTGTTTGTCATTAGAATGCTGCTCCTCTAGTCTAGTTTACAAATTCCCAGAGGTGCCAAACAAGATCATCACAGCTAGGAGCAGAGCCAGCAAGCAAAACCACACAAAGCTAATAACATTCATAACGGTCCTTCTTCAAGGCAGCTGGTAGCTAACCCCAAAAGATAACACTCAGTAGGTCTTGCTGCATTCCCAGACAGATTGCTAGAATTAAAAATGAAAGACAATGAGAAAAATTAAACAAACGAACATGAGAAAGCTGGCATGTTCTTTGCAAAGGGAAGAGCCTCCTGCCCAGGGCAGCAGCCTTGAGGCTTCTTGCACACGAAGGCTAGCGCGGGGTCTCCCTGTGCACAGGGCCACAATCACTACCCCACTCCGCTACGGGAGCCAGGCAATCCCAAGCAGGGAGGCAGCTACCTGCTCTCGGCACAGCAAGGAAGCCCCCGCCATCTGCTGCAGGCTGGGCAGATACTCACATCCTCCCCACACCCTCATACATGCGGGTCTCATCCACCAGCATCATGACCTCCGTGTCGGTGAGGTGGGCGTGCTTCTTCGTCTTGCTCAGCTGCTCGATCTGGATGTCGGCCAGCTTCACCTTCTGCTGTGTGTCTATCACCTTGGCCTGCAGCTCGGTGAAGGCCTGAGGGGGAGAGCAGCGGCCATGAGGGGAGGCCCTGACAGGCCGGGGCCCGCAGTCCCCGTGCTGCTGAGGCCGGGCACCGAACCAGCCCCGGGATTAAGGGGAGGAGGGGACCGGGAAGACACCGCCCAAGACACAGCGAGGAGACAGACTGCCCACCACGGAAGAAGTTATACCTTCTTCAGCTCCAGGTCTACGGGCGCCGCCATCTTGTCTCCGCAGGGCGCCTGCGCAGTGGGGGAAGCGCCGGCACCGTGTCCTTCTGCGCATGCGCGCCTGGCGGGGCGGGTGCTGCCGCGAGGTCCTTCAGGGATGGAGGCGCCGGGCTGAGCCGTGGGGTCCGCACAGCGGCGAGGACATCTGGTTGGGATACGTGGGACGAGGCCTCCCCGTCCGGGCCGGTCCCGCGTGGGTGCCCCTGGCCCGGCCATCTCAGCGGGAACCGGGAGGCGAGACGTGGCCCCTATGAGGGGGCAAGGAGAGAGCTCAGCGGGCCTGGCCATGCCCTGTGGGCCTGGCGCAGCTGAGTCCCCAGGGCACCCGTGAAGTGTTCCTGGAGTCCTCAGAGCCTGGCGGTGCCCAGCCATGGGGTGACACGCTGGTCCCGCTCTGCTGCCCACTCCCTGCAGTGGCTGCCACAGCCCAGCTGCCCCTGCCCCAGCTGGTGGAGTTCTGCCATCCTCCAGCCCCGATATGGGGCCGGAGGAGAGTGTCCCAGAGTCCCCAGAGGGGGACTGCCAGAAACAGACCAAAAAGCAATAACAGATGCTAAACACAGAGTGGTGCCAAACGGGGCTCATCCTCCAGACCCATGAAGATGCTGGGGCTGGAGGTGCCGGACACCTCAGACACAGTGAAACGCCAAGGGGAGGCTGGAATCACAGCACACTTGCCAGGCAGAGGCGTGGAGCCAGGTGGTGAGAGGCCGGGGCAGTGGGGTCCTGTGAAGGGCATGCTGGGTCCCCTGCAGCAACCGCATTCAGCTGGCTGTTCCCCCAGCACTCTGCGGCCTGCTTCTGCCGCCAATGGATCACCTTCGATTCCCTTTGGGCTTGCCCAGACGGGCTCAGGTAAAGGGTGAGGCCATGATGAGGCCATTACAGAATTGTAGGGGTTGGGAGGGACCTCTGGAGATCATCTAGTCCACCCCCCCTGCTAAAGGAGGGTCACTTAGAGCAGGCTGGACAGGAATGCATGCAGGCAGGTTTGGAATGTCTCCAGAGAAGGAGACTCTACACCCTCTCTGGGCAGCCTCTCCCAGGGCTCTGTCTACCTCAAAGTAAAAAATTTCCTCCTCATGTTTAGATGGAACTTCCTATGTTCGAGTTTGTGCCCATTGCCTCTTGTCCTGTCACTGGGCACCACTGAAAAAAGACCGGCCCCATCCTCCTGACACCCACCCTTTAAGTATTTACAGACGTTGATCAGATCCCCCCTCAGCCTTCTCCAGACTAAAAAGACCCAAGTCCCTCTGCCTTTCCTCAGCAGAGAGATGTTCTAGGACTCTCATAATATTCAGATGCCTTTTGGGCAAAGATATCAAAACCTGAAGTGGCCAGTGTGCTGCTTTGCAGCCAGAGGCAGCCAGGGAGAACCTGCTACAACACTTAAATCAAAAAATTAAAAAGCAGAGTGCAGGATCCAACTTTCAGGGACTCTCAGCTCTTGTCACAGCCACCCTTTTCAGCATCTTCCCCAGCTCTTTCCAGTCGCCGCAGCTGCCCACCCACCAGCCCCCCAGCATTGCTACTCACCCAGTGCAGAGCTAGAGCCCGGGGACACTCCCCACTGCCTGCATCCCCCGCCCGCAAGGGTAGCTGTGTGCCAGCGTGAGGCTTTCTGCTGTGCCCCCAACTCCGCAGGCAGCTGGGGACATTTGTGTGGCCCTCTCTGGAGTGGCCTGGGAGATGCCTCACTGCAGCAAAGCCCATCCCAGGCTTGGGGCTTAGGGTCTGGATGAGGAGTTGGGAAAAGGCAACAATCCCAGTCAGGAGGAAAACCAGCCAAATGGAGCCACGTGCAGGGCTGCTGCGGCCTGCTTCTGAAGGGAGGCAGCAAGGGTGCTTCAGCTACTTGTGAGGTATCTCTGGCTGCCTCGTCCCTGCTCCAGTGCACTGCCATCCCCTCCATCCAAACCCTGCAGCACTATGATGGCCAAAGGTGCTGAAGCACAGCTGCCAAGGTGTTGGGGCAGGCAGGGGAGAATAGGTTATTAAATTAGCTAATGCGATATATTGCAATTTTTTATTAAATACACATCTGGGATTTTGGAGGTCTCCTAACTTCAACCCTCACTCCAGAGAAGAGACTGAGAAGAAGCTGCAGGGCTCTTCTCCAGGCAGATGGTCTCTGCCTGCAGCGGGACCGCATAAGCCCAGGTAGTGGGCTGGGGGACACACTGCGTGATGGTGCTTAGTGGCTGGGCACACATTTTGTCACCTGTAGACAAGCCAGGCACAGGCATCAAAGGGATTTGAAGGGAGATGCCAGATGTCACTGTATGGAGTCAGCGTCAGAGGCAGCAAGTGGGCTTGACACCATGGCAGTCAGGAAATGCTGTGCCTGGCGCAGGGTGAAAGGCCAGGCTGCCGAGCTGGGGCTGCTGGAGGCTACTGCCAGCCTTCACCAGGACCCAGCCAGTGCTCAGCTTGGCCAGCTGCCGCAGCGACCCACTTGCTGTCCAAGAGGTCAGTGAGGTAGTGGAGACCTCTTTCCTGGCACCCCATTTCTGCAGGTACAGTTAGGCAAGCAGTCCGGCCTCCTCCTGCAATGCTTGGGCACCCCAGGCAGGGCAGAGCCCCGCATTCTCTAACCAGGCTCTGGGATACCTCCTGTTTCATGGTCACAGGCGCAGCCAGACCAGGGAGCTGCCCTGGGCCTTAGCCAGGAAGAGAGCATCTGTAGGACTGGCAGCTTTTCCCAGCCCAGTGGGGCACAAGGACCCAGCCCAAAGATCCAGCCAGCTTCCCACTCCCTACATCTCCAAAATATATTTCCCATCTCTTGGCCTGTTAAATTGCCACCCACGGGCAGCCCAGCCTGCACTGCCGGCCTGCAGAGGAGCAAAGTCCTCTCTGGGAAGGAGGAGGGCAGAGGGCAGCTGGGCTCCACGCAGAAGTGCCAGCTGTCTGCAGGAAAACCTTCCAGCAGAGCTATTCCGAGTGCCCACCAGGGTGGCATGGAGCCCCAGGCATGCAGAGCTGCCCACCATGAAAGGCATGACTACGAAAGGCCCATGAAAGGGCTGGGCTAGGGAGCAGCTCTGGGAAGGGGAGCAGCAGCAGCACTCAGCAAAGCAGGGACACAGTCAGGTGACCCAGAGCAGAAGGGCCTCCTTCACAGCAACTGGAGGCGTTAATTTGCTTAATAGACATTGAAAAAGGCCAAGAGTTGGAGTCTCTGGTTGAACTGGCACTCCCACAGCATTAAGGTTGAGATTTGCCCAAAGCAGAGCCAGTAACTTGTTTGCGTGGCTCTGGGGCTCAGGCCATGGCAGCTGCTGGAGCTTTTACTCTCCAGGTGATAACACACAAGGGTGCCTGTTGTCACCCACCCACTTCCCATCTGCCGTAACTGTGTACTTTAGCCCTTCTATCTTGGGAAGCACTGGGAAGCCAAAGTATTGCTGGTTCCCCCTTCCCACACCCCAGGTTTTGCTAGCACAAAACTTACCAGCTACACAAGAAGGATGAACCTATGGATTCACTTCCTAAGCAAGCCCTCCCCCAGTGAGCATAAAGCCAGAGCTAAATTTTTGGCTGAATTAGACCAAATAGCTCTGCAGATTACTGGCTGCCCAGCTTTAGCACACATAGTGGGAGCAGGAGTGGAAAGCAGTAGCTTAGCACTCCCCTTTGAAAATTGATATTCAACATCTGCTGAAGGGAGAGGGGCTGGAGGAAAGCAGGTTTCCTGCAGAGGAGGAAGCCCTCTCTGCTTCAAGGCTGTCTACTAAAGCCAGCATCTCACTCTGATCTCAGCTCCCCCTGGGGAAGATCAGGGAAGAGGAAAGAAGTGGTTTGGGAGTTATTTTTACTGCCAAGTCAGGAATCAGTCCTGAACCACCATCTGAAATGATGCTTACTGGAATGACACTAGCTCCAGGAGCCTGCAGCCACTCCAGGAACTGCTGGGATCCCTCACAAGGGAGGTGTGAGTCCACTGCTTGATTTTTTAGCCAAATTCTGGCTTAAAACCAGGGATCAGTCCCACCTGAGTCAATCAGGGGCTGGAGTGGCTTCACTTATACTAGGGGCAGCTTTGCTTGATAAGCAGACACCCAAACATCACATCCCTCCCAGGGCATCAGCTAGCAAAGATGCAAATCTCCCAAGAAAGACAGATGGGGCTGGCCTGGCTGCAGACTCCTGAAGGATGGATCCTGCCACCAGCCCCTTGTACCACACCGCTCTGCTGCGCCCTAAGCATGGCACAAGCCAATCCAGCAACCCTCACCACACACTCGGGATCTCTGCCACTGTCTGCAGTACCCCTAGCAAGGGCATGTTGCTACATGCAGTCTTCAGAGGTCTGACTCCTTCCCACCTCCATCAGTAAATTAACAACCCAAGTGTTTGTAACAAAGTGTTATTTATTAGAATATTACATTGCACTTAAAAAATAAGGGAGGTCTGGCCCTGTCAATCTTGACCTACATGAAGGATAGAGGGCCAGGCCTACAATAAATATAAATACTATGTACAGTTTATCTAAAATAAATATATAATTTAAAATGAAAAATATCTTGTTAAATAGCTGTTACCCTCCCGCCCCTCCTGCGCCTAGGAAAGCCCCGAGCCCGGTCTCCTCGTCTTTCACAGTTTGTTCCTCAGCATGCACCGCAGTGGAGGGAGAGCTGCTGGAGAGCCCCTCTGCTGCTGGCTGGCCAGTGCCTCCTGCCTCCCCGCAGCTGCCTGACTGGCAAATGCCTCTCCCAAGCCCCCTCCATCCCACAAATGGCCACAAAACTCCCTCCAGTGACACTGTTTCCTAACCAGACCCAAAGCGAGTGCTGTTCTGCTGCTCCAGCAAGCTCCCACTGCGCTGCAGGATTCCAGGGATGGCGCTGGTTCCACGGCTCTCGCCTCTTCCAGGAGGTAGAAGTGCGTTAGTGCTGACTCCTGCAAGACAGTGGCAGGAGAGCTCACAACACAGCCCTGCATGGCAGGGCCAAGGTGCCCATCCCACCCAGCCCGGCAGGAGAGCCCTCGCAGTCACCAAAGCCCCAGCAGCAACAGCCACTCGCCGCCGTGGGAGGATGGGAGCCAGGACGCCAGGGGAACAGTGGCTAAGCATCGCACCCCATGTCCACCAAGCTTCCCTTCCAGTGACCACGGCACTTCTTCCCCTGGACACATCCACCCAATAATCCCCAGGGCAAAGGGGACAGTGATGAAAACCTTGTGCTGAATCAGCTAAAAACCCCACCCCTGACATGATTACCAACATCACAGAAATTCTTTGAAGGCATTACTTCATCCTCACAAAGAACAAAGATTTTCTCTTTTTTTAAAAAGAGAAGTAGCTGTAATATGTACGGGCACATCTAACATCAGCACTTGGACCAGACCAGAGGAAGTCTGCGAGCTTTCCAGCACCCGGCCACATGGCCACCCCTGGGGCAGAGCACACCCCGCTGCCCAGCCAGAGAAACATCACACGGGGCTGGCAGCAAGCTCTCCCCGTGCCCAGCTACAAGGAATTAAATTACGTTGGTGCAAGTAATATGCATAGTGGGAGTGAAAAGGAAGGGTGGGTTTATATATATATATATATATATATATATATATATGCGTGTGTGTGTGTGTATAAATAGAGGCAATATCTAAGTAGGGGAAGTGACTCAGAGGGTCAGAGAGGGAACAGAACAAGCAGGGGAAAAAAAAAAAAAAAACAACCAAAAAAACAAAACAAAAAACCAACCACAAGCCAGAAGCAGCTTCCCCACTGCCAAACATCTCCAAAGCACACAGCGACAGAGCAGAGCAGGTGCTTAAGGTTAGAAAGGAGGAGAAGGTGGTGGTGGCCAGGTGTCAGGGGAGCAGGAAGAGGAGGAAAGAGGGCTGGAGCCCCAGGACTGCCCAGGCTCTTGGGCCAGATCCAGCAAGCTGCTTCTCCAGGCTCAAACTGCTTTCAGGTCCTGCCTGGCTTTGGCACGGGATCCACGTAACAGTCCCAGCTAACGTCCCAACAGAGCCTCCAGCCCCACCACTGCCCCATGCCCGGCCAGAGACTCACCTTGCCAGCACCCAGCATCCTCAGTGATTCACAGTGATGCCCAGCTTGATTTTCTCTTCGTTTTCTACATCGTAGACACCCCTCTTGTGACATCTGTGAGGGCAAGCAAAGAGATGCTTAGAGCGCCTCCACATGGTCTTCTCGGGGACGTGGATCCAATGGCTCAGCCCCATCTCACTCACCTGAGCATCAGCAGGGCTGCAATGATGACGAGACACAGGGAGGACAGGATGACAGCAATGACAGCCAGTGCCGTGGTGTGGTCGTATGCACTGAGAGGGTGCTCCACAGGCAGCGAGAGGCCGTGGCATCTCTCCCCATGATACCCTGGCTGGCATCTGGGTGAGAAGAAAAGGCATGAAGGTTGTGGTGACCAACCATGGAAGATTATTGGGTTCCTCACACCCCCATGGAAAGGACCTGCCTCTTTGCTCAGCCTTAGGCCAGCACCACGCCCTTGGTCCCTCTCCCACGAGCTGGGATGTATGGTGTCACCATCACCTCCCTGGTACTGGTAAATTAAGTTTCTTCTGCCCCAAGCACTAAGTGAAGACTCCCGGAAAGGTTGAGCTCCCCCCAGTAAAAGGTACTGGGGTCTGTGCTCTTTCCAAACATACCCAGGCAGAGCCAGAGTGCCCAGACCACCTCTGGAAGTGGAAAGACCCACGCAAGGGAGCAGAGAAGCAGCTGGACTAGAGCTCAGCACTTCCCTCGGAGCAGAATGCCCCTGCACACCCTGCCAGCCAGAGAGGTGCCACTTCCCTGCAGACTCAGGAGGTTACTTACGTCACAAATAACACTGCCCAGTAGAGCTGCAAACTGCCAACCCTCCCTGTGAGTCAAAGCACACTGATGCAACCAGATATATATACACACATCTCTATATCCAGTACCACTGACCCTCAATCTTATCTCCAAGACGGGGTCTCAGCCCAGCCCTCCTGCCCAGCTTCCAACAACCACATGCCAGTGTCACCTCCCAGCCATGGCAGTGAGGCTGGGCACAAGGCAGAGGTGCAGAGCCCAGTTTGGCAACATCCTCACCCCACCCCACCCTGGCGACCAGCCCAAGGAAGCCACAATCCAGGAGACCCTGTGACATGGGCAGCCAGCCTCCAAGAGCAGCCATAACCAAGTGACACAAGGCCTGGTGGAGGGGACTGGAGCAGCTGGCCACTGTTCCATAAAAACATGATGGCTCTGGGGAGATGTCACCCAGGGATGGGCCACCAGGATGGAGCACCCCAGCTCACCTCCAGACGCCTCCTGCTTGCCCATGTCCCAGGATCGCGGTCCCCCAGCCCCAGGGATCTGGGAAGGGCAGGAGGCTGGGCAGGGAATGCCAGGCAGGGGACACCTAGCTGCCCCAGTCCCAGGCAGGGGGTGCTGCACCCCACATTGTGCTGGGTCACCAGACACAGCTGAGCCAGCAGGGATCTCCTCTTGCTGGCAGTCCCAAGCCCCCCGTGCAAGGGCCCAACTTCATGACAGCTTCCAGGCAGAGAGAAACTAAGCGGTTCAAGGAGCTATGCAGAGCCTGATCCCTGCGGATTGCAGGGCACAAGATCTTGTGGGCACCATAAGCCAGGGAGCTATTATCTTCCCCAGGCTCTGGGCACAGGGCTGGGTGGCTCAGAGGATTGATAGCAAAGAACAAAGCCTCTTATATATCTGCCAGCTCAACCCCTGCCCACGTCAGTGGGGATCAAATGCGCACCCCTGGGTATTTCCTGTAGTAGCAATGCTGGATCCAGGTGCCCCAGCAGCAGGCAAATGCTTTCTCCTCCGCTTGCCTCATCTAGTCCCTGCTTTCTACCTGCATCCCAAGGAGGGGGGCGGGGAGTAGGTACGCAGCCTTGTCCTTCATCAGGGCCAAAGGACAGCTTGGGCATGGCTTTGGCAGACTGTCCCCAAAAGTGCTGCCTCCAATCCACCTTGCTCGTGCCATGGCAGAGATGCTTCTCCTGCCTGCACCAGCATATCCCGACAGCCACGGGAGCCCCAAGCCCTCAGCCAAGGCTGGCGGCAGCGAGGGACAGGGGGACGCATGCTTTCAGAGTCAGGATGGGGTCTCAAAAACCAGACCTGCAGAAGACCTTGGCTGCAAGACCCCAGCCCCTGCTCACCCTCCTCCAAACCCCACCGCCATGGGTCTCACAGCAGCTCAGCTGGAGCTCACTGTGCCAGCAGGGGATGCTGGGTCTCTGTCCACAACTGATTTTGGTGGGGGATGGACATTGCTCAAGAAGCATAAGGAAGAGGCCAAATCAGAGCTGTCCCCACATGGATGGGGAACGCACACTAAAAATATCTCCTCCACTCTTCCTCTGCCCGGCCCAGAGAATTGAAGGAACCACAACTAAGGCTCCCTGGCACAGGCATATGCCAGCAACTCACATGCAGGAGGGAACTGCCAGCTCTCGGATGTATTTGCATTCACCATGAATACAGAAATCCTTGTACTTCCGCAGGCACGGGTCTCTCTTCTTCCCCAGGCCTTTGCCTTTTCTTCTTTTATTCCCGTTCCCTTTTTTCTTGGGAGTAACCAAGCCTTGAGGCTTTGACAGGAAAGCAACTGGAAAACAATTAGGGAAGGAGAAAACAGCGATCAAAACAGCAATCAGAGCACCTCAATACATCAGAAGGCAGAGCAGCAAACTGGGCTGCTGCAGCCGGCTCAGCCTTGGCACTCCCACAGCCTTTTGTGCAGTGATCTGCCCCCAAGCAGAGGGTTTTTTTTCCATTTGGGGTGTGTGTGTGTGTGTTCAGCTTCTCACAAATATCATGGCCTTTCTGATTCATAAGAACAATTCTCAAGGAAAGAAAGGAATCAGAGCAGGGGGAGGGGGGGAACAGAACTTTATGCATCTCAAATGTTGCTATTATATGCACCAGTTTCCACTGAAGACAGAAAATTGCTATTTGCCCCTTTACTGGCTTTTATTTCCCTGATGAGTGCAGTCTTTTGTAAGACCCTATTCATGGCTCTGATGCACTCTCCTTCCTGTGGGTACGAGGATGACTTGTGAACCCAGAGCAGGATTAAGAGAACAAGCCTGGCTTAATTTTTGATTTTGCGGAGCCAAAAAGATGGCAAGGGCAGCATTCCCATAAATTACAAAGGTACATTTTAATTGCAGTGCAGAGACCGGTGGCTTTTGGTGCAAGGCCAGCTCCCTGCTGTGGTGCTGGGAGGGAACCAGAGCACTGAGCTCATTATCTGGACATGGACTGAAACCAGCAATGTTATTGAAATAGTTTTAATACATGCAGATGTCTAAAAAAAAAACTCAGCCCCTAGATGGATCTCACAAGGTGCCAAGATGCTAGAGAGCGCTCACTGCTCCGAGCGGGACTGCTCAGCTCCCCCTGAACCATAGTGCTCAATAAGGCCAGTGAAGCTGGGGAAATATGAAGGATGCCCTGTGCTGCTCAGGGCGGAGAGGGCGGCCAAGTCTAACCTGGCAAGTTGTAACCTGCCTAATTCCTCCTCAGCCACTTCCTGATGTACCCAAGCCCACCTCCTCCTCCCCAGCAAGCGCCTCTCATGCTGCAGCACACCAGCTGCACACCTGGCAAAGTTATTTCACTATTTCTTCACACTATGCTTGAAAAAAAAAAAAAGGATACTCCGGGAAACAAAACCCCCAGGTCCAGCTGAGGCCCAGGGCTCTGCCCCAGGCTGGCAGTAGAGACTGTCCCTTCCTCTGTGGGTTACCTCCTGACCCCAAAGCCACCTCCACTGTCACCACCCTTCTGCCCCAGAGCTCTGTCCAGGACAGCCAGAGATTTGGAAGATCTTACGGGCAGGAAGACTGGTCCAGCCCAGGTGGGACCCCCGAGGGATGCTGCCGCCCTCCTCTTACTCAGATCCCTGGAGGCTGAGGCACAGAGGAAGGTGCCTTCAACACAAAAAGCAGATTTTTTTGTCCATAGCTCAGCCCAAGGCATCGAGAAAGTGCCCTGAGAGGTTTCAGCTTCAGTTACCAAATATCCCCCAGCTCCTCAGCCTGTCCCACAGACAAGGGTCAGCCCATGCCTACCAGATCACTTGCTCTAGGACAGGGCCCCCTTCTCAGGGGGATGCATGGAGGAGCAGGCTGGAACATCTTCCCCCAGCAGGAAGGATAACAGTGTTTCCCGGGGGCTGCATCCCCTTGGATGCGAGGGGGTCAGCCTGCTTTTGCAGGGTTTTGTCACAGTCCCAAAAATCAAAGAAAAACACAGAAAAAAAGAAAAGGAAGATGAAGCGCACAGGCAGAGTGTGCTCCTGCTAGTGCCAGGTTACTGATCTCAGCACATCACATGTGCAAGGCACATGTACAGGTCATCCTCCTCAGCCTGTGATGGGCCCCCCATCCCACCCCCATGAGGGACCCCGGTACACTGGCTGGTCCCAAGCTGGGGGAGAGGAGCCAAGCATGAATGCCCAGGAAGCGTAACAGAACGACAGTGACCCCAGCACCCCCGTAGCGGGGACTGCCGGCTGACTAACCCTGCCTAGGTATGAGGAGCAGCCGTGTGTAGGTGGTGGGTGACTCACAGCTATCCCCTTGCCGCCCGCCGCCATGGCCACCATCTGGAAGGTGGCCACCATCTGAAAGCCTCCGTCACCATCCGGGGCTGCACCCCTACGGGCGGGCGCCTTCCATCTGCTCAAGGAGTTGAAGGCTCAGAAACCCTTGGGACGCCTGCGCCAGGGACTTCGGGGACACAAACATCCCCTGGCACAAGGCGAGGAGCTGCCAGTTCCCTCACGGGCTGGCCCCGCTCAGGGCTGCTGCCAAAGGCTCTGCTACCCGAGCACTGGGGGCTCCCCCCGCAGCAGAGCCGGAGTTGCTGCCAGGGCACCCGCGGGGCCGAGCCGAACGCAGCCGGGCCCCTCCGCGCCCCTCGCCCGGGTCCAGCCGCCCCCAGCGCGCCCCTCCGGAGCGCCGCG
>JAOXNO010000052.1:29561900-29595958 GCA_028565335.1 Limnodromus scolopaceus | reverse complement strand
CTCCCTGGGCAGCCTGTTCCAGTGCTCCGTCACCCTCACTGTAAAGAAGTTTTTCCTCATATTTGAATGGAACTTCCTATGTTCCAGCTTGAGCCCATTGCCCCTTGTCCTATCGCTGGAAACCACTGAATCCTTCCCTGCTCCTTTCAAAGTCCTTCCAAAGTGTTGCCTTTTCAATTCTCTGCTCCTTTTAATTACCCCATGCAATACTGTATTAGAGTTGGCACAGCCTGTAGTATTGAAGGAATTACCAGTCCAGATTGATTGTCCCAGACAAAGCCCATATTGAAGTCAGGGGAATAAGTAAATTTTCTGACAGGTAAAGTGAGCCTGCATCCTGCGGGAGAGGAAGGGAGCCAGGGTTTAAGTAAGGATTTGGCAATACCTGCTCTCAAAGGCAACAGTTCAGCAGGGACTACTCCTTCCATACCCCCTTGGCAGCAGAAGCCCTCCTGTCTGATTGCTTCTCCCTTTGGCACCGCTGTGTTTGTGACAACAGCGAGTGCTTGTGCGTTTGAGTGTTTTAAGGGACTGCAGAATATATTTCTGGGAGTGTGTCCACTTGCTTCACGTGAGGCTGTTCCTGCTGAGGACTCACACAGGTAACCAGTAATTCAGGGCTTCTCCCTGGGAGGGCAGAGGAGGTATCAGCACCTGCTCATTGTTGCCAGACTTGAAAAACAGAGGCTTGTGTTCAGTCCTCAGAGCAGTTAGACCAACTGGGACATTCTTTAAGGTCCCTTCCAACCTAGAAGATTCTGTGATTCTGTGATTAGTAAGCATACTTAAAAAGCGAAAGAGACCTGAGAAATTACTCATGCATCCCTGTTTAGAGAAGTGCTGGTGAGAAGGAGAATGATCTGCTCTGGTTGGAGCTTCAAGGAGTAATCTTCTTTCCAGATCAGGGAATTTCCCACAATAATGCTAAGGAGGAGTTTGTTCATTGCTGCTCCAGTGTAGCCAGAGAGACCATCATGTTAATCTGTGTATTTTCTGAGGCCAGGTGATGCACTTTGCTGCAGGACCTGAATTTTGTTCTGAAATCTTGAGGAAATCTGCATGTGATGATGTGGAAGACCAGGCCCAAATGTTATCTTGGCCTCCTCTCCAAAAAAAACCCCAAAAAAACCTCAAAACAACCAACCAAAAAGCAACAACAAACCCACCCAGGAGGGAAAATTGAAAATAAAATAGAAAGCTTTTGATTTGTAATGAATATTTCTTGGGTTTGAATTTTGAAGGGGCTCGGTACAGGTGTAAGAACCTTTCCCAGAGTGACATCTCGTACGGAGAAACGCCAAGGTTCTGACAGGGCTGCCAGGGGGAATCACGCACAGTTAGCTGCTAGATGTGTGCATGCATGGCTGCCTCCCTACCCTTCGCTCCGAGAGGCAGAAAAACAACTCTGCTCTGAAGAAGGAGGGAGGGAGGAGAAGGAAAAGAATATTTAAAGGTAGATTGAGTAACTAACCTGTCTGGAAGCCTGTCTGCCCGTCCATAAGCTGCTGAGCAGCTGTGATGCTGATCTTGAAGTAGTCAAGCGCACAGAGCAATGTGAACTTGGCCCGCTGGTAAGGGAATAAAGTGAAACTCCAGTACTGAAAATCAGATCCTAAATCCATCTAAATATTGAGGGTGCGTGAAAAACTTTGTTAGTGTAGTCTGATGCTTAAGTGTAGAGCAAAGCACCCGGTGTAAAGCCTGAGTAAACCCTTTCAATGTCAGGCCCTAAATAGAAAGATACATTTCAGCTTTAAGTCAGTTGCATAAAGGGGCCTTAGATACTGTGTGCAGTACGGTGCAGAATTGGGTGGATTCCCTTCTGGCTCTGTTGGAAAAGCTACTGTCTCTGTGTACCACGTGAGCTTTGTGTGTCAGATCTTACGGACTAGGGTTTAGGAAGCTCCTTTCTATCATTCATTTAATTCTGGGCCCTGCTCTCCTAAATGTGGCTGGAGAGCTGCCCAGCAGAAAAGGACCTGGGGTGTTGGTGGACAGCTGGCTGAATGTGAGCCAGCAGTGCACACAGGAGGCCAAGAAGGCCAACAACATCCTGGCCTGTATCAGATACAGTGTGGCCAGAAGGACTAGGGCAGTGATTGTCCCCCTGTCCTTGGCACTGGTGGGGCCCCACCTTGAGTACTGTGTCCAGTTTTGAGCCCCCGTGACAAGAAAGACATTGAGGTGCTGGAGTGAGTCCAGAGAAGGACAACAAAGCTGGTGAGGGGTCTGGACCAGAAGTCTTATGAGGACCGGCTGAGGGATTTGTGGGTGTTCAGCCTAGAGAAATGGAGGCAGAGGGGAGACCTTCTCGCTCTCTACAACTAGCTGAAAGGAGGTAGCGAGATGGGGATCAGTCTCTTCTCCCAAGTCACAGGCGATAGGACAAGAAGAAATGGCCTCAAGTTGCTCCAGGTGAGGTTTAGGATGGGTATTAGGAAAAATTTATTCACTGAATGGGTTATCAAGCATTGGAACAGGCTGCCCAGGGAGGTGGTTGAGGCACCATCCCTGGAGGTATTTAAAAGATGTGTAGATGTGGTGCTGAGGGACATGGTTTGGTGGTAAATTGGCAGTGCTACGTTAATGGTTGGACTTTGATGATCTTAAAGGTCTCTTCCAATCAAAACTACTTTATTCTATTCTATGTTTCGAAGTAGTATGAGACAAGTGGCTGTGTTTCTTGGAATCTAAGGTCCTGATGCAAAAGCTATGTAAGTTGTCAGGAGTTATATCACTCTATGCAAAACCTGTCTCTCTGTACCTCTGTGATAGGACAGAACAGTCCACAAATGTGCCTGCCTGGGCTGGCAAGAGCGGCTGTCAGAGCATCACCATGGGAGGGTGCAGATCTCCTGACCATTCCATGTTTCAGGCTGTGCCTGAAAGGTTAGCCCTCAAGTTCACCCCTCTGCCCCTGGAACCAAAGTCCATGCCACGCTGTTGAGATTGTAGCACCTGCAAGAACATGGATGAGGAGCCCCAAAGTGCCCCTCTTAGGTGGATGGGAAGAGGCTGGAATTAGCAAAGCCTTACTCTTTGCTTGAGCCTGGGGATTTCTCCATTGCCCAGAATGCCCTGGTTTTGACATCTGAAGGAGTCTGACCAAATGTGTGGCTTTGGACTTACTGCATTAGTTTTTAAGAGGTAATAGAGTGTGAGCGTTACAGAGACAAGCTAGAACTACAGCCAGTATTCAGGGAATTTACTGTGCATGGGGTTTTTTCTGGGTATTCCCTGCAGTTTTTGGATATGAATGGAAGCAAAGCCACAACTTGGCTGCTGCCTTTGGTATGGAAAAGGTCTAAAGCAGTAGTATTGAGTTCTTATTTTTGCGGAATAATAAATTCTCATTTTCCAGGACAGATGTGTACCACATGCTTTAACTGTACAAGGAATAGACCTGTGTTTTGTTGGTTAACTTCGTGAATCTCAGAGTCTGTGGGTTATGCTTATACCACAGGCTGTCAGATGAGAGTAGGGTATTTCAGTTTCAATATAGCTGTTCGTGCTGTAGTACATGCTGAATGGCTTTGCTGTGACTGAGCCGCAACATGCCGCTCCTTGCAGGATTGAACTTTTTGTAATTTGCAGCTTTTTATTTCAGAAGCTCATTATCTGTTAAAGTGGCAGTCCTGGCCATTGTCAGTTTAAATGTTACCAGTTTAGATTGAAATAAAAATAATTTTTAAAAACAAACAAAAATCACTGCTGACAGCTGTAGGGATCACGAGGGTATAACGATTTTATTGAAGGCTGTGGCTAACTTAACTGTTTTCAGATCAGGCCATGCTTCCCTATGCTGTTTGCCAAGGGAGTGGTTGCGAGAGTTAGTATCCCTACAGGTTAGAGTGGTTTGCATGGAGTTTCCTAACCTGTCCCTGCCTTAATGGGGTGATTGCAACTTCCTCAGCAGGCCAGCTTTGCCTGAAGTGTTTTATGTGAGCATCTTTATATTGCTTGAACAGCAGAAAAAAACCCACCGCAAGATGGGAACATTTCCAGGCAGTGCAGCTGTTAGCGAGGTGTCTCTGTGCCCACAGTGTGAGATACAGACTGTCAGAGGTAACCCAGGCTTTTTATTTGCTGTGTTACAACTGAGCACGTGCTCCCTTTATTGTGCACAGACCATATATATGTCCTGTATTAATAACATACATATATAGGCGGTTACACATAATGACGTATTTTAGTGTCTTGCAGGGCACTGATGAGTGAAAGTGAGAATTTCATAGTCAGTGGTCAGTGTGAGTGTTGAGCTCCATGATGAAGTCCTTTCCTGTGCACAGCCTCTGCACTCGACAAGCCTCCAATGAAACCTGATGACATGGGTTTTGCTGGTATCTTCACTAGAGCAACAGAAGCTCATTTAGGACAAAAATTATTTTTCCACTTGCTACCTGATGAGCTGTGAAGTTCTGCTTCAGCTGATTGGTGTGAAATTATTACCTTGAAACTGCTGATTAGACTGAGCTCTGTTTTTCATTACAGGCTCTTTGATAACAGAGAAAATGGACACCTCTTCTGGATCTGATCTCGGAAAATGCTTGGAAGCTGATGCCTGTTGCAGGTAAGCAACATTTGGCTTAGTCAAAAATTGTTTCTCTGTTGACCTTAAATCAGGAGCAGGACTCTGGTTGTCTCTTAACTTTCCTTTGCTTTTTAACAGTCCAAATAAATATTGGTTCTGCACCCTCATGCAGCTGTGTCATAATTGTGAAGGTTGAAACCTGTTGGCAGTCTTGTGCTTGATCTTATCATTTGCTCCTCTCCTCATTAATTAACTTGCAGTTCAATGACAATTAGCTCAGGAGTCTTTCTCCTGAGCTAGATTTTATTTCTTCATGTGGTTCCCTGCTTTTGTTTCTGTCATATGTAGTGATGTTGTGGCCTTAGAATCAGCCTGTTTGGAAAGTTGGCCTAGCAAAAAACAACCCTACCAAAAAACCCCCAAATGTTTATTCTAATCGGACCCGCTTGCTGAATCTATTTGCTGTCAAGGTGTGTGGTTAATTCTGTGGCTGAAAAGAAGGGGGCTGGGACCAGCCTTCTCTGGGACTACACTTGAACTAGACATCGATCAGAATGTCTGTGTTGCTCTGTCCCACAGTTTACTCACAGTGAGATGTTCAGAAGGGATTGATTTACAGCTTTGCTAATAATAATAGAAAGCATTGATACAGTGCTAGGTTGGTAGTTTCTGTTAAATCCGAATTTCACCTTCTGAAGCTAGGGTATCTCTATTTTGTGTTCTTATTGTATACTTAACTTCTTTTTTGGCTATGGACATGTAAATGTGGTCACATGATGCTGTTTTTATATGAATTAATATGGCATTCTCCATATTGGATTTTATCTTCTCTGATAGGAATGCTTAGGAACCCTGAGCTGCTCAGGAGTTTACTGTGTGCTGTTAAGGGTCACTCTCTGGTGTGACCTTGGGCTGTGTTCTTGCGGGTTCTTTTCCCCCCAGGCTTCACAATGGAGCTGGATGGTATTGTGTGGAACAAGCCTTTAAATGAATGGCACTTCTTGCATTCTTAAGAAGCACTTTTGCTGTCACGAAATTCCATTTCAAGTGCAGGGGAAGGTGGGAGTTGGTGGATTGTATAGTTTGTGTGGGTGTTCACTTTTTGTAACATTCAAACAGTTGAAAATGTTCTCTTAAGTTGTGGCTCTAAAAGACCGTTTGAACAACAGAGGAGGTATTTCTGTATGGGACTTTCTAACCAAAGCTCTGGTGCCTTGATTCATGCCTCCTGGCAACTCTCTCAACTGAAATCGACAAATAACTACTACTGTGTTTGCTGTTTCTCCAGAAATTACTTCAAAATATTTTCATTATTTTATAGGTTTCAACTAGTCTGTGTATACAGGTCTTAGCTACCATTCAGAAAAAGACCCAAATATTATAAGTTTATAAATACTCACTGGGCCATGCAGACAGACAAAATTCTGTTGGTGTGACTCTGGATGCATTATTCATTGCAGTGTGTTACTAATAACCTTGTAACTCACCAGTGACAGCAAATCAGAGCCAAAAGGGAATCAAAAAGGACATAAAAGTTGAAATAAATAATGTATCTGCTTTCAGGTCGTGAGTCTATCGTTTAAACAATAGTGGTTTCCTTTGCATCATTTTTGTATCTTTGCTATTCAGTACTGCTTGTTTTCATTTGATCACTTTGCCTCCTGCCACTAGGTTAGTTAGAGAAGGTTGTATGCTGTTCTCTAATTAGATGATGAATTAATTCTTTCCCTTCCTTTCTGGTTCTGCTTTGGATTTCTATTATCAGGGTAGCCTGGCTACTGATTTCAGTAAGACTTTATTTACTTGGGAGTTCTTCTGTGACATACAGAGAGCATGCGGAGCACTCTTTGTGGAGTCAGTCTGACATCTTTGAACTCATTCTGGAGAAAGCGTGGGAGAGAGTTTGTGAAACCACTCTCCTCTTCTCCATAGGCGTGCCTGGGTATGTTCAGGTGGGTTGAGCAAACCATGTCTTGGAAGGACACTGAATTGGAGGTTCCTGCTGTGCTCCAGGAATATGACTCCTTGCCCCCTCCCACCCAATCTCAGGAAGCTGAAGGTCCAAATAGAAGGGAGTTTGGGTCTGAGTTTGAATGCAGTGGTCATGCTGGGATTACATTAAAAGGCTGTAGCTCAGCTTCATCTCTGTATTGTGCTCAAATATGAACAAAGTAAGAAAATAAAAGGAAATAAAATGGAAGTCAGAAAAGCACTTATTTTTAGGACCTTGCTTTCTGTGGCTGCTTTAGGCCAGTAGCGACTGTTTCTGGATCTTGAATTTTTTTGTGAAAAATTCTGTCTCCTTTTAAGAGAAGAACAGGTGCTCACAATTGCTACGTTAACTAGCAGTCCTGGGTGCAGTTTTTTTAGAAGATGCCCCTCCCCTTTCCCATCCCTAAGGGCCTGTAGGTTCCCAGCCACAACTTCAGAATTCAGCTGGATCAGTTGCAGTGCTGTATTTGGATATGAACATACGCAGCAATTCTCTAGTCCCTGCGCCCACATGTCATCTCCTGGTGCTGCAGACTTCTGCATCCTCCGCGACTGGATGCTTTGGAGGGGTAAGTGGAGGGGCACTGTGTACCTCTTCCTTTTCCTTCACCCCCTCTACTGCTCACAGGACTCTGTAACTCTTGTGTAGTGCCACACCTGCCTTCCTGGGAACGTTCCTCCCTTCCTTCCCCAGGGTAGGGCTGGATGAAAGTGGGAAATGTGCAGATACTGGGCTTGTTAGTTCTGTGCTGAGAACAGGTAAGGGAAGGTACACATGGTGCTCCTCTGGATGTGTCAAAAGAGCGTGCTGGAGAGCCAGGGCCTGGACATCTGCAGTGTCAGTAGATGGCGTGGATTCTCTCTGGCTTTGGTGGCTTCCATCTTCTG
The DNA here is from genome assembly GCA_028565335.1 of Limnodromus scolopaceus. Classification (NCBI taxonomy): domain Eukaryota; kingdom Metazoa; phylum Chordata; class Aves; order Charadriiformes; family Scolopacidae; genus Limnodromus; species Limnodromus scolopaceus. Next base: position 29,588,547 of record JAOXNO010000052.1, on the reverse strand, counting down.
TATGTGTTCACATCTTGCTTCTGGCTACAGGGCACTGGGGCATAGCGGCCTGTAGACTTGCACTGGTTGACCTCTCTATGCTAGGGTTTGCTGAATTTAGCAAAACACATGTAAGGTATGATGAGTTATTTTGGTAGAGTTGTCTGTCTGATGGATATGTTTTAACATCAAAGGAGTTGGAAAATTTTTTCCTACCTGGAAATGGCCTTTTCTCTGTTATATCAATACTGATTAAATAACAGAAGCTGACAAGTCTTGCCTATAGCAGGAATGGTGTATGGAGAGGGGTGCTATCCTGTCATTCCCCGGTGTAATGTGGAATAAAGTAATGATAAACAAAAACCGTGCCTATTTCAAGGATTTTTAAATTGGTTAGTAATAGTTTAGGATACTGAGAATTATCTAAAGCAATCACTTAATTTCTTTCTCAAATTCTGTGCTGTTAGCTGGCAGCAGATGCATTTCTAGGAGCACCTCGGTGTTCCATGTGGCCTGGTCGATGTTTTGGGTAATGTGTTGAGCAGCTACTGACTTACCAGAACAGCTTCTATCTTCTTGTGATCTACACAGGCATTAAGCTTCACAGCCTTAAGTAAATGAATGAGCAAACAAGGTGGACAGCTTTTAGGTGGTTGCAAGGCTGGGTCTCTACAGTGAGAGCTGTCTAATACTTTACTCCTTGGCACCTTCATCCCTAAAATACATGGACTTTGCTGAAGAGCTTTAAAAATCAGCTTCCAGATGTTAAAATATTCAGCTTATGCTTGATGGTGCTGACTCTGTCTTCAGATTGCATTTCTGCTTTTAGAATGCAGTTCTTGCTTTGATCAGCAACACAAAGTGATCAGGTACATTTATTATTCCATAGATATGAGCTGGCAATAGGTTTCTCATGCATCAGCTGTCTGGCACAGGGAAAGCAAGCAAGGCAGGAACTTTAACAATGAGGAAGAGGAGGATTCCATCCTGCTTCCCAGTGGGTTTGTCCAAAAGAAGTAAAGAAGTAAGCAGAAAGGCACTTGGAAAATCAGACAAAATTACTTGCTTGGAAGTGTAGACAGAGCAAAGCTTTGGCTCTTCTGTACCACTCAGGTAGCGTGTACTGTTATGACAGAAGCTCAATCACTGTGTGCTTTTGCTTGCTTTACCAAAAAAATGGAGGGGGGTGTGTATATTCACAATGTGCATGGTATTTCTGATGCTCACAAACCCCTTCCAAAAAAAAGTAAATTTATCGGTTTTCTCAGTGTGTGACAGCCTTGAAAATATATATTTGATTTAGAGTCTTAAATGAGTCTTTAGGTGTTAATGTTACCCAGGCAAAAGTGTTTCTCCGAGTGGGATGTGAGACAAGAGCTTCTCTCAGAAATACAGTCGTCTTGTGAGAAGTACAGACTTTTGCCCTTACGTCCGGGTCCTTTCTGCAATAGTGGGAGGCAGGAAGCTGATTCTCAAACTATGCAGGCCTTTCTATACTACTTTCTGTAAGTTCTTTGCTCACTGTCACCAAAGAGTGATAGTCATGACCAGATAGAAGACAGTGGACCCAATAAACCTAGTTCAATGTAGTGTAAAGATTTCTGTGTCTCCAGCCCGTTTCTCCGAGAACCAATCCATTTTTGTAAAAGAGGTGTCCTAATTCTAGTGTAGTTCTAAAAAGGGATGATAGTCTTCATTTAAATGAATAAATTGTATCTTGATTTGCACTAGAAAGTTGATGGTAGGTGAAATGGAAGTGGTTCCACAGGATTTTATGATTACTAAATAGTAAAAAAACACCAACAATCCAGCCAAAAACAAAGAACCCACCCACAATAGATCCAGAAGTGGATCTGTTTGGCAGCTCCTTTTCCTGGAAGCAGTTAAACCTTTCCAGGGTTTAACTTGAACTTCATTGAAAAGCCTTATAACTTAACAGCAGCAAGTCTAGCAAATGTATCGGTACTTCACAGAGATGGTATTCATTGCATGTCTTAACACGCGTGCAACACAGCCAGCACGCAGCTGCGGGGCAGGAGAACGTCTTCTTCCCACTTGAGGCTGCTTTGAGTAGAGTTTGCCGAGCTTCAGTTTTCTGTCCTTGGACCTTGGTGCTTTCTTATTTTTTTGTTCTTTTAGCGGAATGCCACAGTAGACCACATGGGACATACATTTCTCAATTTAAAAATTGCTGGAAATTGCCGGGAAGGGGTCAGTAGGCACTTGTGGGTTTTTTCAGCGGTGCAATTGCTCCATCTACAGGTCAAAACGTCTGCGGAGAAGGTCGTTGTGCAGCATGGTCAGAGTGCTTTCCTTCAGTTGTGTTAATAAAAGGACCACGTAGATAAAACTCCTGCAGTGAGTCCACCAGTGTGGTTCTGAGTAACCAGCTTCCAACAGAAAATTGTCATCGACTATAAGGTCACCTCCAAAAGAGTAGCTTTTTTTGTTCGTTTTTTGTTTGTTTGTTTGTGGTTTTTTTTCTTTAAAAGAACTTGGCTTGTTTTCTCAGTGAGAAAGGGTGAAGTTGCGGCATGTGAGGGGGGGTGGTAGGAGGGAGGGAAGTGAGTGTGAAATTGCCATGTGTAAGTTTAGGTGGGCAACTGGAAGATGGTTTCCACCACTGTCAGTGTGGTGAGGTTTGAACAGCTTCCCGGCAGTGAGATGGAGTAAGAAACCCAGCTCATTTAAAGTGGGCTGGATAAATTTGGTAGTGGGATCATACATTAGTAGCTGTGGTATTAAGATAGTGACTCAGGTGATACCTTTCAAGGCAGGAGTCTGTAATGGTTTTGGGACAAACAAAATGTTCAAAAGGGCAAAAGCCTTTTACTTATAAGACTTACTAATAAGAAAGTCTTTTTTTTTGAGGGTTTTGTGTTTTTTTTTTTGAGGGTTTTTTTTTTTTGAAAGCCCCGAGTCAAATGGCTTATGAAAACAAAACAATGTGTTCTTACAGAGATCTGGACAGATGAACAGGAACGAGGAGTTTTCCCATATAAGCCTGCCAACGTGTCTCCATTCAGAGTTGGAGACACATTCCTGGGGTAGGAGCATAATTCGGTCAGCATGTCTGCTAATTGGCTTCTGTGGCTGCCAGTATAGCAACAGATAAGGCATTATTTACCCAAGAGAGAGAAACACAATCTTGAATGCATCTTAAATACGGTTCAATTTAAGGACAAGAAGTAGAACAGTACAAAAAATGTTCTTGACTCGCTTAGCTTTGCTCCTAGGTGGGGGTGGCAAAATCGTTGAATAAAAAGCAGGGTACTTACTAGGTACATGTGTGCTGTATGTAGAAAGAATCAGAACGGTGTGCTCTTGTTTCTTGGTAGTACTGGGTTATCTTCATACATGTTAAACAGCTGATATCTTAGGATTTTTCTAAAGGGACAACTCAATAATTGGTATTTAGGAAGAGCTGAAGAGATGACTGGGGAAATCGCTGACCCAGTGACAGTAGTTTTCGATAAACTGTGGAAGATAAAGCACGTGTTCCAAAAAAGCGCAGCGAAGAGTTACTTGTCCAGGCATCTGTCTGAAACAAAACAGAGGGGAAGCTCCTGGAACATCAGTGGTTCCTTGAGAGCTGAAATGACTCTTGAGAGGGTTTTACAGGACATAATTCTTGTCAAACAAGTGTGACTTTGGGGAATTACAGGTTTGGGTTTAATAGCAGCACTGAGTGTGTATGTAAATGCTTCACAAAAATCTACCTTATTGCGCAAAAATAATGTTACTGTCTAGCATAGTGTTAGAGCATGCATTAAAGCAATTAAGAATCAGCTAACAAAGTTTTAGTAGTGATAGTTAGCAGGAATCCCTATCAAATAGGTGTTTTAGTTTCTTTTCCTCTGCAGTGGTCTGTGCTATTCAGTGCTTTCGTCAAGGTCTGGAAGCAATTGTGGTGACAGCTGTTGAGCAGCAGTGAATCATACACAGCAACACGCATTTCTTGGGGCCTCTTTCTGGAGGGGAACAACAAAAGCATTTCAGTAAGGCAAATTTGAAATTATACATCCAGGAATAAGAAGCACAAGGACTTCCAACACATTCACGGCCTGTATTCTTGTGTCAGAGAAAAAGGGTTCAGTGATGGTAGTGGACAAGCAGTTCAAGTTCTCAGTGGGATGGGTAGAAGGCATCCTGTGGTGCTAGATGATGTAGAATGAGTGTGGATGTACAGAAATACACAATGCAAACATTTTTTTCTTTATGCAGCATTGATTAAATTGATCCTGGAACACTTGGAATAACGTATCCAGTTGTAGTGCCAAGATTTCCTTTTCTTTGTTTAAAAAATAAACAAACAAGCAAATCAGAAAATGCCAAGAAAACCACGTAAAGGCTGAAGGAATACGTTTAGCTCTGGAAGTCCTTACCATGTATTTGTTGTAGTAAATAAAAATGTACAGGTAGAGAAAAGGTTGGAGATTAGAAGTCTAAGATCTGAGACCCATTCTTTTCAGCAGAGAAGGGAGATGTATAGTTAAATATGAATGGCAGGGAAAAAAAGCATGTGTCTTTAGTGCTGGGAATTAATTTTAAGCAGACAAAGCAGTTTGTTCTCTGTTCTGTGGTATCTTTTAGGAGGAAGCCAAGAGAGTGTGCTGCACTCGAGGTGACTGGCTAGTAGAGGCGGAATAGTGAGAAGTGCAGGCGGTGAGAGCAGTGAGCTCTGGAACTGGTAACCCAGTGCATAATGTGCAGCACTCCTCCCATCCCCTGTTTAGCTAACTTACCAGCAGCCCTCTCTTAAAGTCGAGTGTATATCTTAGTCCTTCCCTCCCATCCGCAGGAGCTGGAAAAGGTCAGCCACCAGGATTTTGGTTTTAAGTGGTACAGTCAGAGGGTGCTGGGTGCTTCCCACACACCTGCAGGCTCAGCAGCTCCTCAGCAAATGGGTATCCTCCAGGCACAGCCCTGTGGTCGGGCAGGTCCTGCATCCCCAGGTGTGTTTGTGCTTGGGTGTAGCAACAGCATTAGTTACACAAGCAGAATGCTTGATTGCACATCGTGTGTTTCCTGGGCTGCCTAGGAGCAGAGGAGGACCCTGCTGTGCCATAATCAAGTATATTTACAAGTTCTTTATTCCAAATCTTCACACAGAATAATACTGTTCTCATTCCTCATCAAGCCCCAAGCTGGCTAATAAGGAATAAATTCAATGTATTCCAAGCACAAGGCAATCTGTCTTAGCAATGATCTTAATAAAGTCTAGTCAGCAATAAACCCTGGTAGTCAGAAGTGATTTTCCTTGAGTTTCCTGATTAGGGAATGCTGTTCAATTATCTGGATTCCAACAAGCAGCTGGCATACATGCTGCAGACAGAAAGGGAGAGTGGGGGAGAGGTCTTTAATTATCTTCAAGTCAGCAAAGATCAGTGTGTTGAATCAAAACAGATGGAGTGTATAATCCACTAGCAATACTCGTGATTGGGTAAATATAGTTATATGACAAAGAAGAGGAAGGCGAAGCAAATGGAGAGGAATTTCCTTGTGGGTAGGCTTTGACTGTTGGTATATTTGCACTGTCGCTGATGGCCAAGGTGGAAGCCTGAAGTGTAAATACAGTGTCAGAGTGAACCTTTCTGTGGTGAGTTGCAAGGCCGCTCTGGGGAAGCGGCAGGGTTTGGGGAAGTCAGTTCCTTGAGGGACCTTGTTCCTTTTGTTCCTCTGGCAGTGGCTGTGTTACACAGATGGCAGATTTGTGAGTCACTTGGTTCCAGAGAACACAGGTTTAGTTCCCATGCTGGTGTGCATTTCAGGCATTTCTGCAGTGATGGCAAACCAGGCTGGACTTGTCCAGAAAATGTCTTCAATTACTTTGTCTGACAGCTGCAAGCTGCTGAGATGTGTGATGGAGACACTGTACATCTGCTAGCTGGAGTGTTACAATACTGGTGGGACCTCTGTTCTTTCTGGTTCCCAGTTGTGAGGTTTGTGTTTAACCCCCAGCATGTCCACTCGCCACCAAGTGGTGGTGGGAGGGCTGACCTGACAAGCTTGTCAGACCCCAGCAAGGTCTTCCAACTAGAAGTCCTCTTGATTGTCTTTACCAATTTATGGAGTTCTCTCTTGTGACGCAGGGTGCATGTGTCTGCTAGGGACATCTAGGATGTCTGCTAGGACTGCTAGGATTAAACCCAGTGTCTCTTTTTACAGGGGATTCTAGTTGGTTAGAATGGCACAGAACTCTGTGCAGGCGAGGAGTCATTGGTGATGGGACAAGAAAGCCTGTTGCAGCCAGAGCACAGCTGAGGGTGCTGGTGTGTGCTGAATTGCAGGGATGGTTTTGTATGCACAGGCGCTGCCATGTGTGTCTTGGATAGGGGAGCCAGGACAAACCAGTGATCTAGAGAGGATCTCTTCAGGCTTAGCAAAGTGTGCATGGAAGACTGGCAGGGGGTATCTCTGCCACTACTTCTAAGCCCTGATGATAAGTGCACCCTGTCATAATTTGTCTAATTTGTGCATTTTAGTGACTGATTTTTCATCTTGTTATGTTAGTGTATTTGCTCAATAGGTGGAAATGAGCAGCAAGAGCAGCATCTGGAAAGATGGTTGGTTTACTGGGGGACAAAGATCTGCGTACCATTCTCATGTGGCTGGCTGGCTGTTCCCCAGTTAGAGGCTTCTCCCTTTTTGTCTCTCCTCTGTGGATTGGAGCTGCTGTGCTGAATATACCAGCAGCAGCACTAAGCAGAGCTTTGGGTAAAGTACTGCTTTAATTTTGTGGCAAACTCTTTGATAGCGGCACCGTGCTTCTTTACTGGGGGATGGCTCTTGATACCAAAATCAAATGCTGCTCATGGAGCCATGCAGAGGCAAGGGGAGTTTTGCCGTACTGTATTACGGGGACATCAGCTAGTGCTCCAGTGAAGCTGTGGTCACAGGTTCACACAGTCTAGACCTGATACGCCAGAGGCAAGGGACTGCCACCAGTGTGTATGTCTGGCTCTGCAGGTACTCTTGCACCTCATAATGCTCTCGGGGAACCTTGGACCTCTACTTTTCAGCTGCCTGGTTGCCTTTAAACACGACCATGAGAGGAAACGACATCCTACAGTGCTTGCCACCTCCTAATTGAAATAAGCCAGAAACAAACTTGCATTTTCCTTAACTGCCATTCTGTTCCCTGTATCAGTCCCCCATCCCTGTCATCCCTCCCTCTCCTGAAAAACATTTTCTGACTTCCATCAACTAGTGTGTAAAATGACTGTGGAGAAATTTAGGTGTAACTTGTTTGCTGTGAAAGACATCTCGGGCCGAAGAAAGGCTGAGTGGCAGGAACTTGTTCTGTTGCTGTAAGAGCACATCTATAGGTGATAAACACATCTATGTGGTGGTACCCATTGGTGTGGGGCTGCATTGTGAGGCACTGTGTTACAGTGCACTGTGGTGACCGAGTCTCCCCATGCTAGTAATTCCGAGCAGGGCAGTAAGTCTTGTGCTGGCAAAGCTATTGATGAGAGCTAGACACAGGTGCTGGAAATTACTTTTAAGACTGTTATCAAGAAAGTGAAGGTTGGACACAGTTGAGAAATGCCTTGCACATGTGGCAAGAAGTCCAGAGACAAGCCAGAAAGTGGTGGGCTTCCACAGCAGCCTCCCTTGGCGTGTTACAACACTGAAGGGGACATCCAGCACCACATGAGGTGACAATCCCAGCTGGAGGGATGTGCAGTCACATGCTTACAGATGTACTTTGAAAATCCAAAGGAGTGGTGGTGCGTGGGTGGACCCCCGTGCTGGTTGAGGAGGCAATAAGCATAAGGCATGTATTTATTTTTCCTGGCTGCTTCCTTTTCTTGTCTCCTAGGATTTGTTCTCATTTTCCAAACCTGAGCAAATTCAAACAGCCAACTATAGGAAACCAAATACATATTTTTGTGGCATTCAACTGAGCTTTCCATGTAAAACTATCTATTTCATAGCTCTTTCTTTGAATAATAAAGATGTTCTGGCTTAGAGGCTTTTCTCAAGAGTCCCATAGGAGTTTGGAATTCATTCCCAACTCTGAAACACTAACTTTTCTGAGTGCTTACTATGAATGTATTGGTGTAAAATTTAAAGCAAATGACAAAAACTGACATAGAAGCACTTTTTTTTTTTATTAGTAGTAGGTAGAGTTGGGAAAAAAATCTACCTTAAAAGTAAACTGTTTCTATTGCTTCTTTAACAGAAATGTCTCAGTTTAGGGGTTACTTCAACACCATGATTAAAAAGACTGGTTTGAAGGAGGAACTTGACTTTTCCCTTCTAGAAGCTTTTCAATGGTATCCCAACTCTTGAATACAAGAGTCAGTGAAAAAAGTATTCGAAGCAACTCCATTAAAGCATCAGTTATCAGCCCCAGAATAAGTGACATAAGAGGCACGGGTAAAGAACAGAAAAGACTTTATTATATTAGACAGATCTTATTGTCGCGACTGTATTGGGAAACTCACTGTAATCTCAGGTCAGATAACTTTCAGTACAGAATAACTCCCAATATCTTGGGTCAGTAGGTATCAGTGCCACAGAGTTATGGTATGTTCTTGAACAGATTACAGAAGATTTGGATATGCAAAACAGTTTATATTTTCAAAAAAAAGTTTTGGTTCCCAAGATTGGGACTGGATATTTACTGCTTTGTACATGTCCCACCCCTTTCATTTCCTTTACAACCCATCCTGCAATAGCTAAATGAAAGAGAAATCTTAAAAACATATTTCTCTGCTATTTGTCTCCTAGTAAGGCAGTGAAATCTCCCTTTTAAAATAAAAGTACTGAGCATTTTTCAGTATGAGCTTTTCCCCAAGAGGACAAGCTGCTTGTATCCAGAGATTGGCAACAATGTCATTGCTTTACCACAGAAGCGGCCTTTCTGGTCTGAGGGATCCAAAATTAGGTTGTGACTTCTAGAACCCCCATTTTCTATTTTCTTCTTATCAGTCTTACTAGCTTACAGGAGCAGGCCATCAGTGGCATGATCAGTAGCAGCTCTACTTCGGTAATCATCTTATTCTGAGATGTTTTCTGGATGAAGCTGTCAGAAGATTTTTCTTTTGAGGCCCAGTTGAGCATTACAAGCGAGTGAATGCCCAGATCCAAAATAAGGAGCTGTTCTCCTTTATGATTGTTATTCTCGTGTGCAAATAAGCAGTGGCTTCCCAGGAAAAACTGTAGTAGTTCACCTTCTTAATGATTCGTACCACGTACATATTATAATGTACTTGAGAGCAGGTACAGGACTGTTAAGAGTAGTGCAAAAGGTACAGAATCTCACAATACATGTTTCTGGTTTCTTTTTTTATTGATTGTGAGTTAGATTTTTAAATTTTCTTTTTATAATGAGAGCTGAACAGAAGAGCACGGTCTGTGTTAACCAGGGGGAACAAAAATATTCTCCATAGCTAGCTAGATCTCATAATTAAAAAAAAAAAAAAATTGTATGCAGTGTGGGTGTTTAAGTGCATGCATTAACTATTAAAATGGAGGAGCATAATTAAAAAAAAATCTGTAACTGACGTTTCACTTCAAAATTCCATCTTACACAACTCTAAATAAGGCATTGTAAATACCGCGCTAAACTGAAGAGGTTACTTTTAGTCTCTCTCTCCTGGCTTCTAATAACATTTGGAAAAAAAAAAATGAAATCAAATATGGTTTTAGATAGGAGAGGGTCTGGTTTTGCAGAAAACTTGCACTCTTCTTGTGAGGGCTTGGGCAGGTTCTTTCCCCACCCACACCTTATCTATCCTCTGCTGCCCGCATCCATCCCTGGCTGAAACTGGTGTCCACCTGATCCTGCACCATTCCATGTGTTCCAAAGAGGCATAAGTGGTTTGTAGCTGAACACAGAAATGGTAGTCTTATGTGCTGTATTATGTTTAAAATACGCTAATTAACACAGAATGTAATGACTTTAATTTGTTGGCACATTATTGTTTTTTACACTAGAAAAAAGTCCTTCTAGTGTAAGTTTGGTTATCCTTACCTGGAACAGTTTTCATGGGAAGCGTAAGCCACTTTTAATTTACAGAGCATCAGGGAGACTTAGCTGAATTTAGAAACCCCCAAAATGGGAAATACAGAAGCTGATAACTCCTACTCCATAAGTTGGTGTTCACTATCCAGCCCCCCATGATTGCATAGCTTTCCAGCTGGAGGGGGGCACATTATAAACTGTCCTTTCTAATGCCTTTTTAGAATTACCTACTTTTGATACCCAGGAGAATTGTATGTGTGGTGTCATTGATTAGTTTACTGGCTTTGTCAACGGTGCCAGCAACATGCATTTAAGGGACATCAGCTATTTTGTTGAACATGTTTTTTAAAAAGTTTGGGCTAGTGATTTGTGCCCTTTCTTGAGGTGGCTTTCAGTTGTCCTGTTGAATAGTTCAAACACTACAACTGCTGTCTTTCAGATTCCTCCAAAACATTTATAGGATGTTTAATACTTAAGATATTCTTGTAGAATTACTGTAAGGGTTAGCTTTAGCATGAAGCTCTTACAGCACAGAACATTTACCTGTATGAAAACATGGGCGGCAAAAATTGTCTGAGTTTGAATTTCTAAAGAAGTAGTACATAGGGAGCTATATTTTACTACTAAAAATTCAACTCTTCAAAGTCTCGGTGTTCTAGGGAGCAGACAATAATCCTACAGAATGAGGGAAAGAGGGTTTGAGGTTTGGGGTTTTTTTAATTGATATGTTCATAACAGAACTATGGCAGTATCATCTTTAAAAAATTAAGACGTGAATGAGCGATGAAACTAGCCCAGGGTAAATAACCCTTGCAAGAAAATGTTTTCTTGGCTGTGCACAGAATAAAAACAAAGGCAGGTAAAATATTCAGAAACCCCAAAATCAAATTAGGACTGTAACGTGTGCAAGCAAAAAGGATGATCAAAGGACTGAGTGTGAGCTGAAGCTTAAGACCTAAGAACTCCAAAGTTTTTATTGATGTGACATCATCTCTGTTTGAAGAAAAATAAAGTTAATGAAATTTATATGATGAAAAACATCCAAGCTTCCACAGATTTTTCCATAAACAAAACACATTCATGAATCAGTGAACCACAGCAAGAGTAAGGCCCTACCAGTTTTGCAGACTGATTGATTGAAACTTTGAGCAGGAAGGAAGGAGGGCACTTTGATTCAAGTCAGATGGGCTGGGATGAACTGAGCTGTCAAATTCAATGTTCTGCTCACTCTGTGAGATTAATCATTTGTATTTGGAGCAGCATTTAAACAGATTGCGGTAGCTTTACATTAAGCCAAACCTTCAAATGTTGGGCAATAACTGAAGACAGGAAATAGAAAAATCTAAGTAATGCTGGATTTGTTACAAAATCAAGGGCATACTGAACAAATTGGAGAAGCATTTCCAACCATTTGAAAGCCTGCAGATAAAACAGTATCCCAAATTCAAGGCATGATTCTGAGCCTTTTAATGTTATCTGGAAAAACTATCCCCATCAGTTGAGGTTAGGACTTATGTTCTAGCCAACAGCTCAACAGGTCTGTGATTTCCAGGCTCTTGAGTGAGATCTGAGGCTAAGGGGATGGATCTTCATCAGTGCTGGAGGTAGCAACAGCTGAAGGAACAGGCTGTGGCTTTTCCAGTGGATTTTGAAGTTTTGTTTCTGAAATGCTAAATTCCATCGTGGGCTCTTTCATCTCCACCACAGGTGCAAAAAACCAGTAACGCTAATTCCAGCAATCCAGATCCTATTTCATATGCAGAAATTAACCCAAAGGCAAGTAATAAAAATGCATACATCATCCCATTCAATTATTCAGCAGTTTTGCAGACATACCGGAAAAAAACTAGCTTTCAATATAAAAATTGTCTATGAAACAGTCTAACTTGAATTTTTCTCCATGGATCATAATTCCACATGTGCTTCTGGATCTGTAGAAGAGGAGAGAAAAATGAGTACTTCATTTCCAGCTGCCTCAATTAGCAGATTGGTTTGAAAATTAGTATATGAACTCCAAAGACTTGTTCTTTGCAAGGTTCCCAGTGACTGAAGTACACTTCATACCCATTGTATACAGCAGCACTTTAAGTAAGGTTTAAGATAAGGCCAAGCTTCTAAAATTGCAGGAACAGTGAGGGTCTTTAAGAGAACTGGAGAAAGTGTGCAATATACCTCTCTGTTCTCTTAAGTTTCAGAATCAGGTGAAATTACACCGGCCTCGCTCAGCAAGGCCTTTCTATCCCACTAAAATACACAGCTTATTTAACAGATCCTCCATGCAAGCCTTTGCCTGGGGCACGTTTACAGTGAATGAGTACACAACTTTGCCCCAGTCCAAACAGGTAGTACCAGAAGTAGGGAAACAAGTCAGAAAAATTACCATGTGTGTGTTGTCCTGGCATCTTAGCTGGTGTTCCTGTTTCTTTTTCTTTCTGGAAAAGACTTTGGAGCAGTTTGATTTCTTGATCGTAGTCCTGCCATTCCGGAACTATACGCATTGCTGCATGCAACTTGGGCTCTTTGGTCATTGGGTTATTACACTGCAAACAAAACATACCAGCAGTTCTGACAATGTGTGAAAAAACAAAAAACGTTATGTACTTAACAGAGGTATGCTTCCCCCTGGTGGAATTAATGTGGTGTTGGTGAACAGTACAAGCCTGTATTTTAGCCAGAATACAGTGAAAAGTATGTTTCCAAACTCATAATGATGCCATTGCTCCCGGTAAGAGAAATAGAGAAGCTAAAGGGAAAAACTGAAGTGCTGAAAGCGTTTAAGTTTCAATACAGGATGAGGTGCCTAGGTCTGAGGTAGGGAAGTGCCTCTAAAACCAGTCACTATATCTTATTGTGAGTAAATGAAGAGTGAGGGAGCCATACTACACTTACCAGATCAATGGTTTTTGCTCTCTTCTTGGAGGAATCGTCACACCATGTTTCACACCACAGCCACTCCTGTGGGAGTGATTTAATTGGCACCTGGTGGATCATGTTGTTAGGCAAATCCTGTTGTGAAGAATAATAAGAGTGAGCAGCAGTTTCCACAGGATGCAGGGTGAGAGGAACAAATGATATTGAGAAGTTTAATTTCTGTGAAGAGCGTTTTTTCCAGTGCAAATAAAAAGCGATGAATCAACCTTTTATTCCATTCCAAAGAAAGTTCTTTGGAAAAAAAACTGCGTACTGCAACTGTTAATCTTATTTTGTTGGAAATTAGTTATTTAGCAAACAGTATTAAAGCAGTAATATGAATCTAGTAGCAAGCCTGTACTGGACCAGTTTGAAAGACTATTCTTTATTGATTAAAACCATTGTGTTATTTTTTTTCCATCTGCCACAGTACAAGCCTTATTTCCATGTTACTAAGTCAGTGAACAGTAAAGCACTCAGAGCTGGATAGCTCAAGAAACAAGTACCCAGCTGTGTTACGTATTTTTCTTGGAGGATACTGGAAAATTTGATAGTCTTAAGACATTTAAGGCAAAGGTGTTGTTTCTACCCACCAGAGGTATTTGATACTATCAATCAGTACCTGTCTCATTTGAAGGCAGGGCATAACGGGACTGGCACTGGCATCTGGCTGTGAAGTTTGACCAGGAAAGGAGGGGTCCCAACCTGCCATCATACCCCAGTAAAATAAAACAAACACAATAAATACACACCTGATCAAGGTTGGACAGACTGTTTGGATCTTGACTAAGACCCTGGTATTGTCCTCTGAGCCGATCTCCAGCTGCTATCTTTCTGAACTTCTTCAGATCCACAACATACAGAGCACTACATAGAGATGACACAATTAGTAAGGACATTTGACTGATGGGTAACTTACTGCAGCCCCAGCAGACCCCAAGATATAACATGCTAAAACAATCTCTTGGTGGCAGGTTATCTAATACAAGGCAGGAAAGCAGTTCTAACAAGGTCATGGCACATATGAGAAAAAATTTTCAACAGATCTATCTTAGCTTTGCTGTCATGCAGTCCCTTCTTCCAACATTTGTTATTAAGAAATGAAGATGTCTGGTTAGTTAACACTTCAGTTCTTCATCTGTAAAAGCTGTAGCATACTGAAAGTAACTTCAGTGTCCCTAGTGCTTCAAATGGACCATAGGGAATGGAACCTTAAAGAGGCAACAGCAGAGCAAAAAGTGGTTCACTGCAGCGTTGTACACCTCAGCTAGTTTTCTGCTAATTCTAAGCAGTAGCAAAAGCATTCCCCCTCTATATTGAAAAAACTGAATTCTTCATACCTGATGTGGTATTTTCTTCCAGCTAAATGACTTGCCCAATATCCCGATTTCCAGAACCTGTAGCCATCCATTTCTCTTCGACTGTCACAGAATGGTGTATAACCATAAGGAGCACCATCTAGATTGAAATCTCTTAATTCCTTTAGATCTGTGCGCACAATCTGAAGGGAAAGGACATTTTATTTTTATTTGTAGAAGCCTGCCACAGATTATTTTGAAATGCTGGTCAGGATTTAATTCAAACTGAGCAAACAGTTAAAGGAAGAAGTACCTGTTATACTCTGTCTTTGGCATTATGTATATGTAGTACAAAAACACAGCACAAAAGGTGTTGTCTCCCCTGCCCTTAGAGCGGGAGCAACTAAATAGAGCGAAAAATAATCCGATAGGGGTTGGTTTGATAGCTAAAGGACCAAATTGTTGCTTAATAAGCAGCAAAAATTCTCAATATACATAAACTCTACCATGATCCTTTGTATCCTTTCGTCTTGAAAGTTTGCAAACCTTCAGGGATGAAGGCTTTTTATGTATTCAATGTGTCCCGTACTCTCAAACCGTTCAGGCAGTGAGCACATGCAAAGCCTTACAGACACCCTTTGCTTTGCAGCTTCGTGCACAAGGGCTTTGCCTTCTCACTCCTCTGAAAGCCACTCAGATCCGGCCAAGTTAAAAGCAGGGGGGTGGGAGGGCAGGGTGTTTGGTGGCTTAGGAAAATAACGTATATGGTAAGTGATCTGCAGGCTGGGAGAACAGACAGAGCTGGAAAAATGGAAGGGTGAAACAAGTATCTATATTTGGCAAACTTGCTGGAATCACAGTGAGTGAACGAGGAACCAGACAAGAGTAAAAAACGGGCCAACAAAACCAATCTTTGTGAGAACAGGGGAAAACAGCACTCGCTGGAGCATGCTCTAGTTACAGAATCAACTTTCAGTCAGGCCTGCAAAGGGCTCAAACTTGCAACCTTTCCAATAATACAGTAATTGTAATCAAGAACATACTATTCTTAGAGAAAAGAAGAAAAAAACCGAAATTAATTCCAGCCTCTGTGTTACCTGATCAGCATCCACAAACAGGATTTTATCAACAGCTAATGGGAAGAGCACATCTAGAAAGAGGATCTTGTAACCCCAGATGATACGCTGCTTCTCTGTCTGCTGATGAAGCCAGCGTGGCCATTTATACTGGACAAGCTCATACTGGAAATTATACTTCTCTGCCATGTATGGGATGAACTCCTGCAGAGGGAGGGGGGAAAAAAAAGTAGCTTATCTCAGTTCTTTGTTCCTCTGCAGGAAAAAAACAAGTGCATTACAAGAAAGAGACTGCAGTCCTGTAATAAGGCACAGAACATTAGAAAACAAAACACTGCAAAGAATAACTACAGTTTCCTTGTTATTTCAAACAAAGACATAACCCCAAGTCGAACAATCAGTACAAATTGTAAAGCCAACTATCATAAGACAACTAAATATTTTGGCAGTTTTCCCCACACAATTACTTATGAGCCATTTTATAGTGATCCACAGATCAGTTTAAAAGAATGCATTACTCAAATCGTAAAATTTTGCAGATGGGAAAATTATTATTTCGGGCTGTACAAAGCAGCGTAAATTGGAATAATAAAATGAGAGAAAAGAGTTGGGAGAAATTTTTTACTAGAACAGTTTGGCCCATTGTCAAATCAGTTGACGTTCTCATGTGTGAGGCTTCCTCTGACACTGGGAGAGCACAGGTTTAGCCAAGGGATGCTGGTACAACATGGCCATTAAGAAGGGGCGGTGGGTGCAAGTACTGCGCCACCCCTAGAGGGGACTGACAACAGCAGAGTCACAGCACAGCCCGTGGCTGCAGCGATAGGGACACTGCCAAATCTTTCCCTTGAGTTCAGGCTGAACAGGTAAAATTCTCTAAGAAATTATACTTCCTAATATTAAATGTTAAAAGTTGCAAATTCCTGAACGTTTTGACATCCATTTACCTCTGGGCCCTGTTTTGAATCCTGCTATTTGTTTTAGGATGTATATATATATTGTATAGTCAATATATATCATATCGATAAGTATTTCCAGGTATACTCTTTACCATGCACCACTCGTGTACTCTAGTCAGTCTGAAACAATGGTTTTTGTGTCTCCTCTTACGAAGCTCTCCCCATACCTAGTCAGAGGTGTTGCTTCTCTGGTATTTTTTTTCCTATAGTCTTTCAGCCCTTATATATTAGATGTAAGTTTATAGCCCTGATTTTCATCTTAAACTCTACACCTTTGTTGTGCGAGTCACAAAAAAAAAAAGTTCATATTCTTTCAAGTATGATTTTCATAATATGTGCTGTTCTCTTAAATATTTACCTTCAGCATGAGTCCACTGTCAACCTGCCTGTTACTTCCCAAAGTTTTCTAGGCAGAACCACCAGCTTATACCAACTTTATGCTTTGTCAAAATAGGAGGTATACAGACAGGTAACTGTACATACGTTTACACAACAGCATGATGTGTAAGTTGCAACCATTTTTTAAAATTATTTTTATATTTTTTTAAACTTTTCCCCACCCAATGGAATATTGGTCGATTTCTAATTAGTGACAAACCTTGAAAGTAGGTGATAAGTAGTTCTTCAGAAACCAGAACTTTAAAGGAGTCTTAGTATGTTTCAGCACAGACAACATCATTATGCTATCAAAAGAAAAAGAAAAAAAAAGCATTTACAGAACAACTGCCACCCATTAGAAATCAGTTGCATAAGGGATTGTAAATTGCAGTTTTACATTATTAGACTGACTGCAGTTATGGGTCAGGTGACTGATCTTAACGCATGAAGAAAAAGCAGATAGCTTCACTGTACTGCAAATAGCTTCATTTTATGTACAAAATTACTAAACCCCCCAAAATCTATATATTTTAAGAGCCAGAGAATATACAACCCATTGACTTTCACAGTCCTTTGAGAACAGAAGCTCAGATTCTTTTCCAAAGCAACTATGACTTACTCTGTAACTTCTTATCAATACATTTGTATTTGGTTCTATTGTAGTGAGAGAATTTAGGAAAACACCATACCAGCTATTAAACTGAGTCTAGTTTGAACGTATGAACATTATGCAGACAGAAGTTCCTATAGTAGTTGATGCCAAATCTAGAAAACTTCTGAGTTGCTGGAAAAGGTGGGGGTTTTTTTTATATTCTTGCAAATTCTAAGCTTTTTCCTTGGGGACAGCAGGGCACATTACCATTTGAGACACCCAGATTCTGAACTAACCGTAGGAATCTTTCATATAGGTGTCCTGAAGCCACAGAGAATATATTTAGTACATCGTCTTTATCCTGTTTCACATCTTCATTCTTCTGTCCTCCTGTGAATCCCCTGAAAGGACAAATGTGTTTATATAAAGGATAAGATAGTAAGGGTCAGCTATACAGGAAAGAGTGCAACAGATAATAAATTGCTACAGCATTGGTTTAATACAGGACGACCATGGGGTTTGGCATTGTTCAGGGCATCCTCCACAAGGCAGAGTCCTGCAGACACAGACCTGGAAGACCTTATAGATGAGCACCTATTGCATTGAAAGATTGTATCTCCTGGAAATGAACATGTTTTCAGGTTCCTAAGTAGCAGTGGGGGTAAGGGAACACAAAGCAGTAGCCCAGTTCTCTAGAAACAGAAGGGTCCTATGAAAGATAACCCTGAGTCAAGCAGTCTGAATAGATAGCTAAGGAATATCACACACCTAACTGTATCAGCAAATAGTTTCCCTGTTTCAAGAAGCTTGCAGGTTATTATTGAATTAGTTTTACCATTTGAGAGATTCCCAAAATCCAGATTCATTCTCACTGGTACCATCACTTAGTAGATCTTCATTCATCATATCTAATTTTTTCTGAACCTGTAAAGCAATAACAATGCTTTAGTGAGTGGTATCACATATTGGGCAAACAGCTACAGAGTGTTATTTTGACACTGGCCATGTTTGTATCTAAAAGGCATAGCAGTTACATGTCATTCTTTTCTGTGGCAAAAAAAAACCCCAAAACCAGGTCTCCAGATAATGCTGTTATTGATACTGTGATGTAAACTTTATGCAAACTGCCTCAAATGTATGCTTGTAGGAAGGGATCATCAGGCCCTAATCAAAGTTCCTTCCCCACTACTGGCCAGTCTTTTTTAAGAGCAACTCTAGTTTTTAAACTTACCTTCACTTTAATAATTTTGCTCTTGAAGTTGTTGAGAACAACAATAACTTCACTCGCTTCAGGTGGAGAGTCTGTGCCATCATGGCTGAAAATACAGCAAAATACTGACCTTTACTACAAAGCAGAAATACGTTCTTTATTTCTTCTGCACATTTTTCTACATGGTATTAAGCCTTAGCACTATAAAACAGGTTTGAGTCATGCGACAAAGTAACAAATACATGTATTTGAACACACACTTACTACTTTTTTAAGTGAATTAATATATTTCATCTCATATAACTTACAATCAGTATAAAATGTAATATGCTGTTCAGTTCACTACACTTTGGCAAGGCAATCATTTGATTCACATATTACAGTCCCTCCCTAATTCAAAAGTTTCACAAGAAAAAGATGAAATTATTTCTTATACTGTCCTACCTGTAGATTCTGTAGATATCCTCAGATCTGCCCTTTCTCAGTCTTAGAGTCCACGCACCAGGATTGGCTTTTAATTGGAAGTAACCCTGCAAAATAAAAATAACATTTGTTAGTTTTCAGAAAAAGCAAATGTAGAAAACCAAGTTTAAGTCGTGTATTTTCACCCACTGTTTGAGAGTAGTTATTTTTAAGGTCATATGGTTATGTTTATCAGCTGGCTTACAAACCCAGAGAACAGGAGAAAAACCCCAGAAGTTCTATTCAAAATAATTGTATTTTTCATAAGAGACAGGAGTATGAAAAGGTCTAGCATTATTTGTTAGATAAGAGAAAGTCTTCAGGGTGTCCTGATGGGAACAGTGAAATCACAAAAGTGTTTCTGTAAGAGCTTGCCTTCACACAGGGGAGAGTGAATTTCAGAACACTGGGTGGTTACTATACAGCAGTCCATGAAAGATCTGCCCACAAAAAAAATTTACATCAATTTTGAAGCTTTAGAGACTAGTACTTCAGCTACAGCAGGAAACAGTAACAGTGTATATGTCACAGGGTATTTCTTCTACAGTACTTAAAAAATTACAATGTGAAATTAAAATATTGTATACAAGTCTTGAAGCTTCAGGTTCCAGATCTGAATGTTTTCTTCTGTGATTTAGAAGATATTCACCTATAGAAGATACATTACACCTATAGAAGATATAAACATCTGTAGTGATGCTTCAGTGTCCTGTCTGGTTGTGTACTCTGACCCCCAGATGCACACAGGTCTTTATGTGAACCAGTCTGTTTTAAAAACACAGAGCAAGCGAAAAAAAATAAAGCACAGGGCATGCTCCTCCTGGTCTCTTCATACCCCTTCACAGTATAGACACAGATACAGCATTGTATACTACACTTGGGTTTAGCTAATTAGATAAATAGACACCTCCAAGCCATTAAGCTTTACTCCCTAACACACATGCACACACAATGTGATCACACATAAAATAAGGGTCATCTTCCTTTCTACAATAAGAAATATTACGTCATTATAGGATACACTTTGGCACAGAGAAACAGAAAATGAGTGTAGGAATTTTAAAATGAATATTTAGCATCAGTGAACATTTTTTTCCTTGCTTTTTCTTATTTTAGGCAATTTACTCCAGTTTTCCACTGTCATTACATATCAAGAAAATATTCTGGTGACTAACTTCCTTTGGCATAATTTTAGTCCATTACCTCTCATTGTCCAGTGTGGACACTGAAAACAGACTGATCCCTTGTGCAGCTACCTCATAAAGGCAGCTGCAGGAAACAATCATACACTTGGATTTCTGTCACCTTTTCTCAACTTCATTAAGCAATTCCCATTCTTTCACACTTCCTTTGTTTTCTAGAACGTCAGTTATTCCCTGCTGACTCTCTCCGTTTGTTCTGTAGATCTCCTGAAGAAATGGGACCCAAAACAAGACACTGTGCACCTGAGGCTTACCCTGCCACAGGGGGTGGCCTAAGGAGTTCCCCATCTAGAAAAAACAGGACTGTCTGACCTGCTCTGGAAAGAGGCTGCTTAAGGATATTGGCATCATTTTAAGATACTCCAGAAGACCCTTCTCAGCAAGGTGAAGGGAAAGGAGCACATCTTGGAAAAGGTAAGGGATAAATCATCACACTGCAAGGTTTTAGACATCAGCATTAGGAATGATGTGGTTCTGATGCACTCAACAGGTGCTTGCAAATGTAAGTAACACCACATACCCATAACCTACATACTAGAAAGTACTCAATGGTTTATGTAAGCCATTGTGCTGATGGAGGCCAGGTTTGGTTTTTGGTTTTTTGGGGTTTTTTTTGTGGTTGGACTCGATGATTTCAAAGGTCCCTTCCAACCATGTAGATTCTGTGATTTGTCACTGGTTTCAATCAAATGCTTACCAAGTTGGCCATAACAATGGTATCCACAATGACAGGAGTGGTTGAAGTTCCCAGTGTAAACTGGAGTCCCCGAGGTGGCTGTCCAGTAGTGATATCATAGCAGTGTCCTTCCAGAAGCAGGTACTCCAATTCATATTCTGCAGCTACAACATTATCCACCTGTAAGGAGAAGACACTGCTGAATTCAGTACTACCTGCAAAGTGCAAATTTTTAGTGATTCAGTTATTCTCTAAAATGGCCACAGTAATTAAATAACACTTAATTTCACCAGAGTAATTCTATTAAATACCTAGAAAGCCTCAAAGAGCTCAGCTCCTTCAAGTGACAGACTTCACACATGTATTGTTGAGAGTGTCCTTGACCAAAGAGATTTGAATCTCAACTGGTAAGATGCTAGGATAACAAGAGGGAAAGACTGTTGCCCTATTTTACAATTTTTTTTTTTTTTTAAACATTTTTTGGAGAATGTAGTGATTGGTTTGGCATGTCATGTAAGGTATATGATGGGCTCCAGAACTTTGAATCTGAATCTGTTTAAAGCTAGTCTCATCTAATATTAAAAAAAAAATCTGAAATAAATATTTTACTTTGCGCTGGCTTATTCTTACAGTGTGCTGGGGTACTGTCAGAAATACCAATTCCTTTTTACTACACCAAACAAAAGTGCCAAGAAAAGGGGAAAAAAAAAACCCCAAACCAAAACAAAAAACCCCAACAAAACAGGACTTCAGGCTCCACAGCTGTCAGTCAGACATCTTTTGCTTATGCTGGATTATACTTACAAAATTACTGGGTTTAATATATATCTGTACTTCAAGGCCAACTAAATAATGGCTTATTTCAAGGGAAAAGACTATTTGACTGCCTCATTTAACTTTTATTATTTAACATTGTACCCTGAAGTCCAAAATTTTCTACTTTGCATCACATATGGATTATCTAATGTTTAATATATGTGGTTTTAGTGCCTATTATAATATGTTAATGTCATGCTTTCTAACTGCTTACTAGCCCAATGCTTCTAGATCTTCTGAAAACTATTCAAGTTAACTGCTAACAGCAGGAGGTTAATAATTAGCACTGAGTTATCCATCCCATAAAAGATGAATGAGATTCATCAGCTTGTACATACAGCTGTTCTTCTTTCATTTCTAATGTCCTTTTTCTGCTAAACCCTAGCCCCTTGGATTTTTCTTACCTCCTTACTTTTATCCCTATGGATGTGGGGCAGCACTGCCCACTGTTTTAATAGTCTCATTCAAGGCCTGTTCTGGCAGCACTCAGCTCCTAAAACTACTGCAATTGAGAGGATTTCTACTGCACTGGTTTTACTGTTTCACTGATAACCACGTAGCCTTTTGTGGGCCACAGGACTGTTTGCCAGTAACAAAAGCTGTGAAAATGAACAGGTAGCTAAAACCAGGTTGGTGGCTTCTCAGAGCAAGGGAAAGTAAGTAAATTTACTTACTGAAACAGGACTCATTTCTCAATTCAAAATTTCTAAAAAGAATTTTGAAAAATAACGATCTTATTCTTAGTTGTGACATTAGCTGTAGGGATCTCTAATCAGAAAGAATTTTTCAACTGAAAAATTGAAAGATATTTAATCACCAACAGAAAGTTTCTTTCTCAGGACAGTCTGAAACACTATATATACACACACACTTAAAGCATCTGTAGGGTCTGCTTCAAGCCTACAGTATTTTTCAACCTGTGTTTCAGGCATCCATGAGTAATGGAGAACAACATTCTTGCTATCAGTGAGCTTGTTTTCCTGCATCCTTCCTAGAAAACACTTAGGGGTCTGCAAACATAAAAGGTGTTAATATCCACAGTTTTATGTTTATTAGCACCTTAAAATTCTATACTTCTTTCCCACTACAAAAACAAGTCCTAGAAAAACACCACCATTTAAATGCAGTAATAGGAACAAGCTGATTTCTCTTACCTCCTCTAGGTAAATATTATCAAGGTCATATGGGGTTCTGACAGATTCCACCATCCAGCTCTCAGGAGTATTCAGGTTCAAAGTGAACAGTGGAGACTGGGGCATATCCAAAAACTTGGCAATTGGTCCTGGAGCAAAGTTATTATCTGCTGTGAAAGAAATCTCCGGCTCCAAAACATAGCGATAAAAGCTGAAATTTCAGAAGGAAAACATTAGAACATATTTCTGCCAAACTTTGCAAATATTTCACTCTAGTTGAACTCTCTGATGGCATCGGTTTTCCCAGACCTCCAACACCTCCAAGGCTTTGTCTAAAGCAACACAGGTTGACTTTGGAACAGGTCAGAATTTCTGTCTTGAAGGATCAAACAGAACATGCAAGACTCAACTATTAAGACAAGTAAGTTATTTAATTATACATATATAAAAAGTATCCAACTTGTAAACCAGCCGAATTACCTCATGCTATCCACAAATTCCCAGATTTTCTCTGTGGGAAAATCATGCTTTTATATAAAGGAGGTCAAAGTAGTTGTTGAGACTGCCTGTAGGACATCTGACCATGTTTCTGTGCCTGCACATTCCAACAGGTTTTTCTCTCTCTCTCTTAAGCCCAGCATGGTATTGCTTACCTTTTCAGTGGCATGTCCGAAAGCTTAGACTGGCAATTCATAAACACTCTTAGGTTCATGTTTATCAATTGGTTCAAAACCTAAAAGTAATGAGAAAAAGACACCCCTTAAAAAGCTAACTAGGAAAGCTGACCACTGTTTTTATAGACAGGACCTCAAGGAGGCATTTACCTGCTCATTCTCAATCCTCCCTTCTCATTAATTGTTGTACCACAACCACCTTTTAATTGCTGGTTTTAAAAAGAAGAGTTACCTGCTCTTTTACATTGCAAACTTTCTTTTTTTGGGATGCAGAGACTTTCTTCCTCAAGAAGAAGAGTCACTGCAAACTAAACCGTTAAAACAGTGAAACTAAAAGCTACCTAGATGATATCTAAGCATTATTTTGTTAGCGTGTAGTATACTGTAATTAGTTTTTCCACTAATAAATGTATTGTGCAACTCAGACACACTATTAGAAAGCCAAACTGAGACAACTGTTTGAAATTGCCATAAAATGCATTACGTCACATACATACCAAAAGTAATGGAGCGAGTCTTTGAGCATCTCTGGTCACAGGATCAACAATAGCCACAACATCAAAGTATGTCTCCCCCTCTTTTGGTCTCAGTTTAACTGCACTAAACAGAAGAAAAAACAATTTTAAAAGTATCAAATGTATGGATAAACATAGGAAAAACACTATCCGTATCATTTTGAAGTCAAATTACTTTCTAAATGCGATGTACCTTCTGAAACTAGATAGAGAAAACAAATACATATATACATAAATTTGTATAAAATTAATTTCTGGAATCTCATTGTGCCCTCAAAACTGTTGGGGACTTTTCTATTGCTACTTGTTTTTTTTTTTTATTAAGTTAAATGCAGCGTGAAACAATGGAAACGTTAAAGGCTAAGGAAAAGCATGTTGCTCAGCAAATGTCAGCAATCCTATACCTGTATCGTTCTTCAAAGAAATGATATTCAATCCTTGCCTCTCCCTTTGGTTGAGCGGAAAGAAGAGCGTCCACTTTCATTACTAAGTCACTTGCACTGAAAAGAAGAAACAAAAAGAAATATGTTTACAGATACTCAGGAAATGCCTTGTGCTTATCACATTTCTGCCAGTTAGCAGCAAAAGAGAAGACAGACTGAATTCAGATGTACAGACTAACATTTTTACTACCTCTCTCCACAAGCTCTGAATTATTAAACATATATAAGGGTTAATCCACCATTAATTTAAACAGGTTGCAGCCTTGTTACTGAGGGTACCAAAGTTGGTCTTTCAGGGGTCAGCTGTGCTACAGGCACTGCCTTCCTCAACTTCACCAACCTCTCAGACCTGGAAGCCATTCCAATCAAACCCTCATTTCACGGCAGTCTTCCCAGTTTACACTGCAACTCTAAGAACTGGGAAGCAATCCTGTCTGTAAAAAACCTTTTTTCTGGGGGAAGGGGAGCAGGGGGGGCAGGTATCATTAAATGGGAATTACTTCTGACAGCTTCCTTTTTATTATTCCCATAGATTTTCAGTCTAGTATTTTAAGAATATATTTAATCTTGAAAATGTAAAACCTCTTGAAAGTTCAGTGAAAATTGATTTGTACATCATAGCTTTGCCAAGAAGCAATACTGTAACTTAGAGGTCTGTCAGCTTTTCCTGAATTAAGTCTCATAGATTTATAGTGACAGCTGTTTAAATTGTTCATACCAGAACCACAAGCCTGGTGACGGCTGCCAAGTTCTACAGTGTTTTCCAATGCAGCAGATGACACTTTCAAAAGCTTTTTAAAAACAGTGCCAGTATTGAAACCAAGAAACCACTGCTATGTCCAGAACCAGCCTGTGTTCAAACTATGCCTTCTTCCTCCATCCTCTCACCCTTATTTCTCTTTTGATTTCCAACACAACAGCAGGTGCAAAAGTGTTTGCAGTGCTGTTAAAACCTGTCTGCCTAGGAGTCGGAATCACACAAGATTTCTGCCAAAAGACCTCACGTTTAACTTACTTGACCAGCCTTTAAGAGTTAAACAGCATCACAGATAAATGTAATGTTAAATATGAGAGAAACCATCTTCTTAGCTATATGCTCCAACACACAAACATACACCTATGGACTCCAGTTCTTTCAAACCTAAAGATTACTTTCTTTTGATTAGCTCACCTCTATGCTTTTTGCACTAATTATCTAGAAGTATGATTTTCATTTTCTTACATCTGCCTCTTTTCCTATTTTTTCTCTTTAAAAAGTTAAAAGTGGTTTACATGATTCTGTAGTATTGACAGTGAAATTCATTACTAAAATAATTTTTATATTGATAAGCCAGGCAGCACTTAACTGAACTGCAAACAGATTCAGAAAACATATTCAATAAAGGTTATTTCCATCTTTTTTCTTTCTGACTTGCCCCTCTGAACAGCTGAGCCATCACCATACAAGCACACCCATGCTTGTTTATAGCACGTGTCCGGAGTATACTAGATAAAGCTTTCTCCAGGATGCAGAGTCATGGTACCAGAGTACCACCACTTTTTGGTACGCCTCTTCACTTTTACTTACAGATCTTCTTCAAATCCCAGCTGCTGAATCTGAGATTTGATTTTTTGTCCTGATGTCTTCAGTATGATATTCTCAAGGAGATGAAAATCATCCTGATTGAACATCTCACCATCCTCTAGCGGACCAATAATCTACAAAAAAGCAGGATCAGGACTATTAGGTAAAGGCTACACTGAAACAAAACTCAAATATGTATTAAATAAATACTCCAGTGCAGTCTTGGTGGGTGTCAACTGTTTAGACTGGTATTATTTGTTAACCTCTGCTGCCATTGACATAAAGTCTAGCTATTTAGAGCCAAGAGTCCTACACTGAGGCATAAAATGCATGCTTAAAGTTATCACTGAGTGCTTGGTTTGCAAAAGTTAAGCATACTAAATTATACATGCAACACTACATCTTGAAGGGGCAACAGAATACCAGGCCGGTTCCAGTAGTCCAGCAAGACTCTAGCAAGTCTCATTCCTCTAGCTTTCAGAAGCCTAAAAGCTACCAAGACAATTCCACACGTGGAATATTTGTTACTGTCTGCTGATTGATCTCACCCGTCCGTTGCTGATCACAGCCCTCTGCCCCTTCTTCAGCTTTAGAACATCTCTGCAATATATAGCATGGGACAGGATGAAATCCACCTTGGGAGACTCAAAAGCTTCTTTGAAAATATTGATATCCATACCCTGAAAGAAAAGAATACTTGACATTGAACCCCTGCACACTTTTTTAAAAATGCACCTTTTTTGTTTCCATTCAAGAACATCTTTATATCTTGCTAAAGTTTATC
>JAOXNO010000052.1:29535518-29561800 GCA_028565335.1 Limnodromus scolopaceus | reverse complement strand
ACCCCTGCACACTTTTTTAAAAATGCACCTTTTTTGTTTCCATTCAAGAACATCTTTATATCTTGCTAAAGTTTATCCCCAGGCCCCTTTTCTTTGTGATCTTAAACCTAGTTCTTGCCTGTCACCTTCAAACATTATCCCAACTTCTGATGTGAAAAGCCACAGCCAGAGTAACTGTTGCTACTTAGACCGGTTGTTCCATTCTTCTCTTCGTAAGTGATTCTTGCCTAACTTTTTTAAACCTACTTTCAGAAATGCAATTGTAATTTTTTCCTCAGCTTTTTAAAGACATTACACTTCTCTTTTATCCCCCAAAGAAACAACTGACTCACTTAAACAGATCCCTGAATCTGCATTCATTTTGACTTTTCAAAATCATGTAGCATTGATGCATATGAGGATTTACGTTGGTTTTAGATAGACTGTTACATTTAGGTAAGTTTACCTTTCAGAGCAAAAAAAAAAACAACCCGCCAACAGTGTTACTCTCCAT
Source organism: Limnodromus scolopaceus (assembly GCA_028565335.1). Taxonomy (NCBI): domain Eukaryota; kingdom Metazoa; phylum Chordata; class Aves; order Charadriiformes; family Scolopacidae; genus Limnodromus; species Limnodromus scolopaceus. Next base: position 29,561,307 of record JAOXNO010000052.1, on the reverse strand, counting down.
TCTTACTGCATCTTTTGCATATGAACATACTACACTGAAAAAAACATTAGAAGAACAAGCGAAGTTCCCTACCTTTGTGAATGCCAATAAACGTGCTTACCCCAACAGCAAATTCCAAGATGTCAGCTCCTGCCTCTACTGCCTTTGCAATTTCTTCTTTTGCCATTTTGGTGATGAAGTTCTTGGCATTATTTGATGTTTGTGTCTGTAGAGCTGCCCATATGGCTTTAGCAACAAGTGTATTCTGGCTATTTGGATCTTCACTAGGATTATTAATCATGCTGATTCGAACATTATTGCTGGATTTCTGTGTTTAACAAAATATGCATTAGGAAAGGGTTAGATTTCAGGTGTGTTTTAAATGAGAAGAATAATAAACACTGTAGCAAAAGCTTTGTACTTCTTAACCAGAAAACCGGATTCCAAATTAGGTAAATAACAGCAGAAGGTTAAAAGGGTGAATGAACTCATTTAACATCAAGTATTTAGTTTACGTGTAGGCACCACTGTGATGGGAATCTTCTGGCTAATACTGTGCTACATGAGAGATGTAGGACCATGGCCACCACTCAGAAGTCTGGCAAAACAGTGATTTAGGAGTAAGCTATCTATTTTATAGTTATCTTCCCAGAAAAGTGAGACAGAGCAGAGACCAATGCTCACATTCATGTCCAAACCAAAATACAGACATTTTCAATTTAGAGCCACTTAAGGCTTAAAAGAACATATTTTCTTTACTGCAGTAGCATAATGCTAAGAGGGGATTCTGTCCTAGTACAAGGTGGTCAGCGATGTTCCAGCCCCTACAAATAAGGTGAGGCTGGAAATGAGAGACCCCGCAGGGAGAACCAGTCTCCCCACATCATACAACAGGCAGAAGCACAACCTGTATTTTTCAATCCTCTACCTACTGCTTTATTAGCACTAACCCATTCAAATGCAAACGTTACCTACCTGATGTTTAATTGCATCATACAACAACTGCCTCCCTGAAGGTTTATCAAAGTCACCAACAATCCAAAAAGTAACTGGTCTAACAAAGGAATCATCTGCAATTAAAAAAAAAAAAAAATGGTGTGAGAGATTTGAGGGTGAAGGGAAGGAAAGCTGCAAGTTTTCCTCATTTGGAGGAAACATATGATGCACATGCAAGGACTTCAAAAAAAGTAAAATTACATAGGAAAGCTACGGATGAAGCTAAGCTATGAAATCTGGCAAGACGAGAATAATAGTATTGGTATTATATTAGGTTTCATTTACCTAATTCAGAAAACACACATGGGATAGCATGCATCACTGTTTCTAAGCTGGATTTTTTTTTTGCTCCCTTTTTAATATAGAAATTTTAAAGGAACCTCTAAATCACTTACAGATTTTAGCTAGATTACACACACAACCACTTCTTCGTACTGAAGCTGTTAGTTCACAAAATCACTTTTCTATAGAGAAAAAAGTGCTGCAGGAAACATGCATTTAAACAGCTTGCTTCATTTCCTGCCGGTTCTAAAGCCAATGTTATAAAGGAACCAGAAAATTCCCAGAACAACAACAACGTATGAAATGCTAAAGTGCTAGTTACCATAGATCTCCTTGGAAGACATTCCTGGTCAAAAAGCAGAAAGGAAAGGGGGAAAGGAGAGAGACATTAATAATTTGACAGTAATCTCAATGCGTATCAAGAAGCTGCAGCACCGTACTGGGCATAACTGAATCACTAAAAGTTCAAGACCAACAAGCAAGAAGATTGTGCTAATTTTATTAGAATAAGCTTTGACTTTTTCTTCCCCTCAAATAGATCGATGCTTTATTTTCATGCCACAGCACTAATACATATGACCAGGCATCACTTTGAAGATGGTTTGCAAAATTTGCTAAGCATTTACAACTTGGATGTTAACTGTTTCTGTTATCTTCTTTATTTGAAACAGTGCTGTTTCAGTAGTGTTGCTGAGCCAGCAATACATTTAACTTTCCTATTATTTTAGAAAATAAATGTGCTACAGCATTACTGTAATCAGATACCAGTTATTAAGTATCTTAAGTGACAGAAGAGGCAGTGACCAGAAACTGTCAAGCCATGGGATTGCAAATTAATGCACGCTTTCAAATGAGCATGCAGAGGTGTAGGTTTAATTAATACTCTACAAAGGGAAAACAAGGACCTTGTTCAGATCCAAGTGACTGAACATGAACAAAGGGCAAATACGAGACAGAAGGAGCAGTGGGAACACTACAGGCAGTGCATGCAGGTGACAGTGGCTGGGACAGTATTGGGGAAACTTGTGAGAGTCTACTAAAGATGACAAGACAGGAACAAGAGGAATTGGGTCAAATGCCAGCAGCTTATTTATGATACCTAACTGAAACAGATATAGGAAAAGGCCTGATGGAGCCCTGTGTGATTTCTGTGCACGCGTTTCTGACAGTGAGACCTACGGCTGAGTTTTAACACTAACGGGAGACTTTACGTATAACCATAATAAAACAATACTACCATTGAAAAAGCAGTGCATGCACTGGAGCAATAAAAACAGCACAGACCACATTAGGTGTTGTCTTATACAATGGGCAATAACAATTTTCTTCTGAATCCATGTAACTTTTAGTAATTTTGAATTATGAGACAGAGAGCCCTTTTGTATTTTTCCAGTCAGTGTCACTGCAGGATCAGAGCTTACACTGCTGCATTTCTGGTGGCCATTTGCAATACAGCAAGAGCATGTTGAGTGGGACTTCATTATTCATTGAAGGCTGGGCTGGGTTTAAAGAGGGGAACATTCTTGTTCCATGTAGATGTCATGTTTTATTAAAAAAGCAACTTTTATTTTTAACACTTCGATTGCATCGTTACCCACAGGCCTGAGCAAAGCTTGATGTGTGTGTTGAGTACTGTGTGTGCAGTTGGAAATGCATATAAGATGAGATTTGGGTTCATAATCCACTGCAGATGTTACCTTTCTTTGTTAAGTAGGTCATGCTGTTTGCGACAGCAGCTGTCTTGTCCTTGGAATCCAACGTGGTGAATCGAGCATAGTCATCCACGTAAAAGTTATCTGAGGAAGAGAAAAAGCATTAGATGGAAAAGCAACTATTCCATGTAAAACAAAAGAAAAATCACTACCAGAACATTAAGAGCCCATCTCATTTTGTTCCTCGGGATACTGCTTTTTATGTCTCATTTCCACTGTTAATGTCTAAGCTGAGGAATACATTTTTGTTACATAAGTTTTCTCCTAAGTTACATTTTTGTTTCATAAGCTACACCAATAACTACAGTGCATATTTGATATGCAGAAGTCAGTTCAATTGTTCAAGTCCCACTTAGTTGAAGTTAATTTATGTAAATAATACACATTTTAAAATCCCCTGTGTTCCTATTTTTCAAGGAACTCAAGAAAGGTAGTTGTACGAGTGTTTTTGTGACACCATCATTATACTGCAGAGTCACCGCACTGGGTGGTAATACATCTAGCCCTGAAAAGTTCTGCTAAATCTTAAGTAATTCCAGAGTTGACTGTCAATCTCTGCTCAAAAGAAGGTTAGAAATAAGAAACAAGCTGTTGCTTCATACGTTATATGATTGTTCTTGGCTTTTGCTAGCATTGCTTATTTCTCAACTTCATGAGTCATATTCCCCCCTAAAGGTTTGTATAAAATCAAAACCAATTCCTGCTTTAAAAAAATCTGGAGACGTTAAGATTCCTATTGTACATAACATCCCCCCCAGCACCAGGGCTACAGCATCGCTTGGAGCGCTGTTAATACTCTGCCACTAGAGCTTTCCATTAGGACAGCAAAAGCCTTTGACTCAGATACTTCAGGTTTAATGCAACGAAGAGCATCCCTTACTCATTCCTGTCAGATCCAGGTACTCCCTGTCAGACGTTAAGATTCTTGAGTTAATTCTTGGAACAACATTAGGCTGGTTCATGATATATTCAACCACATCTTGGTCATTAGATAATTCACCCTGAAGGAAGAAAGAAGCAATATTTGTTATTTTACATGTATATTTACCTTAGATAACTTAAAAAAAAAAAAACCCAAACAACCAAAACCCAAAACACCACCAACAATGAAAAACAAATGAAGAAAAGATACAAGTTAAGTTGTTTGGTGTATTACATATTCAGGGACTTTTGAGTCAGTTTTTCCAAATATTTTTTTTCTCTAAAGTCACAGCTGAACTCAGCACCTACCAGGTACACGGCTCGCTGGAAGATGCTTGTGGTTTCCAGGATTTTGTGCATCGTCACGGTTTCCAGGTCATCAGGATCCAGCTGATCTTTTTGAAAAGGCATTCCATTGAACAGCACAACAGGGAGAGGACCTACACCCGTTTGCTCATAGTAACCTCTCGCTGCCTAAATCCAGGGAAAGAAGTAGCTTTATCATATCAGCCCTTTACCATGAGGGTTCATAACATGAGGGTTTCCATGCAATATCCACACAAGTCTATTCTAAACACACCAAGAGGTCCTTCCAGCTTTTATAAGATACAGAAAATAGTAATTTTATGCAGTGCATAAGACATTTTATGTATCTTGCATACACAAGATGTCCTTGTCTTTCAGAGTTTCAAAGTAAAAAGAGTTACTTCATAATACAGAAGTGCAAAATATCCCATTAAGTTCATACTGTAAATAAATGAATTCCAATGAGCACTTTCTGGCAATAGCAAAAAAATGCACAACACAAGATCTGACTTTACATATGGAAGCAAATGCAATGCAAACAGGTAGAGGGGTTTTTTTATTATTTTTTAAGAACATTTCTTGAACTTGTGAAAAAACATTTACTCTCCGGTCATACAAAAGCGTCTGTCTGTCTTTTATGACTTTGGATTTCTACAAAATGCTTTTCCCTTCACTTTCCTACATCAGAAGATGGAAAGCATGAGCCTATTTTCATAACCCTAACTGCATTCCTTGCATTTGCAGATGTAGGCAGTATCATCTGTGTTACAGGGCTATTCTAGACAGTATTTTCATTCTTTCTTTTACAATATTCAACAAAAATATGAATATCTCCCTGTAGAACCTCAAATAAAATCTGCTTCATCTCACACAGTAGTGGTCCAATAGTGATTTGCTCTCCCAATTTTCTCCATTGAGAAAAGTATCAACTGTAAAAATAACTTTAAGAAATTATTTGAGGAAGATTGTTGAATGCCTTGCTGTAAGAAAGACATTTTGAATTCATCATCATTACTTTATCTCACAGGGTGTTCAAATACCAATAAAGAAAACTCGCAGCAATCCCTCACAGACATTAAGCCACTTGGTTTCTTATGAACCATTCCATCACCTTGATTTTTTGCAAGTAATTTTAAACTCTACTAAAGTCTGCACACCAGAATGAAAGCATGACATGAAGCACTAGAGAGTTACCTTGGCTCTGGTACTATAGGTATAGGGTTCTTTAAAATACGTATTACAATATGTTATATATAATGTCTATTATATAAAGCTTTGTGTCAAACGAATACTTACTAAAGTATTACTAAAAGTCACCCAATGTGATAACAAAACTGGTTAGTAAGAGAATTGGATCAAGAAATTGTACGTAACTATTTTCAAAACAGTGTTGAAACAAAAAAGTGAAAAACTCTATTTCATGAATTCTTACCTTTCTGTTTTGATCGTAGGCAGAATCAATTCCCAGAATGCTGTTGACTTCCACATAAGGATATTGTTTCTCAAGAACACTAACCACATGCTCCACTTTCAGCTGATCTCCTGTTTTCACTTTGTTATATATCTGAAGAGAGGATACAAATGAAAGTTGACAGCTGCAACTGTAAAGCTTCTCTCCTTACCAAAGGTAAGTTGACCTGTCACCTGTATTCCAGTAATTATAATAAGGCATTAACAGCCAGATTGCAAAACATATTGTCATATTCATTAGCTGCACTAACAGTTCCTAAACACTTGTAGCTCTTATAATTATATTGCTTTACCTCATAGTTATTCCAGTCAGATCGGAAGGAAGTAAGTATTTCTTTGCATCTTTAATTAGAAAAGGTATTTGAGAAGGAAAGGTACTGCTTAGGGGGGAAAAGGCTCAAGTAAAACATACCCAAAGAGCTACCCTTCAGAACTCAGGACATGCTTATAACAGTACAACAGACATCACATGTAAAGTAGGTAACTGTTTCCCTCTTGAAGGATCAAGATGAATAACTTCATCTTATGAATACATGGCAAAAAAAAAAAAAAAAAAAGTCATTGTCTTCAAGTCACCAGCAGTTTAATGTTACATACACCCCAGCTTGTCGGTTTGTACAACAATGTCAAACCACAAGTGAAAACACATTTACTAGCACCTGCGTTATCCTTTGATGTGGCAAAAGTATGCAGCAGGAACCATTCAAAACAAACTGTTATATTGAAGGGATACAGCAGTTTAGAACTCATTGGCAGAATGAGCCAAGAGGCAGTATCAGAAAAATATGCAAGGGTGGTGTGTGTCACATTTAAATCTAGTCTCACTTGTTAAAGTTAGGCAAGAAGCACTTTCTAAAGAAACATGGAGCGTGTGATACTAGTGTTTGGAGATACTCTTATACCGAGTCAAAGAAAAACTTCTTCCATTATCTACTTATTAGCACATTAACATAATCTTGCATACATGGAAAATATTAAAACATTGATTTCCCTTTTAAATGAATACTTACAGACATGACAGTCTGGAAAGCATAGTTATTGTCCATTTCTTGTGCCACATAATTGTATGCCCTAAGGAGGGCAACACCGGCATCCTGAAGTCCATCAACATCCTCCGAGTCATTAACCACAAAGACTAGCCCTATCCTGCAAATAAATCCCCAGATCATTAATATATTATACTAATAAATAATCAGCTCTTCATACAAGTGTCAACTATGATCATCATGTCAGACAAAGGCTTTTTCTGGAATAGACTGATAAGATTTTGAGCAGAGCAGCCAGGAATTAAACTTAGCACATACAATCTCTAATGGTGAATCTTGCTTTTCATCTCTTTTTCAGCCAAAGTACTTGCTTGTAAGTTCCTTTTTGGACTGTTAAAGAAACTGGACTCCATTTTACTAGTGCCAAAAGTTACTAAAAAACTTAGTTACTATTAGTTAGTAAATTAGTTACACACAAAAAAAGTTACTATTAAAATTTCAAATAAGAAACAGTTTTAGTAAATGCCCTTCCCAACCACCAATACAAGATATGCAACATTTCTACAGTGTTCTAGCAATGAGAATTTTACAATTGAAGAGGTCACAAAAATAAAACTGATATTAAAAAAAAATCCCGTTAAAACATAGCAATTACCTCAGCGGGATGTGGTTACTGAAGAACATCTCTGCCACGTTCAGTAATTCTGCTGTGGTCTCGTGAGTAGGATCTACTATCAGCACCTGCGTACAAATTGCAAGTGAAAAGTTTCTACTCCCTTAAGAAGTCAAGGTCCAGGATTTTGATTAGAGAGCGCTTCATTCACTTCTCAGTGCAGAATTATCATCAGTCCTATTTTACACACTGCCAGGGAGATAAGGCCCACTGAGTAACAGTTTCTTTTAAAGTCTTTAAGTCCATTATCAAAAATGCCTAGTCTAAACTACTCCTTTAACCATAAGAGTCCAGACTTGTTACATACTTTGTATCTTTACCTCACTATACCCTAGCATCTAGGATCTGCCTCTGCGGGCACACAAATCCACCCATTCAGATGTGCACAGGAGATAAAGGCATTTGTCAGAATTGAGAAACACAGCGTTGCTCTGCTCAGCCCCGTGGAGAGCCGATGCTGCTGAGACAATCTCAAAGCAAGCCCAAACCTGGACAGAACTGGGCTATTCAGCATTAATTTAGGGCCCTGTATTCATGCCAGGTGCTGTCTTTTCATTTAACAATTTCCATGTTAAAAGTACTTAACTTCAGAGAAAAAAAAACACTTTAATGGTCCCACAGCTGGAGGTGGTTCAGGTCCTGATTTGCCACTAACGAGAGGAGTCCTTTTTCCTATCAGGCCACTCTGCCTCATGACAAGAATTACAGGACAGAATTTACAAACTCCTCATTAGATCTAACTTTAAGTAGTTTACCGAGAGACTAAAAGAACACCCAAGATTAAGCTGAGGGCTGTTGATCATCTTTTGAAGTCTTGGCGCAAGAATGCTTTCTAACTGAAACAACTCAAGTTGGTTTTAACCCTGTTAAGAAGATACTAATTAACAAATTTGAGAGATTTCATTAACCAACTTCCGCTATTGGTATTATCACAAAGCTGAAATACACCAAATTCCCACTCATCAAATGATAGTGTTTTCCATTGATAAAGCAATTTTTGGCATCTAATAAATGCCAGAGAATCATGCTCAGTAATCTCTGAATTCCAGCCATAGAATACACGGTAGAAGTACACGTAGAACAAAACCTTTTAGAAGAGCATCCTGTCTCAAGATACTTAAGTGACTGGGAATCCAGCGTATGCGCAGGGAAGTTGCAAAAGCAGATGTCCCTGCCATTGAAAAAACAAAATGCACATTTCATATCCAGTCAGATTACTACTTACAAAATTATGGAAGTTTTTTCTAATTTGCCTGATCACGCCTGGAAACGTGGGACGCAGCAGTTCTTGCACGTTGGAAGGCCAGGAATTGTACCGACTGTCAACTTCAAGATTGTTGATCCACTAAGAAAAAATAAAGGCATTTTAGTGATTGACAGTCCTCCTGCTTGAGTCTGAGACTGTAAAATATTTTAAAATCAGACACGACGTTGACAACTGTACGAATAAAAAGTTAAGCTCTTTAAAAAGAGCTAAATATATTTATAATCTTACTTTCCTTTTTTTCTTCACTGCAGTTTCAGAGCTGATTGTGAGATAAGAACAAAAGTTCCCTTGTTTAAAAATGCACTGCCCAGTGGCAAATAAGGTATTTCTTATATAAAACCCTACTCACTGAAATAGCGGAGCTTCTGATGTCCACAGCATAGTCAGAATCTGATGGCTGGATATTCAATTTCAGAACATTGTGCAAGGAAAGACCCTCAATTCCTAAGCTGTGCAGGCCTTCCATAACACGGGCTTCATTGCGTAGCACATCAATCAAGCTGGAAGGGAAAACAAAAATGTTGTTTAATTTTAGAGACACAGCAAATAACTTGCTCTTACCCTAAGGCTTAATAAATGAAAGGTATAAACAAGCCTACCATGTCAGTGCATTACTTCTTATTCTTATATCACCTATTTCTAACTGTCATAAGAAACTTGTGATAACTTAAACATATTCAATTACATTGTATTTCTAGGAAAAACTACATTAAATCAAGATAACTAAAGCATGACATACATGTCATTTCAATTCCACGTTATTGAAACAAATCTTGACAAAGATATAGGGTGGTTTTAGATGAAAACTGTACAGTGGTTTATCCTTTGAGAATCAGTCCACTATTTCAGAGTTAAACCTGTATGTTGACAGTCTTGGAGACTACAACCTTGCTAGTCACAGCACAGATCAAAAGATAGGTACAAAGGTGACTTCCCATTCTGATCTTTGAGGGTATTCCAGATTTCATACCAGCTTTTTTACTAGAAATGCACTTGTGTAAGAAAAGGAACCATGATTTGCTTTTCCCAGCACTTAACAATTAAACAGAGTCTAGATACAGACTTTGTGAAGAAGGTTCAAAACTGTCTAAATGACTATCATCCATGTACAGGCAGGATGCAGGCTCCTAAACAGGATACAATTACTCTGAAAGATAAAACGTTCCTACCTAAATATGTCTTGAGTGTCTAAATCAATAAGCAATCCGTTGATGAAGAGGGCAGAATCTCCTGGTTGCAATCCTAATGTTCCTTTGAAATACTGAAAGGAAGTAGAAGGCCATTAGAAGAATGCTCTACACAGAAAAAAAAATACAAGAGAGTTTACTATGTCAAATTAGAGATTTTTATCTCCTTTATTGCATTACGTTACTTCTGAGTCCTTGCTGACTTTGTGTACACATCCATACCAGAGGGAAAAACAACTGAAGCTGTGTAGTACATAGATACATAAACGGGACTTCTGTTTGTTGCTGTGTGATTCAGTAGTGCTTTGGAAAATCCATGGGTAGACTTTTTAAATATACTCAAATTAAATAATTAAAACTACTTGAGAGAAGCAATTTAATTTTTTTTTAGCTTACAGCCCACAAAGTAGATAGACAAATAGCATCCAGTTACCTGTCTCAGCTCTTTCACACACAGTTTTGGGCAGAAGTAGCTACTGCGTTTAAGGTATCAGTTAAGTCCTGACCCAGGGGATACATCATCAATGAAAAGGGGATGAGCTGCCACTCTCATCTGATCTCAGCCAAAACGGGCAGCACACGATTGGAAAAAAGTCTTAATGATATTTTGGAGTTTCTTCCAAGTACCTGTAAGCAGTACCCTGTCTGAATAGATACCTGCTGCTGAAATGAGGCAGCAGCACAGAGAACAATGTTGAATCAGGAGAGGTTAATAAAATACAGTCCTCCTGAAGCAAATTTCCCAACTTTAGCATGAAAAATTCTGTTGAAAAACTGAAAAATTGCATTATTTTCTTCCAATACCTCTTGCCTTGCAGTACCAGTTACAAAATTCTATTAAGAGGCGTGATGAACACTGAAGGAGAAACATAGTATTTGGACATTTTAAAACACTGATAATATGAAGAATGTGAGCAAAGCAAACAGAGGAATAGCACAAGTACCATGGGAAGTACCAAGAACAGGAAAGCAGCACCTAATCAGGAAGAATGTATATATTTTATTTAATAAAAAAGCTCCCAGAGAAGAGCTCAGCACATGCAGTGTCAAGTGTATCTTTTTGTGAATAATTGCATAGTAAAGTATAACTTACTAACAGTGAATTTCACTATCAAATAATATCCACACAAACTGAGTCATGCAAAGAATAGCTTCAAAGGGCAGGGTTAGGTCTAGCCAGATGTGGATCTAGTAGCCTAGACATACTTTGAATAAAAAGAAAATCCACAAAATTGTGGGTTTACCTGTGGACCAGTCTGATCTAACCCATAACAGAAAAGCCACCAGGTAGCTTTAGCTTGCACTTACATTCTATACTTTGTCCCTTCCAGAACCAGAGTGGACGCCAGTGTCAAACCGCATCCCTCCTTTTCTGATTTTATGGCTATTGAACAACAAGGGATTTCTCTTTCAGAACAGGAATCTCAGGGGACTTGTAAGTAGATGTCAGGTAACTTTGCATTTACTACTAGACCAGCCAAATGTCATTGATTAGACTTCAAACAAAGATATGTATGTGTACTTAACATACTTTGTATTTTTCCTATTCATACCAAGAGAGACTGAAATGTGCGAATAGAAGAGGGTAGATCATATAACAAAAGCTGTTGTTTGGCTTTGTTTTTATTACCATCTTACACTTCTATTTTGCACTCTCTCCAGACTGCACTATGGGGTGTATTAATTGTACAAAAGCCTGTACAAAATTCCCAAGTAGCTCTTATCTTTTTCAGTGCTTTGCTAATGCCAAGTACACATGAGAGCTGTTGAAACATTTTCCTGCAAACACCAGAGCCTATTCGGAGACCTCCAGAGGTCACTCACAACCTGGGGTGGGGGGTTATGGTTCTGTTTTAAAGCACACATAGACTTACTTGGATGGCTGTTAAATTTTATTCCTTCGCTAGTTTCACCTCAAAACACCAACACTGGAACCAGTGTTTCCTCCACACAATATGAATCATTCTATGCCATGGCAGAAGGTTTTGAGGTTATTCTGACTTCCTTATAAACACGGATGAATTAGATATCTAAGCACCATCTCAAATTGGTTAATGAAAACTAAATTTCTTCTGCATCCTTAAAACTGCAAGAAGATGCTTAACATGTTTGCTTTTCATCAACTGCTTTCTAACAAGCTGTGTTCCATTGAGGTCAGACATATTTAAAATAATCTAAAAATGTAACTACATTTTGACTCGTAACAGCTTCCACTAAAAAGCACTCACACTTTTAATATCTAGTTGCTTTTGAGAAGTTCAGAATATAACCAAAACCTAAAATCAGTAACTTGAAGTCAGCCTCTTTTTAACTATTACCCAGACAACTAGTGCTGAGACATTCAGACTTCACACATCTGTGACACCCCTCGAGTAAGAACTAGGTCAGGGATTGAAAGGCAGCCATGGAGCAGGCACAGTCCTACACGAAACATACTAACGCTGGGAAGCCACTGCTACAACCGCGTAACTCAGAAACTATGTAAAAACTGATGTGACATAGACATCGAAATTTCTACTCCTCCATTTTTGACACAGTCCTGTCCTGTAGATCAGATGAAGACAGTCTGCAGATTAGGAACACCCACGCTGTATGGTTTGTGTGAATAAACATTTTCTGCCAGGGTTAACAACGTAGTATTTCCGTTGTATTTAAAATTAATTTTATAAAGATAAATGCAGTTAACAGATTCTGAGTTCAGATACCGAGCAGGAGGTCCCTTTCATACCCACTGACAAATGCTTGCCAAGTAACTCTCGGAACACTTGGCTGCTGCAAACCACCAGTGTAAGGGCAGCTCTGTGAGCAAAATCCCGCATCATCATTCCAAAATACAGTGTTCTCACTCAAAGAATTTCTCACCACTGTTTTCATATTTGAACAAACAAGCTAAATTATGTTCCATGTGTAATAATTCTATATATATAAGATATACAATTCATGTTTGAAAATCCACCACTTCTTTACTTTCTAGATGCATACTACAACAAAGTTGTGTGTGAAAATATAGGGTCATTATTTTGAGCAAAATGTGAGTTTTTTAATAGAATAATTATTTTCAAAGCTTGAATTTATATTTAAAGCAGAATTGCAAAAGTGCTACATTACTTTCTAGAAACATTACCTTTTGGTTCTCTTCAATTTCTGCTCTGAGTTCCGAAGAAACAACTGTTTTTGTTATGGCTCTACAGAAATAAAAACATCACATTGTGAATCATCTCTCTTATATCTAATGGATAGATTAAATACCTATTTATCCTACTGTTTTACCTTATGTAGAAATAGATTTAGTCTCCTAAGTATAAAGTGCTGCAATCACTTCGTGGTACCATTAAACAATAGAAAGTGCTCTTTTTTCTTATACTGTATAATTCAGCAGAACACAAAAATGTTAACCACATGCCAACCCTCTGTCTCTAATTTCACATTAACCATAATAAAAGCGGGCAGCTGCCAGAAAAGTAGAGGTGAAGGCTGGCAGCAGAAAATAGGGGGGTTTCACTCCTCATTGTGGGTTCTCATTCCTTTCCTTGCATTTGATCTAGTGATTGCATCATCACAGAATGGGCGAGTACAGCTCACAGACCTGACTAAAAACGCAGTGAGAGTGCAATGCCTGCCTTAAGAAACTAGAAATAGCACAATCTTAATATCAGTTAGTGGGAAATAAGACCGGAATTCAGTTTTTTTTTTACTCTCAGGTGTATCTCCACCTACTCAAAAAGGAAGAGCTCCTGTAATACCATCTTCACGACACAGGTCGTGGAATTTATCAAAAGGAATTTATTTCTAGACTGACTGAATTTCATGAAATTGATTTGAATATGCTCAAGACAGTCATTGACAAAGTGCAAAAAATGGTGGAGTTGCACATCAGTCTCTGACATGTGATTGACTGGGCTGTTTGCCAAAGCAGATCCCAGAAGAGTGGGATCCAGGGAACAGATAAAGCTTAAAGCCACTGAACAGAAAACCTATCCAATAAATTCTTGAGGACTTGATGCAAAAGGTTCAGAAGCATTTCACAACAAAATAGCATGGGTCATTCTGTCAAATTTTCCACCAGTCCGCACCAGCTGCCATCCAAGAGAAACACTGTAAGATCCTCTTTGTAACCATAGGCTGAAGAACAACTCTGCATAAACATTCCCCAGTGTTTGCTTCCAGCTAAATGGAAACTTGGACATTAACCCAACCAGTTCTGCCCATCTCATGTTCTGCTCAGAAAAAAAAAAAATATAGGAAAACTTCCTAGAACGCAGTTACCTGGCCTTTGTAGGAAAGTTCTGACTGAGATCTTTCATGACCATCAGAGCATCCACAGGGGGAGCAGTCAAAATGCGAGCAGCAGTTTGAAAACTTAAATCTAGAAGTGAAAAAATAGAAGTCAGGAACTGAAAACAAGCCAACGCAGAGTCATCTTACCTTTAGCTTAACCAGTATAGCCTATCTACAGGTTGCTTCAATGAGGCCAGAGAGTCTGGAGCATCACTTTGATTTTGGCAGAGGTGAGGGGACATGCCCTTCAGAAGGGGTCTGGGTGCTTGTTTCAGGAGCTAGCAATAGAAACAGCCCTCTCTTGGATACAGGTAGATTCTCTGTGGCTACAACATATGTTCAGCATTTGGAATTACTCTTTTTTTTTTTTTTTTTTCCCCAGAGTCTGAAAAGCCTTTCCACAGACCTCTAACAGATGACTTTCAGGGAAACAGGTCAGAGTTACATGCAGATGCTTTTGAAATAGTTGTCTTTTGGTGTTGAGAAATAACAGCTTTCCACACCAGGAATGTGACCATGACGTTTCTTTTTCTTTTCTGCGTTTAGCTGATCATACAAGTAGTCAGTTTAAGAGTAAGTGGCTTACTATACTTCAGAATACAGAAAGCAAACCTCGCTTGAGAAGTGCCGTGAAACAAATCTTTTTAAAAGCTATTTCAACAGGACGCTGCCCAGGAGCTTTAGAAAATCCAGTAGTTTCCAGTGCAGGAACTTACAGTCAAACTGTCAACTCTACACAGCCACTTGCAACCTCATTTGTGTAGAGCACAAGAAGATACATTAAGTTTTTGTAGTACAATACTGAAAGTCTTTGTACAGATTACCTTGCAGCTGCCATACTTTCAAAGGTGCCATTTCATTGGTACTTTCCACGAGGTGTTTTCTAAGCTCTTTCAGCTCTTCTGTCAAGTCAGGATACAACTGCCTAAAAGGGTATGAGAGTAAAACAACTTCTGTGGTTTCCTGTGAGCAAGTCTGCTGCTAATTCAAAGAAACTAAGCATATGAAAAAGTATGCTGCTAACACATCTGGATAACTCAGACATGTAAAAAATAATAACAAAGCAAAATATGAGCATCTTGGCATCAAGTTTTTTGATGTGACAAAGACCAAAAACTTGCAACTGAGTTTTACCTTAGTTTTCCAAACAGAAATCCCTGCACTTCATCAATAGGGTCATTTTCATCTATTACTGTTGCATTCACATCTGTGCCTGTAAACACATAGAGAAGAACACTATTACCAAACTATTCAGAAACAGTTCTCAACACCCGTTTTAATTAGCTAAACAAAACTGCACTGCAGTAACCAAAGAGAAGGAAGGGCAAGTTTCAGGCTTACTTTTAAACCTGTATCCAAGAGAGGTTACTTTTACAAGTGAACACAGTAACAGCTGAAATAAAGCCAAATTGGATTACTGAGAAGGAAAAGCATAAGATGAGTGGAAATCTCAGAGACCTAGGCATTGCAGAGGAATTCACTAGGACCTAGGAGCCTTCAGGACATGCCAGCTTTATAGAGTAAGTGCTAAACTTCAATTGTGAACACAACTCTGATCTGATAAGTGATACAAAATAGCATCCGAGTAAAGTCCAATTCTGGGCTTAAACATCAAAAAGAAATCTGTGCAAAAGCCTCACACAATCTCCTGACTAGCTGGGCACAAGCCAGCTCCAATCGAGATGGTGTATGCTCAAGTCTAACTACAGGTCCTGACCTTTTAGATGAGCGTGTGCTTCTGGACAAGCCCAAGCAGCGCAGGCACGAACAAGACACTGCACAGCCAGGACATTCACAGAATGCACAGGAGCTGGAGGAAAACCATAGACCTCTAATGTACAGCTTACCATCTCCGAGCTGTTTTCAGCTTACAGCAATGTCCGCGCAGTTTGTCCACTTTGTAAAACTTTTTAGATCAATATTGATATAAAACTTCACAAATTTACAAATAATAAATCTTCCCCAGAATCACGTTTTGTTTTTTCCCACCTGAAGAGACAAAGGCCCCCAGTGTCCTGTTCTACAAACAGTATCAGGGCTTTTGCATGATTTCTTGATGACTGATTTAAATGGAAATTCTCACACGGTAGTAAAAAAAAAAAATGGATCACCTCCTCTACTGTTTTAGTTTATCTTAAAATTATATACTTTTACAGATACAGACCAAAGGTTTTATGTGTCTATATTCTAGATGGTGGCAAAATATTCTGAGTCAAACTTTAGATCTGTATCTAAAAGCTGGTAAAACTTGCAAAATCCTGAAGAATCCAATTCAAAAATCTGAGTTCTGTTCTCCACAACTGTTATCTCAAACTAAAAAAACACCCAACAAAAATATGACAATTTTTTTCTTTTATTTAAGTCCAAGGTAAAACCAGGAAATTCTGGGGTTTTATATCTGTGTGCACGTGTAAGTAAGAAGTATACACACACACAATTCCCTAACAAAAATAGTTTGGGAAAGCGCACGAGAGTTTGCAGAACACAGGTCAGTGCTCTAAAGAAAGCAGCAAAACATATCATGCAGAGTTCTAAGTGCTGTTTTCCTGAAGAACAAGAGCAGGAAACACATTCTGCTCCGGGGATGGATAAGCTAAGGGAATTTAAGGTAGAGGTGCTTTACATCTGCAGAGAGTCTGGTTATCTGTTAAAAGATCGGCTGCATTAGTAGGTCTGTTACTAAGATCTAGTCCAGAGTCGTGACTCCAATGTGCTGACGTGGCACAAATACAGAAGACAAGAGCCGTGGCAAAGATAGGTTTCATAAAGAACATAATCCCAAAAGAGAGAGGAAGAGAAGTAATTTTGGAGCTTAAGAAAGAAGAATAGCTGCAATTCAGACAAACATTCGTATTAAAAGAAATACAAAATTATCTTTACAAAATTAAAATAGTTAAAATATTAATTCACCTTTCACCTGCGTATCATCCTTGGCCTTATATTCTGTACTTTTAATCGCTAGTTCCACACCATAGCCAGAGAGGTAGACTTTTTCTTTACTTGGATTCTGTAAGGAAAAGCAACCGTACAGTATTGCCAGCCTTTGTTTTGATGTACAAACTAAAAGGTGGTATTTCCCAAAGCTAAGAAATCTCAAGCTAGTACACATTTCAGGCACAACTGGTAATGCATAAGTGAGAAATAAATACAATGAGGGATTCTGCAGTAATGTACTGTAATAATTGTATTTCCTATTATATTTCAACAAAACTCTTTGAAGTTCAGAGGACAAAGATATCTCTATGAACCAAAAAAACCAAACAACATTGAAAACTACCACAGCAAAAGGAACACAAAACAATGTTTTCAGGACTCGATGTGTAAGCCAGGTAGAGCAGGACAGACTCATGTCATCAAATCAAATAGAGGAGGGAGAGGAACTTCAACTGGGAAGTCAACTCTGAATTCTCAGAGCCTTTGAAATGTAGAGTTAAACACTAATCCAGTGGTTATGGGAAATTTAGGGGAGGGAGATGGAAACCAGGATAAATTGCGCTAGGGCTTGTCAGTGGTTCTGTAATAAAATTACTACAGAAACAATGCCTTTCATCTGAAAATGTTACTGTAAGGTTAATCCCCGATTTTCATATCAAGTAACTAAGTGGCCTGACTGGGAAAGATCCAACTATTTCCTATAATCTAGTATAGGTAAGGCAACTTTTTTTTTTTAAAAAGATTAAACTCTGTAATTTTTCTGGAATTTAACTCTGCATTTGTCAAATCAAATGATCCTCTTATTTAAACAGTCATGAGATTTTATATATTCTGTATGCCTCGGCTACATGCAATAGAAAAGAAACTGAGTATTCCAAACAAATATCAGGCAACAACACATTATGCAAATGTAAATTAAAAGGGAACAAATTTAGGCCATTTTTTTGAAAGCCAGGCCAGTTACTCTTTCTGTGTCAAATACCTCTGTTACAATGCAGAAGTATACTTACAGCAATATAGTGTCTGAGCACGTAAGTGATTTCTCCAGCCTCTGCCTTTGAAACAAGCCTCTTATGGTTTCTGTAGAACTCCTCTGAGCCAATCTCAGCGTAAAGTATGACAACAGGACTTTCAGGGTTTGACACAGGGTACTTGTGGTCCCCTTTGAACAAAAATGGCTTTGGCCTAAGAGTAAACATTGAAGATTATCACACTGTGATTCATAATATTTCCTCATTCAATGCAAGATGTAAAATTTCTTTTTCTCATGTTTAATAGCTGTTCTGTCTTCACTGAATACATACGTTAAGCTGTTCCCATATTTTATCAAGGTTGGCAGCACTCAATGCATGTTGATAAAGCTTTGTTAAAAATACACATATGAAAAACAAGTAACTAAGGGCTATTTTGAATCTAATACAATCCTTATTTTAAAATTCAACCACTTCCCTTAAATTTTCAATTAACTCTTTTTTTCCCCAATGGGGAATTGTAAATTCTGGATAAAAAAAAATTACAAGGCTAACAGAGGAAATGGTCTGGGAACTTGAATTCAAGAGAACTTGATCCTTGGCTTAGTGCACAAACAAGAAGGTGAATGACAAGACTATTTTCAACTTCTGTTTTTAAATTTCATCTGAAATACAATGAAATACTTAAAATATCCCAGTGAGTCAGAAGAACAGCATATGAACTATAGATGCCGTATGTCTGCACATTGACAAAAAACACCTTTATGCCTAACAAAAAACAAAACTTAAGTTTGGGGTTGCATTTTTTTTTCCTGAAAAGGTGTATTTTATAGTTTCTTTTTGTTACTAGAAGTTATAATCAAGTTCTGTTCTTGTAAAGAAATCTGAACTTGAAATATATCGGGTGGTGATAGTTTTGTTTGTTAACACTGAGGAAAATTATATAGGGAAAAAATTCTATGCATGCTTCAAGCCATGCATGAAACCATCTCTGTTATGTTACCTATCATTTTAATATGCAGCCCAGCTCTTTCTGTTCTCCCCACGTACTAAAGGCTTTACATATTCCTGAGAATTCCTACTGTCCTTCAACGGATTGTTTCCAACTGTTCCCCTCACACTTTGAAAGCATTCCTCCCCCTAGCAGAATATCAGAGAGCAAGGGATAAGAAAGCAGTTGTTCCAATCTGGATTAATAAGAAATAAGAGATTGCCGCTTCTGTGCATTCAATGGCCAGTATAAATTAACACTGAAGAACGTAGAAACTACTAGTATAGTGCAATTTCTTTACAGCAATAAGTCTTAACTGTGTTAAATTTTAAGAGCTAATCCAATGATTGGAAATTAAGCAAATACCTTTCTGAAGATGTCTGTAAAAGGTTTCCAAGGGAGTCAAATTCACACGTCTTCTCCCCATGCACAGCAAAAAACAGGGTACAGCCCTTTGGTGGAGGTTCATCGGCTGCTATCTGTATTAAAATATTTGTAAGGAAGAGGTTCAATGCTTGCCCTTGGAACACATGAAAATGATAACAGCAGAGCTCTGTAGCAATGGGCCGTCTTCAATTTCCTAAATTCCAAACTAGTACTACTTCCCTGTTTACTACGTAATTTAAATGCATAGTAAAAATTGCAAAATCAAGGGTTAACTTATTATAAATATTTTCCCAGTCTTTTATTATTAACTCTAATATTAGTTCCAGGTACAAAAACCAGGGCTTGCAATTGTAGGGTTTTTGGTTGAGGTTTTTTGCATGACACCTCAGAAGTATCTATATTTGTTAAACATCAAATGATAAAACAATTCCAGATGAAAAAGGAAGATATCTTCTAGTATAACTTAAAGCATATCATAATGTGAGACAATTTGCAAGTTTGAAAGTTTGAAAAAGAACAATCAACTTCCACTTAGGGGTTCTAATCATTAGAGCTATATATTCATGGATTACTCTCTTCAGGCAAGTACAACTGAGTAACAGGAACAGCCGCAGCATCACAAGTACCAACAGAACCATAGGGATTTTCCTCATAAAAAATCTTCCCACATTTATTAGTGCAGCGGGTAAAGATACACCGACATATTGAAATCCCAATTCTTTAGTCTGTTCTAGACAGATGGACTCAAATTTGGCACTCAGTGAAATTAGTATATCTATATGCTCTGCAGCTCAGATGTGTGGAGCACGTAATCAGTTCAGAATTTATTATACTCTTAAATGTGTCCTCACGCAGTTCACTCCTTCCTCGGCCTTAGGTAATGCCCTACAAATCATCTGAGGATTTCCGGTACTAACCTGTTGAAAAGCTTGAACTGTTGCAGAATAAGACCGTAAAGACAAGGAAAACTTCAACAAATTCTGCTGCAAAGGTGACAGACTCTGGCAGGCCACTTTCAGCATTTCGTGGTAGTAATTGCTACCTGCAAATCAAAGTACAAGCAGTTACCTTTCTATGCCATATTCTCACTGAAGAAGGGCTTTTCATCTTAATTGCAGTTAATACTAACAGAAGCCCATGGCATTAATTGTAAATATGCACTTGACCCTTCCTCCTCAATGTTCATTACAGCCAGTTCTACAGTTGGACAAGAGAAAACTTCAATAGAGGTCCATGAGAGTACATTTATATACATTCCTGAGGATGCAAACATGGGCTTCAGGAGGAGGGAAACAAGTTAAAAGCTCCCATTTAATTTCAGTTGAGAAATAGAAACACAGAGAAAAAGCATTGATAATATTTTATACTTCTTGTTGAAACAGAAACTGGCAAGTAACTCACGTTTCAGACTCATGCACCACAGCTTCTGTCAGACAGACATCCAGAAGCTTTCAGCGCTTCACAGTAAAAACATTACTGAAATCACTCCTCATTTGACTTGTACAATACTAACACAACGGAGGACAAAACGTTTTACTTTATTTTTCAGCCATGTCAACTATCAGTCATCGTCAAGAAAAAGATTATGAAAACTTACCATCCTGTTCAGATGTCTTAATGTTTTGACTGGCTTCAACAAAATTCCAGAATTTTTCTTGACCTTCTTCTGATAAAAATTCACTGAGCAAGAGGAGAAGAGTTAGCTTAGGTCTATGAACTTTCCTTTCAAGTTACAATTCTAATACTTTGTAAAGCTTAACAGAAAGTCACCTCCTACCATATGTTTACCTGTATCAGAAACTAGATGTTACTAGAAAAAGTGGACCAGGAAAGCTAACAAACAAACCAACTCAAACAAATAATAGCTGCAGGACAAACACAGTACAAGAAAGCAGCTTGTAAAGCACCTATTAATCTGTCAGAGACCACCGACAGTAGGGTTTTAATGAGCAAAAGAAGTCACAGCTTCAAATCATGCGGTTGTAATTCACAATATAGTAAGCATATGATTAGATAGGTATACGATATTAGACAATAAAATAATTCTTTAAACATTGCTAACAACTGATACTTTATCATGTCTAAACTTGGTAAATGCTTCACATGCTAAAGAGTGCTACAACCCAAGAGCCTTCTAGCTGTCACCGTGGCTTGTGTGTTCATTTCAACCTGTTCTGACCTCTGGTAACAAGCACTTGACCAGGACACACTCAAGAAGTGGGCCCACGTGAACCTCATGAGGTTCAACAGGGCCAAGTGCAGGGTCCTGCATCTGGGCCGGAGCAACCTCTGGTGTTAATACAGGCAGGGGGATGAAGGGACTGGGAGCTGCCTTGCCAGGAAGGACTTGGAGGTACCAGTGGATGAGAAAGCTGGACATGAGCAATGTGTGCTGGCAGCCCAGGAAGCCAACCCTATCATGGGCTACATCAAAAGCAGCATGGCCAGCAGGGCGAGGGAGGTGATTCTGCCCCTCTTCCCTGCTCTGGCGAGACCCCACCTGGAGTACTGGGTCCAGCTCTAGAGCCCTCAGTGCCAGAAGGACATGGACCTGTTGGAGCAGGTCCAGAGGAGGACCACAAAAATGATCAGAGGGCTGGAGCACCTCTGCTGTGAGGACAGGCTGAGAGAGTTGGGGTTGTTCAAGCCTGGAGGAGACTCTGGGAAGACCTTATAGCAGCCTTCCAGTACTTAAAGGGGGCCTACAGCAAAGACCAGGAGGGACTCTTTATCACAGGGCCTGTTGTGATAGGAGAAGGGATAATGGTTATAAGCTGAAGAGGCTAGATTCAGATTAGATACAAGAAGACATTTTTTACAGTGAGAGGGGTGAAGCACTGGAACAAGTTGCCTGGAGGGGTGGTAGATGCCCCATCCCTAGAAGGGTCAGGTTGGTCGGGGCTCTGAGCCACCCGATCTCGTTGAAGACATCCCTGCTCTTTGCAGGAGGGCTGGAGTAGGTGGCCTTTAAAGGTCCCTTCTGACCCAAACTATTATATGATCTTACTTCTTGAACAATTGGATAATGAATTGCAGTGCTGGGCTAAGTGAACTGAACAGTAGGAATAATTTTACACTGTAGTGCTGTATCACTCTGCAGTTCACTTCTGATGAACAATCCTGCTCATCCAGAGTCTTTGAAAATAATAGTTAGGTTACATATCAAGCCTTCGGCACATTATTTTGATTATTTGCTTACTACTTCACAGTCCCTTAGGGTGAACTTTTCCACACCAAACATCTTGCATTGTCAGGGTATTTAAATCCTGGCATTAACATCTAAGCTTTGCATTTTACTGCTTAAGGATTTTTCAGTTTTCAAACTTCAGCTTCTACAGAGAAGGTTACAGGAAAGTACTTTCCCCTAGGACACACCTGTCCTATCACCCAAAGCCATGCCCATTTGAATTAGGCCCTGCTCGACTGTTTTCATGTGAACCCATCTGTGATAACACAGGCAGAGTTCCCTACAGGGCAACACCCTTAACTGATATAAAACAAAACACACACACACTTAAAAAACTAGAAGTCCTTTTTTGCACTGACATCTCCAGATTAGAATCCCACAAAACTAAATGATGGGGACTTCTGAAGCGCTAAGTAGACCACCAGTGAAAAGACAGCATTTTGCTTTCTTTTTTCTTTTTAAATAGCATCTTTAAGAAAACAAGACTCTTTAATACCATAGAAGAAGTCTCCCCAGGCTGACCTGCACAACTCTTAACAAAGCACTTGACTTTAGACCACCAATTCACAACTCAAGTGAACAAAGTTAAACTCGAGCTTGACTGAGCTAAACACACACAAGCACCAGGCGTGCTTCAAAACCTACACTTGCCATTGAAGTAAAAAATCTTTTATTATGGAATCTTACAAGACTCTGTTAAACCTGTCTGTCTACTGCCTTGAGTAAAAAGTCGTAAGGCAAAGAATCCTTACTATGG
This sequence comes from Limnodromus scolopaceus, assembly GCA_028565335.1. Taxonomy (NCBI): domain Eukaryota; kingdom Metazoa; phylum Chordata; class Aves; order Charadriiformes; family Scolopacidae; genus Limnodromus; species Limnodromus scolopaceus. Next base: position 29,538,023 of record JAOXNO010000052.1, on the reverse strand, counting down.
AATTATTATTAATCTTTGTTATACTGCACAATGAAAGAATTTACCACGCAAAAAAACTACTACTCTCTCCTTTAAAATATCAATTCCCATCTCCCCAACCACAGCAATGACCGTGTTCAACCGAGTGTTATTACTGCCCATGAATTAGTAACGACCAGAATCCAAAGCACCACAGAACGAGTGAAAGAGAGAAGACATTACTTTATCCTCTAAGCATATTGACTTGTCAACAAAAAAAAAAATCATAATGCACTTACCTTGTTTCAAGTAATAAAGGAGTCGAAGACCACTTCGTAGTTAGAGATGTTGTCACAGCCTTAGAATCTCCTTTTACAAGTGAAGAGCTGAACCAGATTCCAAGAACGGCAATAAGTATTCCCATTTTATAGAAGCAGCCTAAAAAAGATGAAGAAAACAAGTTATTGCAGCGTTGTCTCTTTGTATAAATACAGAATCTCACGTATCCAAATACATTAAGACACGTTTTACGATTCAGTGGCCCATTTAATGCAATATGTCAGTGAGATAATCATCGTCTTGCCTGGGCTTACAAAATCAAAAATACTATGAAAACACGAGAAGAGACAAGGATTTGAAGGTCTGATTCCTGGGCTGCAAATAAACCTAAATCAATTCCAGCTTCCACTATGTTTGTGCTTTCAAATAAACATGCTTCTGTTCTGGGACACCTACATCATACACTACTTGCTTTAAGAGGTATTGCAGACAGAGCATATTACAAATCAGGTGGAAAACCTCCCCACTGTTTGTTTTACGGGAAGCCAAGTCACATTTTGTATTTGCAGAGATCCATCAGCTGGTGTACTAACCAATGTCGGAAGCGCCAGGCAAGGTTAAGGTTCCTTAGTCAGCCCTTTAGGTTCTGCTGGGTAGAACGGACTTCTTCTCTGGGGAATGAAGAAACAAGCATTTCCTGGATGCACTACGTACCACCAACTTTAGAAGCTGAAAAACGAATGAAATAATGAAATGATACAATTTACTGTGAGAAATGAGCCGAGAAGGTGGGGGGAGAAGGGGAGAAACCATTCCTTTATTGTCCTTCACATGTACTTTCATTCCTCTGTATTCTCTGTCCTATTCTCCATAACACAGCTGAGTGAAATTTCCTTGCCCACAGCTCATACACTTATGGAAGACTTGAATTCTCCTGTTTACCTTTCCATTACGCTCTCCAAAAATTCAAGCCTTTTTTTTCTTTTTCCCCCTCTCTGACGCTTGCCCGTTCCTCGTTCTATATCTCAACGTCCTTTCTTTCAGGATAAAGCCAGAAATGCCGCCCTGCTCCAATATACAAGGAGCGCCTTGCTCAGCCGCGCGCGACATTTGTTGTACGCGGCACCTGGGAAGCAGACAGATGGCATCGGATGCCGTGGAACGGCCACAGCTACCGCCCGCGGTGCGCAGAGGAGGAAGCTCAGTCAGTATTTGTGGAGCAAAACCCCGGCTTCTGCCAAGCGCAACAGAAAAGCCAAGGTTTGCAGCTCCTCCCAGAATCAGGTGCTTCTTACTCCCTGCAAATTATACACGAGAGCTTGGAACAGGCAGATGAACATACTGTCCTGCGTTCTGAGGAACTGCTTTCCCGTTCTGTGAACGAGTGTGATAAAAGCCTTTTTCTAGATAAACTGATGGGGGAGAAAAGGACGCATCTGTCACCCGACGCCACATCAGCCAATTGAACACCTGCAGATCGGAAATACCTACACTCCCTGAATAATAACAGCCATAAATCAAGGGAAAGACCATTATCTCAAAGAAAAACAAGAACACGCTGTGGAGAACAAGAGGGAAGAGGCACAGAAATGATAAACGATGCGAGGATACACAGCTGTGTTCGGCGCGAGGTAACAAAGCCAAACTCAGACCTGAATTACGGTATTTTGAAGTAGTTTTTTTCAAGCCTCGTTTGTTTTGTAATTATTTTTCCTCCTTGTTTCCACCTCCTCCCCCCCCCCCAGTTACTCAGTTTAAAATACAGCTGACTTCTGGAAACCCGCAAATCCTGCTTTGGAGGAAAGAAGCGATTCCCCCCGGCCGCGGGTGTGAGGGCGTGTGAGGGGCAGCGCCGGGATCCCCGGGCAGGAGCGGGCGAGAGGCGGCCAGAGGAGCCCTGAGGGAAGGGGTGGCAGCAGAAACGCCTCCTGCTCGGGGCAGGCTCCCACACAAACCTCACCCGCGGCTCTGCACTCCCGGTAACCGGCTGAACGGCGGTAACGCGAGCAACGCTGAAGATTCAAAAAAAAAAAAAAAGAAATTTATCCGTTAACAGCGAAGGGCCTTTAATCCCGGGTGCGGTCTCCGCAGCTCCCCGGCCTCCCTACGCTGACACGGCCGCTGACTGACCGACACCGGCGGGACGCTGAGGCCGCTCGAAGGACCGGGCCCGGCCGCTGCCGCGCCGGTCCTCTCCGCAGGCCACCCGCTTCCACCCAAGGCGGCCCGGCCGCAACCCGCCCGCGGGCCCCGCCGGTCCCCGCTGCC
>JAOXNO010000052.1:29517784-29530127 GCA_028565335.1 Limnodromus scolopaceus | reverse complement strand
AGGGGGGTTGGAACTCGATGATCTTTTGAGGTCCCTTCCAACCCTAACCATTCTATGATTCTATGATTCTATGATCACCATAGAAGCAGCCGAGAGCCAAAACATGAATTCACCACAACAGTGCATCAGATCTGGGCAATGCCCAGAGTTCCTCAGAGTGCGTAACGCTCTCCAGTTCAGCATTGCAAATGTAATTATTATTGTTTTTACTATACAATATACAACTTTTTTTACATTTGTTTTTTGTGTGAAAATTTAAAATGTATTACAGTTAACTTTATTACAGCAACATAAAAAGGTACAGTATGACAACATTTCAATCTACAATCACATGTTTTGGTTAGACAGCACAAGCAGCGTGTGATACAATGAGAGCTCCACACGGTGCAGAATCCACACTGCTCATCAAGGCCTGAACCAAGGCAAGTAGCTGCTAATTCTTTTACTCACTCTATACCATCCTCAGCACTTAATAGTGCTTTACAGACTACGACAACCACAGTTATTACATGTTTACCTGCAATCTATTCCGTCACCATCCAACCACTTTTTAAAAAAAGTGTCAGTCACATCATCTAACGCAAAACATGCGACACCTAGAAACTCTCTGTACAGAAGGTTGAACAATATTTGCCTACATTGCACAGACTGCTGTAAAAATAAAGACCAGGATGCAAACCCTAGAGAGCAGGTTAGGTTGCCATAAAGAAAGATTGCAAGTGATTAACATACCCTTTGATTACAAACAAGCTTCACATACTGTGGTTTCTAAAAGCAAAAACCATTTCAAGTGTACTCAGTGAATATTAGTGATTTTAATTCAGTATGTATAAATATGAATGTAAACTATAAATGCATATAATGAGACAACAGGTTTTAGTAAGTGTAGACTTCTGAGCCAAGTTCAACCTTGATATAAATCTATACTCTCCAGTGGTGTGATACCTAGGATGAATTTGGCCAGCATGTCTATTTACAGCAATGGAAAAAAGCATGCAGCTTATTTCTGACTAAGACCTTGACTTCATTTAAAAAAATACCAACAACCAACCAACCTGTCAACCTACCAACACACTAAGGAGAATTCATAAGTCTTATATTCTACTTGTTTTTTTTCACAAAGTGACTTGAAGAAGTAGAGGAAGATGCATTTATTTAAACTATTTATAGTTGTTTCTTCTTCTCCTTCAAATCCACTGTCCCATAAAAAGGTATGTCAGCAATATTCACTACTGTAACTCTGCACATTGCAGGCTACGGGCAGGAGTATAAGAAAAATAATTGTGAAAAACTAATAATTTAAGAGATACTAAAAGAACATCACCCTTTGCTGTTATAGAGATCAGGTGTTATCATGATTTTTTTCCCCACTAATTTTGGGAAGATAAGGACAGAATCCAAATCCTAGGGAACTGAACAGCTTATCAAAGAGAACGATATCAACTGTCCTTTGAACACTGAAGCTTACTAGCTCTACTGAATTTCTATCACAAGACGAAGTGAGAGCACACACTAAATCTCTATTTTCAGTACAAAAATAATTCCATTCACCTCTACATACGTGCATTTTCCATTGCTGAACTTGAGAGTGGCCACTGAAAGAACATTACCTGCTCCCTGCTAGTTACATAGTCTTTCCATATTGACCAGTAGCTATGTGGCTGTGGTTCCTCCACAATCGTCCCAGGAGGCTGAAGATACACAGCCGCTCAGATTTAGCATTAGACATGGCCTGTGACCGAGATTATAGGAACAGACCCGAATGCTTTATTCTGGGAAGAATGCATAACATACTGATTTGCACCTAGATCAGTAGTTCTTGTGGTTTATGCTGTGACAAAAATGCCAAAGGATAAGCTTACAAGTCCAGTCTTTGGAGTGGCCACATACTACTGTGCCAAAAAGTGCCCTTAACTAAAAGGCCATGTAAAGGCTGGTGAGAGAACAGTGACTAGCCACGTGTTCTCCTAAAGCAGTGACAAAAACAGCTTCTTCTATTTTAATCTCCAATGCACATTGGTCAGAAGAGGATGGAAGAGTTCTACTACTAAAATTAAGGCCCATCTCCCCCTCAACGTTACAGTGGATGCAGAGTACCCCAGCTAAAAGTTTATGGTAATTTATGGCAACAAAAAGCAAGCAGCTGACAGAAATGGAATTAGCAAAGCCAGTATCTAAAAGATGCTCTTGCATATGGGATTCTTATCTGCACACAGTTAATCAGGATTTCCCACCGCTGCTGTAATATTCCTGTTGCAGTTTCATGGTTAGTAACTACAGCATGTGTGTTAACAGCTATCAATGCTCTAGCTACTGTCTTGTTTAGAACCATTCTGAGCAGAGTGTAATGGCAGTGAGGACAATTTTAAGGTAGATTATAGCCCCAATCAAGTTGCTGCTCACACATACAAAAAGTGAGGAAGCTTTAACTTCTTCCCAGCTAATTCACCTGGGGCTGCAGGGTGGTGCCTAGGCCCAACTGCTGTGTTCATTTGACCTACCAAACTAGCCACATTTAAATCATGCAAGGGACAGCAGTCTTCTAAGTGCATTTTGTCCTATCTACCTTACAAAAAGGGCAGGCCCAGTCTCCAGCTATTAATGGAAAGGGATTTTCATGCTGCTCATCTTAGTTCAGCACAAGAAAGTATGGGGGACACCTCCAGAGGTCTCAGAAGCTCACTGTGATTACACAACACATGGGTGGACTCAGGAACAGCACTGCTGATGGCCCGCCCCTAAAAAAATATCGAGAATGTTCAAAACGAGTAAATTTCTCAGCACCTTGGGTTGTGATAGCAGAGGCAGTAGGACCAGTGAAACTTCACCAGCAACAGGCAAAACTACAAAGCAGAACTAATATGCGTAAGATATATAGATTCACGTCTGAGGTCCTCTCTTTAAGTACACTCAGGCCTTAAGAAGAAAGGTGATGGGAAACTCTTATTTGGTTGAAAATTTTAAGAAAAATAATCCCTGTTTTTTCTCTATATAAGAACACATTTGCTACCAACTGTAAATATTAGAAATGGCTTCATGTAATTGGGCTTTCTGGAGCGCGACCAACAAGTGTATACTCATCTTTCAAATAAAGTGAGAAGGACGGGTAAACTGAAGCGCTTAAGTTGGTATCACATTATCAATTTCATTTCATCATGTGAAAGAATAAACAAGGCTCCAGCCACATTGCTTCAAGAAACATCAGTTATGTCAGTGGATAGGACACACTCTGTGTTGACCACTACAAGCTCTAGTACCCATGTACTAGCAGAGAACAAAATGAGAAAATAATTATAGTGTCAGTTTCAAACAAAATACTTTTGTTTCCCATCGCTGTCTCCTCCTTAAGAAGAGCCCAACTATTCTGAAGAGGCTGACCTGGCCTTGACAACCGAAATCTCCTTAGTACTGAACAAGCAGGAAAGCAAGCTTCTTCAGCTGGCCTAACACTGGACCTAAGTCAGACAAGCGGGCAGTGCAGATGCCATAACTATTGGTTCCTGGAACTTCCCAGTAAACCTGCAAACCAGGACTGTACAGCATCCGTATTTGCTCAATAGGAATCTGGAGAAAGACCAGAACATTCAGCTTGTAGCAAAGAGAGACAGCTTTCAGAATAGTTGTCTACATATTAACAAAAAGAAAACTGTCTTCACCCAGGGTAAGAAGAGAAATGTTTATACTTTAACTGAAGAAGAGAAAACCACACATTTCTTCCACCCCTACAATTAACCACTGTTTCCAAATTCCTTAGGGTATAGAGGAATGGAGAGAGAACTACAGTTCAAGCGAGAAAGAAAAGACTGTGTACAAATCCACAAAGGCAGAATAAGTTGTTATTAGCAAATTAATAACCAGCCTGTAAATTGCTCAAGCAGAAATCATATTCCTCTTTCTGCCAGTGTTAATAGAAAATTGCTTAAGAAAAGGGATAGTCAAGATGCAAGCTACATTACCAGAAGCAGGTGAAGGCACTACTTATCTTTGGTTTCACTTGTCCTTAGTAATTGCCTCTGTAATCAACAGCTGCTGTGAGCAGCAGCTTATGACTGTGAGAGTGCAGTCCATAGACTGACAGACCTGTTTAAGCAGAGTTTAAATCCAGAGCTTTGGGATGTGCCTTCTTGGATGCCAGCTCTGACAACTTCTTCAAGCGTTTCTTCAGCTCCAGAGGGAATTTCTCATAGCACTTCTTGCACACAGGCTTCATGTCAAACTCCACAAATTTATTCCTTTAACACAAAAAATAGCAGGCTATTAAAATGATATTTGCAAACTACATGCTTCACTAAACCAGGTCTCTGTGCATCTATGTAAATACTGGGTTTTCTGTTCTACTGCGTGTATAAAACAACTCACTTCCTCGCCTGGTCATGTAAGTACAGAGATTGGGTTCTTCTCAGGGAACTAGGGCCTTTAGTATTGCCAGGTAAAAGGAGCAAGATTTTGCTATATATTTGCATGTAACTGTCTAGAATAATAATGTTGCTATTGTAGAATGGAAGTGCCACTTCAAAGGTCCTCGTAGTGGTGAATTAGAACTCCTTCATATACAAGGCCAGTGGGGCTGACCCAGCATAGTAGGACAAGTGTTTGAACCTGAGAAAGGCAACATATAAGATTGCTTTGTTTTCTGTCTCTCTTCTAGATATTTGAGGTAACTGGGTAACATTTTCTTTCAAAATAATCTATGCAACTACAAATACTGTCATTGAAGGAAGCATCCAGACCAAGGAGACAGGTATTTCAGGACAGGCAGTTATTCAAAGTTTAGAGCCTTCCCTCTGTACTGCTGAATGAGTTCCCCTCTTACCCAACCTTCTTACAGAATTGATTAGCGAAGGAAAATAAATTAGAGAAGATGCTGAGTCTCAGCTCCCTTTTAGTTTTGAAATCAGTGGAATTATAAGCACCTGCTCCCACAGAGAAAAGGTTTCTTGTGGCACTGGCTCATGGGTCCCCAAAGCTGACACCCTGCCTTAGGGGCAAATGTCTCATATGGTCCAAAATAGAAACACTGACTTACTTCAGTGTAAGCTTGATGTTGCAGGTGGAGCAGGAGAAGCAATTCACACACCAGGCCTTGTTAAGAGCCGATACCACTGCAAAAGCAAAAGTACAAAATAAGAGGAAACTGCCGGATTGTTTGAATTTGAATTCAGATTTGTATCCAAATTCAAATGAGGCCAGATGTGAAAAGAAACACTGGTGCCTTGCAACTGTGTGACTGCAACAGCTGCACTAACAAATGGAACAAGAACAGCAACCCAAAACAAGGAGAGAACAAATCTTACCATCTCCCTCTATCACGTGGCTGCAGTTGTAGCAGACATCTCCAAAGAGCTGCACAGCAAAAGAAATCAGAACAAGAACTCATGTTACTGACTGCTCATGCTCCCCAAATTACACAGCTGGTGTGAACATTAAATCCTAACAATCAAAGAATTCCCAGCCATTGCAGTAGCCCCCAAATATACCAATTTAAATCTTCTGAATAACTTCTCATACACTTGCCAAATAGTCTATGTTCCTTTGGATCTCATACCACTAAATTCTACAAAACCTTTTTTGTTGATGCCTCACACTTTACCACTATTATGTGATCTTAAAGGCCTGTACATGCAGCAATTTGGAGAAAAGAGGATCGGTAGAGTATGATGCTTAATGTAAACAAACATCTCCTGGTGCTTAACTATAAACATCAAAATAAAACCTAAAGCTACTTGCAAAACAGTAACACTTAGTTCTTATGAGAGAAAGAAACTATTTTATCTGACAGAATAAAATACCAAACTCATAGCTGTTCAGTAAAGTCATACAAAAAAAATAGGTTTGGGTTGGCTTTTGAAACATACTTTTCTTATGCTCTAGACAGCACAACATTTATCTTAGGCCCATGGAAGCAAGTAATTATCAAAGAAGTCCACACATATAGTTTTGAAGTAGAATTACAGGTTTTTTAGTCACAACTCATGGTCAGTGTTGTTTTCTGTCAATGGCACAAAGGAAAATCAATATCCCCAAGACATTTCTATTTTGTTCTCAGCATCACTTTTCACATCTACCAAGAAAAACTATTTTTTCTGTTTAATCTCACTAACTTCTTAATATTGCATCACCTCTACAAATTCAGATTATGCGATATCTGCATAGCATTGCATATGTAACATACAAAAGAGCATTTGCCAGTCAGACCAAGAACTTACAGTACAGATGGCAGAATTTACCTGGTTATAGTGAGTTTCACAATAAGCCAGTCCTTTTTTCTCATAATGTCGGTGTCCCAAGAATGGTTTCTCACATTTGGCGCAAACAAAATGCTGTAAAACAAAAAAAAGGCATTTGGTGGCAGGCAAAGCGACCATGGATGGAAATGATGGAAACATAAGCAGGGAAAACCATTTGCATGGATACCAATCATGGCTCAATACGAGACATTTGATCATCGGATGGTTTAGGTTGGAAGGGACCTTAAAGATAATCAAGTTCCAACCCCCCTGACCTGGGCAGGGACACCTCCCACTTAGACCAGGTTGCTCAAAGCCCCATCCAGCCTGGTCTTGAACATCTCCAGGGATAGGACATCCACAGCTTCTCTGGGCAACCTGGGCCAGGGTCTCACCACCCTCACAGTACAGAAATTCTTTCTAATATCTCATCTAAACCTCCCCTCTTTCAGTATAAAACTGTTACCTATTAAGGCTTCAATGAAATTGGGACAGGAAAATCTTTACGGAAATAAAAGAAAAGAGGAAATATTTAGTCTGCTATGGTAATTAAGAATTGTATTAAGATAGGTAGAAGACTTGCTGAAAGGGAGATCATCTTGCGTCTATACTGGCAGACTTTCAGGTTATTATCTTGCTTGTTTCGGAGAAGAGAAACAAGAACACAAAACACAGTTGATAGGAATGCACTTCAAATAAGCAGCATAATTTCCCCCGGTTCAAGCCCTAGGAGGCTTAAATCACTAAAGACATCAATCACCAAAAAATTTCAGAGCAAGCTGCGATGACTCAGCTGACAGTTATAGAAACAATGAGCTAAAGAGGCTTAAAAAGCAAGAATTGCACTGGCTCTGCCTACATTACAAATTCTAATGCTGTTAGGAACCTATTAAATGGGGTTGGACAGGATATATCTAAGTACATTGGAGCAAATATGTGATTTATAAGTAAATGTTGTTCAGTGAACCACATTCTGCAAGAATCTTTACAATGCAACTTAGGCATTTTAAAATGAAGGTTACTACTGTTGTGAAAGCACAGCTTTCTTAGGCAACTCTGACGACCCTGCTGTACTCATTCACTAACATAAGATGAAAACAATCTGAAACATAAGGTTTTTTGTCTGAATTCATGTATTACATATCATGTAAATGTCTACAGCTTCCAACTAGCACTAGTCCTCTTCCAAAACATCTCCCGAAGGAAGTTTCAGATTCAGAGAGGCCTCACCTCAACATGCCATTGCTTTCCCAGAGCATTGACCACTCGTCCCTCAATGGGCCTGCGGCAGGCTCCACAGATGGGGATTCCCATCTTGTCGTGACAGGGCAGGCAATACAGTTCCCCCTTCAGTTCCCGGGCCTCAGCAGTCAGCTCTTTCCTGAAAACACAAACACGTCTCTGAAGTAAGAACACTGAGTGAAGCTCTTTAATGCCCGACAAGAAGTTTTAGAAGACTAAGTGTGAAAGTTAACATAATTTATTCTTCAGCACTGTTACCTGTTCTAGGGCAATACCGTGCTCCAGTTATACTGCCTTCATGGTAACTCTGCTCAGACAGGTATCAGCACGGTGACAGACTGTGCCAGAGGACTGACACAGCTCACAGTCATCTTTTTTTTCTATCCAGGAATGCAAAGTGAAACTATTCTGAATAGCCTGGCAACAGCTATCTTTGGACAATGCTATTATTGTAATCTGCACATAGCCTTTCAGGTAAGTTCATACCAATGAACTATTTTTATTTTCAGCATAAACTAGTGTCATTCATTTTTAGGATAGAACTAAAGTCATTCAAGTTTAGGCAGAATAAAACTAAAATTTCACAACTTCTTTCGATTTGTCCTCACACAATTGTTGTTTCTTCAATAACGTGAAGGCAGTAAAGTTGAGGCCTTGGAAAGGATTACACTGCTGACTGTACTGCTTGGCTCTCTCCTTCGTTGTCAGAGTTTAGAGTATGAGAACATACCCACAGTGGGTGCAGTTGAAGTGATCCGGATGGTAGGAATCATTCCTAAACATCAGAGGCTGCTCATCAATTATCAAGTGGCACTTCTGACAGATGTACTTGCCCAGTCCTTTAGCTTTTTCGCGGTTATGGCATGGCCTGCACAGATGCCTGGTTGAACAAAGTAAAGAAAACATTAAGAAATTCTTTCTCCTAAAACAACATACAGAGCACGCTGCAGGATGTACTTTATGTAACAGAAGAAGCGTCTTCCGAGGTCAGACTAAACACAATTTAGTTTAGTATCGTGCCTTTCACATTAGTTGCACAGAAAAGAATATGTGGATAGAGCAGTCACAGAGTGACTAAGGGAGTATTTCCTTCGAATACTCCTCCAACATTGACTGATTTCTATCCCATCAGGGATATTGCCCTGTCATTCTTCTACATATCCTCACCAGTTCTTCTAGATCCTTTTTGACAGATGGGCAAGGAAAGGTGGCAACACACTCTCTCTATTACTAATTATGGGATCCAGTCATAACAGAGGTACTACAGTACTGGGAGGGAGTCGAGGAGAGAGAATGAAAAATATTAAACCAAATTGCTTGAATGCCTTTACTGTGGCTGGATTCTTTAGTCTTCAATAGCTAGGACAAACAAGAGACCATTGAATACTAGCTCTTTTGCCTACAAATTTTAGTCCCAAGTTAAAGAAAATAAAGAACCATGTAATTTTATGCGATAAATGTAACTGTTTTCCTATCACATATTCTAGAACATATTACAAGTACAGTTCTGAACAGGAAGATAAGCCAAATTTCTGGGAGAAAAGCCTGGGCAAAGGCATAAAAAACTTCTGTAAAGACTGATGGAATCCACCAGTTTTATCCCAATATTTAAGAGCTCTGAGGAGAAGCTGTTCAGTTTAATTGCCTGTTACCTAACCCTCCAGCTGCAATGCTGTAGGCTGGAAGAATTTATGATAAAACGAAAATGACAAAGGAAGTATTTCTGTAGGTTTCTTTGTCACAAAACAGACAAGCCTGTTTAATGCCTTTTACTATATCACTATGTGAAACACTCGCTGAGATTTACAGGTCATTCTCAAAAGACACCAGACAAAAGGAAAAGTTCAAATGGAAAGGGTAGATTTATGGCTGAAGTAGTGGGTTCTTTGCAGGGCCCCCTCCAAAATTCTGCTGTGATGAATCACTTACCCTTAGATCTGTAAAATGGGGATAAGAATACAACACAGATGTTGTTGTGAGACCTCAAACATTTATGACCCTCAGCTGGCAGGCGCCTGTCTAAGTGCTAAGTATCATTATTATTCTCTCCAAATCTGAGTCCTCCTGTCAGCAAGTGTCTCTCTCCAGGGCTGGAACTACTGTCTGCCCAGACGGAGTCCAGAAAAAGCAGACAGCACCCCATTATAAGGAAACATGCAGCTGTGCTCATCTCAGCATAAAGGCATCAATTTTATTCGGCACTGTCAAATGCAGAGTAATTATACGGGGCAGGACATAGGGACCCTGAAGCAAGTGTCCTGAAAGAGACCCCTCTCATTCAGCTGAATAAGATGCCTTCAGCCATTTGCACTGATAAACCATTATCACCCCCTCCCCACTCACAAACCCTCTCTGCTGTCCCATAGACCCTCCTCTATTGCAAGCAAAGGGAAGTGTTGGACAGGCTAAGCTGTTACCATAGCAGCCGCCCCTCTCCTTCTTCCCCTCCCCACTCCCACCATTATGGAATTATCCCATTCTGAAATGTCCTGTTGTGCCTATTAATACCAGACTTCCCCCAAACAATGCTTCTCTCCACCCTCCTAAAATAATCAGGGGACTCCAAGAAGTCTGTGTTCACGGCTGAGAGTTCAGTAGCAGCCTTCAATAAGCACCATGAACACTGGAATAGTCATACAGTATATTCATATCTATAACAGCAGCAGCAACTCCAGTGCCAAAAGCTCAGCTGGGATGAAGACTGTTCAGTGCTGGGGTGTCCTCTCCCCTGCTCTGTTGTGTGGCTGAGCTGATAATGCGCTATCAGAGCTAGAAGGACACTATATAGAGGGGCTCCCCTCGCCACCCTCAGCAACTCTGTGCTCTTTCTGGATCCTCTTCTTGTTTTCACCATTGCTGCTTCTATTTGGTTTTGCTGTCATCAGAAGGAGTTCCTTGAGATTTTCCCAAAAAGGACCCTATACTCCACCCACAGGACTGCATACAAAAAGGTAAGAGACAAACTTCTGTTAGCAGAATAATGAAGGAGCTTTCCTCATGGCATTAGTTTGAGCTGGTGTCAGTGAGGTGGAAAGACACACACACAGAGGCAGATGTATATAATGGAAATGTTTGAAACTAAGAACCGGCAGCATTTTTTGAACTTCAAAGACTAATTTCCTCTCTCTTCTTCACATCACTCCTCAAAATATAAAAGTTTTCAAATTGCTGTACTTAATGTATGTCCATTTGTTCCAGGAAAACTGTCAGTTCTACAGTATGTCCAGTGCACTCTGACACGGCTTTGAAACAAGTACTTCAGCTGAAGGGTGGGAGGCTCAGCAGGGAGTGACTTTCAGGAGAATAATTTCAGTCAGAAGTGGATTATTTCTAATCAAGAGCACTTTCAGCAAAAGATAGCAAACACTCCCATTTGACAAGACACTACAACCATAATAATAAAAACCCCATTTTATTCTGTGATTCTGTGAAACCAGAGACTGCTCCAGCTGAGAGCAAGACCAGGAATTTCACTACAAACCCTAACATATAGTTCAAATTTATCTGCAGTGGGTGTTAGAACAAAAGCTCTGAACTAGCCAGGTAACTGACTTACTATGAGCTAAATATTTCTTATGCTTATTAATTGTTTCATTAATGATAAATAGAACATCTGCTAAAAAAGTAATCAGGTTGTGCCTATAGGACAGCCTTGTGGCTTGTTATCTTGCTTGTTTCTGAGCAGAGGAGATACAAGGCATAAAATATGGTCCATGTGTGTGCATTTTAAATGAGCAGTGACATCCCCATTACAGCTCAGCCCTGGGAGGCCTGGACTAATAGCTCATTCCAGAATAGTGCTCTGTTTAGCAATACGTAAATCACTAAATATTCGCACAACACCAAGAGTGCAATCCAAGCGGAAATTATTGGACAATGAGCCAGACTCCTAAAGGAGTTTTCTGTATACAAGGTCAAAGCCTCTTGCACCATATAGCTTAGCACAAACTACACATTCTAGGTCACTTGGGAAGGTTTCTAATTTGCTCTTAGCATTCATACAGCTGTTGTACTTACAGTACAACAAGCTTTCAGTGGTTTTTTGTAAGCATAACAAACCAAACAGAAAGAAAAAGAAATATTAAATAATTATATTTAAAATCGATAGGATAAAACCAGGCAAAATAGAAGTGGAACTGCAAATAACAGCAAAGGGCTTTCCACACTGTCAAGAACTATTACCCTTGTAAAGTTATACCATTTTGTTGTAAACACATCAATTCTAAAATTAAGCTCAACAATTAACTCTAGTGACATCAGCTTTTTTGTTAACCTACACAAGTGTTACACCACAATTATCCTGTCAACACAAAGAATTGCGAAAAAAAAAGGTTATTCAAATTCCCTTCTAATTTAAAACTTAAGCAAAATTAGAAAGAGGCTCACTTCCCTTTTCTATGATTTCTGACCAGGCAATGAAAAATACCTCCCTTCACCTTGCTTTAAACAATAAATTAGGTAACAGCAGCTCTGCTATGAAGGCACTCATTTGAAAAGACTGAATCTATTTCAATTTTATCAGTAGTTCTAAGCCTCTCCCTTCCCGACACTGACATACTGGGCTTCTAGATAGCTCTGACATTCCCCTTCCTGTTCCACCCCACAGTATTTTGCAGTGAAAGCAAGTCCAGACAGAAGTCAATGGCAGACTCAGTGCTGCAACCAGTGAGGACAAAGCTCTTGACTTTTAAGTCTTGGCTATTCCAAGTCTGGCACTGACACTCAGCTGAATCTGAATCCCAAAGATCCTCCTTAGGAAATCAGATCAAACAGAATCTTTTAGCTTGTAAACAGGGAAAAAGTCTGCTTACTGTTCCACTTCCTGAACTGATTTAAATCATTATCATTTAGACAAGAGACATCCCTGTCTGTTC
>JAOXNO010000052.1:29474001-29517684 GCA_028565335.1 Limnodromus scolopaceus | reverse complement strand
AAAAGTCTGCTTACTGTTCCACTTCCTGAACTGATTTAAATCATTATCATTTAGACAAGAGACATCCCTGTCTGTTCTCTTAGACAATGCTTGCTTCTGCCTTTTCAGCTGGTCCAAGCCAGCACTTGCTGCTTCTCAGTGGTGTCGCCAGCTGTAAATGCTTAGCCATCAGACCACCCGACCACTGACACATGTGTTTATAAAGATCACCTGATTACATTTTTCACAGACGAAAAGCATATTTAAAAAACATGCCTGACACAAAAAAGACTGCACAGCCAGAACATCAGGTGATAGGTATCATTGTAAATTAACAGCCAGTAAAAAGGCATGGTCTCATCATATTTCTCCTTGGGTATACAATAGAAAAATACATATTTAAACTAATACTAAACTAATCTTGTGTTCAAAAATACTTGCAGGTTTTACTCTGCAAGGGACAAATAAACAATAGAAACAAAAGTTGCAGGCTCCTCTGCAAGCCCAGGAAATTCACATGGAAAACTGCAACAGGGAATTTTCCTTTTGTACACAAAAGCAAGATTTCACATATATTTTTATAGGTAAAACGCCCCTTGTAAAAAAAGGGCAGTATGGTCTTCCTTGCACATGAACTTGTAGTAATTCCATGTTAATAATTTGTTGCCATCTCTAGGACTACAGAGAAGCAGCTAGCAGGAGGCAGTGAGTAGCCATACACTCAAACCTAGAGTATTTTATGCCATAAGCATGCAGGGTATCGAGGCAATGCATGGAGTAAGGCAGCCCCTCTGTGGCCATATCAAGAAATTTCAGTTCCTGAACGTCATTCAGTCTCCCTTCTGTTGACTTTTGTCTCTTCAACTGTGAACTGAAAAGAAGTGGTCCAGCATATTAATCTCTACCCACTTTACCTTTCTGCCCACCTGAAAGGGACAGCGGCCAAACAAAAGATGGTAATTATCTTGGAATTTTGATTACGTTTTCCAATATATTGGTGCATTCTTAATTCCATTTCAGTTTCTCGATTAGCCACCAATATTGTTAGACATCTGAGTAATCAGTTCTGCTGGGAAGCTGGATGCATTGCTTAATGCCTTGGAACAGCTAAGGAGGTATGATTTCAGCATATAGCATAGCTTCTGCTTGAGACTAAGAATTTTGTCTAACAATGTCAGCAACCATCTTAAAACTTTGATCTCAGTAGAGAAAAATGGATATATTTAAAGATGTATTGAATATTATGGAGAAACGGTCCATCGGTACCAAAAGCAATGGCAAGCACAACTCCAACGCTTCTGAGGAATCCCAAAACCAGAAACAATGCTGGAAACTCAGACTGTCTGCGTTTCCCTACCACCTATACCCACAGATGAGAAATGCATAAAAAGCCCCAGCTCCAGACAATTTTATCACTTGTTGTTGATGCTTTTCAGGACCCTGCAGACAACAGACAGACTGGCAAAGCTAAGGTCAGTTTTCCTTAGCTGCTACTTGGATAAGGCCCTGGATAAGCTACAGAGGATTTTAGGCTTTTGAGGGCGGAGGAGAGAGAGTTATACAGCGAGAAGAAAGCTGCAGGAAAGGATGACACTTTGACAAGTAACCGACAGCATGGACATTACTAATAATCTTTTCTGAGTCAGTTCAGTACTTTTGCTGTTCAAATAAGATGCTGCTACCCCTTTGAAGAGTTTCTTCCTATATTGGACCTAGGAACTTCCTATATTGGAGCTTAAACAATATTTAAGGCATTTGCCTTATGATTTAAGGCATTTGCCTTAAATATAGGACTTCAGACTAAAATAATTCTCAAAAAATTTCATGGACCATGTGGATTTTTTTGATAACAGCAATACCTGACCTGTCTTCCACCTCTTCTAGGAACATGACAGGTGTTGTAAGCTGTGTCGCCTTACAACAGATACCTGTACGCAAATAAGCCGACTCATCAGGAGCTCTTCAGTCCTCAGTCAGGCTTTCAAATTAAATATAGGAAATACTTTCTAGCTAGACATATAGAACCCACTTCCACTCTTCCATTAACCAGACACATAAGCATTTCACTGCTCTGTTATTCAATTGATCTCGGCACAGGTTGGAGACAAGCTCATAATTGGCTGGCCAGCACTTTATAGTGGTTCCTTAGACAGGATTTAATGGTCTGGAAAATCCAGCCAAACAGGTGGTATTAAGAATTTTAATATAAGGGTTTGAACTCAGACTGACCTGCCTTATTAAATGCCAATATTAGCAAACAGGAAACATCACTGATTTCCATGTGTGGTTTTTTGGGTGGGTTTTTGTGGATTTTTCTTTACAAAACCAAGATCTTTTGTAATATACTGTCTCCATTCTTTCAGGTTTCCCGGTGTTTTTTCTTCAAAACTGTGGTGAAAAATGCATGGCCCAGCAGATCCCTCAAGCCTACTCTTGAATTGCTCAAGTCAGTCAAATTTCTCTTTTGAAACTTCAGAGCAATGTGGCAAAGAGACACACCTCGAGAACATCCTTTTTGCCACTTTCTACTTCCTGGACTTCATCCTGGCTTTTGTTGGCAATGCCCTGGCTCTTTGGCTCTTCATCCGGGACCAAAAGTCAGGCACACCCGCCAACGTTTTCCTGATGCATCTTGCTGTGGCCGACCTGTCCTTCGTGCTGGTACTTCCCACCCGGCTGGTGTACCATTTTTCTGGTAATCATTGGCCATTTGGTGAGATCCCATGCAGACTCACTGGCTTCCTTTTTTACCTCAACATGTATGCCAGTATCTACTTCCTCATGTGCATCAGCGTTGACCGTTTCCTAGCCATTGTGCACCCTGTGAAGTCCATCAAGCTCCGCAGGTCCCTTTACGCCCATTTGGCATGTGCCTTTCTGTGGGTTATAGTGGGGGTCGCGATGGCACCTCTGCTGCTCAGTGTGCAGACAGTCCAGATGAAAAACACAACCGTCTGCCTGCAGCTCTACAGAGAAAAGGCCTCGCGTCATGCCCTTGTGTCCTTAGCGGTGGCATTCACCTTCCCATTCGTTACCACAGTGACTTGCTACTTATTAATCATCCGAAGCCTGAAGAGTGGGAACAGAGTTGAGAAACACCTGAAGGAAAAAGCTATCAAAATGATCATCATGGTCCTGATGATCTTTCTGATTTGCTTTGTACCTTATCATGTCAATCGCTACATTTATATCCTCCACTACAACGGGACCAAAACCTCCTGTGAAACGCAGCGTATTCTAGCCCTCAGTAACCGCATCACTTCCTGCCTCACGAGTTTAAACGGTGCCTTTGACCCAGTCATGTATTTTTTTGTAGCTGAGAAATTCCGTGAGGCTTTGTGCAATCTGTTTTGTGTTAAAAAGACTGTAATGTTGCCTCAAACATACGAGGGTAAGACAAATGAAAGCTCACTAAGTGCTAAATCTGAACTGTGAACATGACTCTTGTCACTGCTTTGACTTAAGAACGCTCTATTCCACCAAAATCAGCTGAGAGGATAAATATGCAGCGAGACAGTTCACCCAGAGTCCAACTCATCCTGAGGAGGGAAGTTCTGTTGTTTTTATGCAATTAGCAAGAACTCCTCTGAAAACAGAGATCCCATGTTCCTGTCTGACTGAAACTGCGAACAGAAGTACAGTTCTACTCATTTCCAAGATGTGAAACTGAGGGCTGAACACTAAGGAATTGGGAAGGGAACAAAGAGACTATTAAACAGACGACTCCTTTTTTTTTTGAAAAAATAAAACAACAACTTAATTCCCAAAGCATTCTGTAACATCTCTTCCTCTGCAAAATGCATACAGCCTACTTTAAAATTTTTGTATTGTGTCAGCAGTCGAGGTTCACTCCTGAGGCAGACCTGCCCGGTGAAAAGACAGCATGCTTGCACATCTTCTTCAAGTCTCTGAATCCAAAGTTTTTATACATAGTAGACAGAAAATTGATACTAAATGGTGGCAAGAAAAAAAGACCAAAATACGGCAATGCACCCAACCTGGACTGGAATTAAGACAGGACTCACAACTTTTTTCACTTATTCCCAGTATTCAGAGCTGGAGATGAGCACTAGACTTCACGCAATCTTTTTTATCTGCCCTCTGCCATTGTCCCAAAGCTGCAGAGAGAGGCTGGACAACATTTACTACACTGCCTCTTTCATGTAGGTCCCTGCAAAACATCAGATATCCTGATAACCCTCAAACTAAAGAAGCAAAAAGGGCTGTTTGGGAACACAGCAATCACCTTTACTACATACTGAATCATAAAAATATGAACCCAAATGGCAAAACTGAAGAAAAGTAAGCATACGAAGAAGTGAAGTCTACTTTGTCCACAAGAGAGTCTTATCTTTGAGGTGTTTCATAATTATTTTTTGTGACTTACATAGCAAGACTATTCCTTCGCTACAGATAAAGTAGGGATTATCTTAACTATCCTCGTTGATACAAATTGCATGCAGTGGAATACGTCTGGGAATGACAGGCAGACTAGGGAAGCCCAGGTACAATGAGAAGTAAGCAAAAGAATTTCCAATAATATTTACTGAAAGACTGTTTCTATGCTATGGAGATAAATATTATAGGAAATCACATGACAGGTGAATTAGAATTTTTATGTACAGATACATACACACACATATATCCCTTTCCTATACTTTTGGGAATGAGCTCCTTACCATTTTAAATTTGGCCCACAAATTATGAAATCAACCATACTTTTTCTTGCTTGAACTGCTTCAATCCTAGCTGCTATCCCAAACTGCCCTAGGTGCTATCACAACAGCCCTTTCTAACAACCTTAGGTGTCAAAAAAAAACCAACTACGCACAGCTCCAAAAACTAAGGCACAGAAGTTGCATACAGGATGGAAGAGAAGAGGGAGCTGAGAGGACTCCCTGCTGGACGGGGTACAAGTATATAACCTTTCCTTCCCTTCTTCACCATTTAGTTAGTGACAATATGAACTCTAGGAAACTACTAGGCTTTGCTCAAGACATATGAAAGCCTGAAATTAACTATGAATCATACAACACCACTAACTGCTAGATTGTTCTATTTTCTTATTGTGGTATGCTTTTGTACAAGTTTCATGTTTTTATTTCCTACTTCTTAATTAAATGCATTAATCAACCTTTAGGACTCATTTTTATATTTCTGTATATAAAACGAATGATTTCCAAAGAGCAGAGGAATCACATGCTGTGCTACAGGCTTTGCTGTAATCTTCGTGTTATTCTCTTGGCCTTTTGCTATATCTTGATTTCCTGCTCAGCGGCTTACCTGATAAATAGCCTGCCCAGGATCGCATAATCCCTTTTTCTCAGTTGCTATTCAGCCTTTTTGCCCAAAGTCCATTTCTTTTCCAGAACCCATTCACTAGCTACTCAAATTTGAATTTCTGCTTTCTACATGTTTCACTGGATGAAGAACACCGTTCTTCATTCCATTTCGCATCTCCTAACAGGCTATTCATTAAAGCTTCTTCTGTACCTTTTCAAGCTTTACCTCTCAGTGTACAAATAACTGACCGCTCTCAACTTCTCACTACTATGTCAATAACACACTGATAAAACTTTCAGAGCTCCTACTCTATCTTACCTGCCAGCATTCTTCACAAAACCCAGGTCAGCAAGTGCTACATCACAGAGCTCACAGCGGAAACATTCTGGGTGCCAGTTGTTGTTCATTGCCTTGATAACACGCCCAATAATGAACTCACCTGCAAAAGGAAAGCAAAACCTCAAGATGCATGTAGAAAACAGTCTTATCACAAGTCTACTGCCCTTCATAATCCTTCCACTTAATTCCACTGGAATTATTACAATCTAATTTTGAAAAAACCCACAATTATTCCCACAAACACTACTAATGTCGTGCTTTGTTTCCCTCCAGACTTCCAGCCCCTTAAAATGACCTCAGCAATCCCAGCTCAGGGCTGGATGTCACCGCAATGGTGGGAGCTTTGCACAGCCTTGGAGCTGTTGTGTTGATGTGCACCATGTCTTACCGCATTCCCCGCAGCAAGGAGCAAACAGCATCTGAAAGTCATGCTCACAGTACTTCCGACCTTCAAACTGTGAACAAAAGGAGAGAGAATGAATAACTGAACTACTCTTATGTCTTGATAGTTCAGCGTGATTTTCCATTGAAATGCCCAATTAGTCAAGGTTGGTCAAGTTTTCCAGTTCTAGGCCCCCCCACTAACGATTTTTAAATTGCTAAGGATTATTCTTAAAGAAATATCCATATATGGCTTCAGCCTCATGGTGAATTTGCACAGCAAAAGCTTAAGTTA
This sequence comes from Limnodromus scolopaceus, assembly GCA_028565335.1. Classification (NCBI taxonomy): domain Eukaryota; kingdom Metazoa; phylum Chordata; class Aves; order Charadriiformes; family Scolopacidae; genus Limnodromus; species Limnodromus scolopaceus. Next base: position 29,511,407 of record JAOXNO010000052.1, on the reverse strand, counting down.
ATAGCAATGCTGCTACGAGACAGTAAAAATCTTGATGCATCCAAAGCCTTTTTCCTATAGTTGGCTTTCATTTCATTATTGCTTTAGGTTTTTTTACTCATGTAATTCCGAACTGCTCCTCCTACATGAGGTTAAAACTCACAGCAAATCAAGAATGCAGCATGTTTAAAATAACGTGTTATTCAAAATATGTGCTCACACATAGTCTGTAAGAATATTTCAACCTCATTTTTAAATGGGTTCACCAATTTCAGTTGCCCAGTTGGAAAAGTTTGGTAGGAAATGTCTAAAAATAAACACAAAAATTCACTGACATCTAATGAAATATTAAGAATAATTTTCTATTTTCTTTTTGAAATGCTTCTAGCCCAAAAAGCAAGCACACAGTTTTTGTTGTTACTGATGTATGGAAAGGACTATGTGAGAAGGAAAAAATGGAAATGAAGTCAGAAGCACACCAAAAAAAATAGCAGCAAAGATTTAAGGCTAAGAAATTAAATATGCAAAAAAAGATGGAAATTCATATTTCTGCCAGAATTTTCACCTAATTCCTTGCATTTTAATGGAGCTATTTCTTTTCTCTTACACATAGTACGAGACCTCACCTCATAAAAAAGTCCATCTGGGAACTGACGAAAACACTGAGCACAGACAAAGCAGTTTTCATGATAGAGCTCCCCATTGCTGTTCACAATCCTCTCTGCAGGATCAAAGCGAGTCTGGCAGCGTTCACATACTGCATTTGCGAGAGCATCAGACATATTACTGGAATAAAGACAAGAGTAAGAACATGAGCAATGTCATAGCCAATCACATGAGTATAATTATATCATCTAAGTTTCCCCAACACCTATCAACACAGTATTTCCACTGCTTTAAACTCCTTTTCACACACACACAAAAACCCCACAAAGACCAAAGAGTCTATTTCTAACTGAGGTCAGTGCTGAATTATGTTCTTGCAACTCACACGTGGCAGAATGTAGCAGACTTACCAGTTGCTTGCTTGCGGCTGCTTCACCAGTTTTTCACCCTATTATGTCACCCTGCTCATACCAAATATCCACATTTTAAATAAACCAGGAGTTCAGAGAGCAGCAAACACAATGATCCTGACTTCTTGGGATTTCTGGTCTCAGGATGTGCACCTCCAAGGATTTTGTGATGTGTAATAAGCACGATATCCCACTGCAGTCTCCCCTTCACTGTAGAAATTAACAGGGCACTTCCCCCTTTACCCAGCAGCTTAAGGGCAGAAGATTCATTGGAAAATAATTGCATACAATGCCTCTGTCTTCCTGACAATTTAGTTGAAACTGTCAAAGTGTTAAAAAATGTATGGGAAGAGGGAAGTCTCTCTGGCTGGCTTGGCAAATACTTCAGCTTCGTTTCCTCAGAAAGTGGGGCTAAAAACCCCCAAAGCCACACTCGCAAATCGTGTAAAGGACATTTCCTCTATCTCCCCTAAAATGTGGAACAACCCTAACCTCTTTCACTAAATTTTCACGCTTGCCATCATGGTAATGTAAGTTCCCTATATGCTAATAGAATGCAATTTTACAATCATATATTGCATGTCCAAACAGGGAGGGAAAAATTATAAGGAAAGAGTTTCAGTTTCTTGTTGCAACGTTATCTTTCTTTTAACCACCAGACTATCCAATAATCTAATAATTCAGTATTGTTACACTTCTTCATCTAGAAACAATATTATATGCCTTCTGGGCACCTTCTGAATTCTATGATTGAAAAGAAAGATAGCGGTTTTATAGATTGGAGTATAAAAATTTTCCAACATGTTAAAAATCTCTGAAATATTTGTGTAGTAGTTTTCCCGAAGCACATAACCTATACATAAAATGAAAGATGGTTTGGTTAAAAAGGCTTTTTTTCTTTCTTTTTTATATTCAAAGCTGCTTTAAACCGAATTTCCAGCCTTAATGTTATTCTACAACCTGACGTGGTACTTTCCACACCTCTTCATGGAGAACAGTAATTCAATATGCATGTTCCAGTAGCAGAAAATTCTCTTTCCTCTGGTCATAGGCACCCCTACAAAAACATGTCCCCGTTTGTATTCCAGGGTTTTGTGCTCTGAGCGCAACTAGAAGGAGCAGGCAGCAACGCAGGCAGCAGCCTCATACTCCCGAGGCAACAAAACCAGCCCTGTGCTTCAGCTGGCTCAGCTGAGCCAAAGGTATTGCATCCTCAGCCTGTACAAACATCCTACACCGTGACCTGGAGTGACCGCTCAGCAAAAATATACTTTCTTTCTGTCACTGCAATTCCAAGGGTGGCAAAGACCAAAGGTGCTGGTAATAATTTCAAGAAGGGAGTACTGATTTAGCAGAAATTCGTTACAACTTGTTTCCTTACTGCAGTACAAAGGAGCTTTAAAAAAACAGACATGGACCGGAGTTATGGACAAGCAGGAAATCCTGTGATTTCATAAACTAGAGATCATAGATTAAAAAAACATTTTTATCCTCCCAGAGTACCAAAGGAATAGGTCATCACAAAAACATCAGTGTTTGCTGCAAAGAAGAGAGACCTAATTGGCTTAGTTTGCAATCACCACTCTTTCTGTTACACCATGCAAATGTGCGCCAGGACTTGAAAAAATAATCTCCCCATCAAGTATTTTTTCCCCCCTCTTGAAAAATGTGATGCCTGAATTGCAAGACCTGAGCTAGCCAACAGTCAGGAGTGAGAAAGCTCCATGTCAACATCAGTGAAAAAGGTTTTCTGGGTTACGGAAGAAAACCAGGCAAGACAGAGCTCCAGTGAGTCTCATAGTTTCCTACACAACGGCAAGTACTACACCCTGCACACTAACAACAAAGCGTGATCTAAGATCGTGTTGGTAGGGAGTTTTGCTTTATAAACATGAAATCAACCTTTTTTAAAATACAAATGTATTTATTTTTTTTCTTTCTCCAATTGGACTTTAACAGCACTCCAGGGAAGTAACAGTATCCATCACTGCCACTACCAGCTACCCACTGGCTGAACTCCGCAATTACAGCCCGCAATCTGCACAGCCATGGTCCTGTAGGAAACACAGAGCAAGTTCACAAGTGTGAGAGTTCACACCAAACACTACTGACTGTGCTTATCCCGGGAGAGATTCTGACACGAGTCCCATGGCTGGGCTGGCGAGAAAGAAAATGAAGATGCAGGGACTCACTCATAAGAATAAGGCTTTCAGAAGCCTCCCTTCTGAAACCAGCATTTGAGGGCTGTCAAGATGGAGTAATCCCACAGTAAACCTTAACTTCTAAACAATATAAAATCTATTGGGAAATTGAAATTCCTAGTGAAAGTCAAACGCATTATTGTTCTGTCTTCTCACTGTCTTCCCTTAGCATGACATATTGGATGACTTTGGATTTAAATTTTAACACTAAAAAAATTAATTTACCCCATTCATTCGCAAAAGTAAGAGAAAATCAAGAGTCCAAGAGTTTATTTACCGTTCTGCTGATGCATGATGATGAAAAAGGTCCAACTCCCAGCTATGCAATTTTGCACAAGATACTCCAATTCTGTTTTAACAACAGAACAGGATACGCAGCGATACATCACTCATGATTTCACAGAACAAGAACGTCAAAGACTTGGAGATGGAAAACATTAAAAAATTTTCAAAATGTGTGAGCTAGAAGAACTTAATTGATGCTGACAGGATTTCCTTAAAGGCATAAGAAAGATGTTTGTGATACAGACTGAGCTGTTCCAGAAATACCACAATGCAAGTGAGCTAATGATTGTGACATTGTTACTCATACGTTAGTCCAGGGAAAATTAAAATAAATGAACATGTACACAAAATAACACAGTTGTCTGCCTCAGCTATAACCTGGTTGAAATTTGTTGGGAAGAGCCGTACAGGAGACAAATCACACATCAGCTCCTGACCACTGTGTCTCCTGTAATACAAACCAGCAGCTGTGGCTTTTGATAACCATAGCTTGAGTTTCACCTCTCTGCTCTCTTCATTCAAGACTTTGCATCTGTTTTTACTTAAAACATTTTATTCTTTTACACTAAAGCTGAAATTTGTAGCTTCGGCATTGCTCTGAAGGTATGACTTTGCATTTATTCAAAAGTTTTAGTTTCACATATGCCATAGTTTCTTAATCTCCCTCCACTACACACCTTTGTGTGCCCTTTCCCTCGTGCAAAAACAAGAATTTCTTCAACTAGCTCAGGGTTAAAATTAACATAGGCTGGAAGGCGGAGGGAGGACAATTCTAGTTCAGAGCAGTTTTATGATTCGGAATACTACACTGGTGCAAAAACACTTCTGCCAGCAGCACGGGGAAAGGAACAGCAACACCAAACCCATTCTTTTGATGGCGGTATCAAGATGACCACAAAAGTTTGACTTACTATGGCAAGAGTAAAATATTCAGATCTGAATCTTTTCCACAAACGACAGTCCCCAATATGGAGCGCTTCTTGTATTCTGTTTGCTCACTGATATTTTGCAATTCAGTAAAATACAGAATCTTCCTCTGTTTTAACAATAAGCTGGTGACACAAAGACAGGAAAAACTATTAAAACATGAGCAGCTCCAACATCCTGGAGTTATCCTGTCCTGTGCAAATCCAAAAATTACCAGTGCTCAAACAATGCTTTTTCCAATCTTTCACCATTATGTGTTGTATCTTTAACAAATTATCTTTGTCAAAGTATCTAATTTACAGACATTAGTTATTTACCATTATAATTAGGTGTGGATTTCTCATGCTTTCACTTCTTGTGAGTATTTACTACAAAGTATCAGTATCGTTCTCAAATTGGAAAGAAAATAATTCCTTCTTTATAAGAAGTGGAAGTAAATTGGGAGACCCATTCTGTTCCACTAGTACTGATGCAATAGAAAGATTTGAAAGCATTTCACCTTCTTATATCACTAAAGTCAATATGGGTCTGTCTTCCAAAAACAGTGGTATCATATCTATTTGGGCTAGTAAATGTCGTATTTTTATATTACATTCTCATGAAGATTCAGGAAACTGGGTCCGTATTACTACAGAGGAAAAACAAAAAAGAGAGTTGGACTTAAATACTAAGAAAGCTGGCTAAAATGCTATAGCTTCTATACTGTCATCTTCTATACTGCATCTGTGGGCATAAAGATTTGCCCACAGAGACCTAGAACTGCTGACAGGTTGAGCAAAAAACCAGCAAATCTAATACTTGCACTGCCAAGAGAGTAGAACAGAGACTCCAGTCTTCACATTAGTAGAATTCAGTATGGATGCAAGACAAAATGAACCAGACAGCTACACACAATCAGGAGAACAGATAAACAGTCGCAAGCTCTATCGGGTCCAAGAAAGGCACTGCAGGCACAGGGAGCACTTCTGTCAGAAAAGCCCAGTCAAAAAAAAAAATCAGTTCTCTTTAATTGGTCTTGAAAGCTTTTTGGTTTTAGTGTCAAAGAGAGTGAATGAAGCAGCAGTTTAATACAGAGATGACCAACACCTTTACAGATAATTGCACAAAGAAAAGACGACATTTCAAGACACAAGAGCACAGGGCGTTGTCCAAATCTCAGCAGACTGGCACCGTACCTATGCTACGGAATCCTAGAAAGTCCTTTGCCACTCATCTGGTCTACCATTAGAAACTAGTGTATACAGAAGATATCACAATATGCTAACATTTACATAGTCATTCCTAGTATGTATACACACAGAGATGCCTAGGACAGTGAAAAGTCAAAAACCTAGAAAGCTCTCACCGCTTGTGTACATCACAGATGCCAGTAGCTAAGATAAAAATCAGAGCACTCCTGGAGAATGGCTTCTTCCCATCCCCATAGCATGGGTGAGGATTTATGGCTTTAAGCCCTTAATGTCGATAAAAACAAACAAACAAAAAATTTGCCAGGACTATAGCAGACTTGATGATTCATTTCACAGATAATGACTAATATAAAGAAAAAAGAAAGAGGAAGGGTATCAGTTCATGAACTTCTGCTGAAAAACAGCCATCAACTACCCTTACCATTCTTCCAAAATCTCTTCACTGCAATTGACTTTTACCTGGACAATTTTGCCAAACTGATTTAACTTTTTTAAGGTTATTATTAAATTTGTCATAAAAAGTTGCAGAAAAAAAATATCCCATTTGTTCAATGTATGATTTGTTGTGCATTTGATAAAGCTATGTGCATAGCTTCACATTTCCAGCATTTCTCCTTCTGCTTGCATCAAATTTTCAGTTCATTCCTTATTTAAATATTTTTTCAGCTGTCTAAATAAGAAATTAATAGTGTTTCCCTCAGCGTATCTTCCTCGACCATGCAGCCCCCAATCTCTCAATGAAATAAACACTTTTTGTTCTTGTTTACTACACAGGGATAAACAAAATTAAGAAAAACATACAAATGCAACTTATGGTGACATTATGGGAAAAAAATCTTTATGGATCCCCATCTCTCCTTGGCCTACCAGCAACAGCAATTTGCTATTAGTAGAAGCCAGGGGTTTAAGAAAAAAAAATCCACTCATTCACACATTTCAGATGCAAATATAATACAATGTCTGTACCACCAGCCTGCAGGGGAAGCCACAATCAGGTAGACCTTTGAGACCAGCAGCAGCAATGAAAATCTGTTGGCATTCACACAGAAAAAAATCCTATGGCCTGGGTACTTGGTAGTCCCTCTCAACATAATGGAATACTTATTTCCAGTAAACCATGACCAATTACTTAAAAAGACACACGTTTAGCAGCATTCGATTAGCCCAGGGAAACATCAACAACATAAAGAAATGTACAAGTTTTAAACAGATTATACTTCTTATGCAGAAAAAACATCCTTTTATTATCAAGCATGGACCAGGACCATTTCACCCACAATGTTTATTTGACAAATAACTAATTTATTTGATAAATAAATAATTTTTTACACACATTTAATCTTTCTCCTCTTCACTTCCATTATCTCAAAGGAGCTAAAATGTGATATTTGTTTATCAGCACTGATAAAACAGATCATTCCCAAATGCGTTCATCAATTATCATCAACTAGCAACAACACTATTGGATTACTCTCATTTGCCTGAAGAAAGGACACAAACTACCAGGACCTATATCAGGAGGGAGAAGCAAAAAAAAAAAGAGATCTCACACAGATAAGCATTTTCCAAACACCAACCTCCAGCTCCTGAAAGCTAGCTGACATAGAAGGCAAACAAGGACTAACATTGTTTTCCTGCAAAACCATTCCAGGGTAGTGCTGAAAATTATAAACATGCTTTTCAGAAAAAGGCGTTCTTTCTGCATAGTGGATCAAGCACATCTACTTAAGAGAGAGTTTTAAACTCCGATTTACAAAACACAAAGGCTTGAAAAATCTGTCATCATTACAAACTCAGAAAAAAAGTTATTAGAAATAGTAATAGGAAATAATGGGAAAAAATACTGTGCCTTCACCTTTCTGGAAGGTTCTTATAGGTTACAATAAAACTCAGTTACATAGCTGAAAGCAAACTACATTTTGACACTGTGAGATGACTATGTCTGGGCATTTATTCCCTCATCCTTCCTATCTTCGGGTCACATCCTGTGTTGCATTAATGTTTTTTCAATACTGCTTTTATCTTCTCTCACAGGTCCCTTCTATGCTTCTCACTCCTCCTGAACAGCATCCTCTCCCCTCAATGGCATCACCATTTCTTTCGCTACCTTCTTACTCCCCTCTCACTAAGTTCTCAAACATTCACACCCACGACTTTGCGTAGGAAAAATGGAAAAATTACCAACTAATAGCGATAGTCTAAAAGAAAAATAGAGGGAAAAGTAGGGTTCTACTGAAGGATCCAAGTTCAAAATATGAAGTCAAACCAATTGCTCAATTCCAGGTAAGCATCAGGCTGTGTCCTGTTAAGAAAAGACTGAAATTCAAAACTTCTGATTACTAAAAAAAACCCAACCTCCTCCTCTCTTGCACGCTCAATGCTCTCCCCAGTGACAAAGACTTCAGATCCCATACTGCTGCTGCAGCTCCTAGTTCTCCCAAAATGCAAGAAACTAAGTTTTAATTAATTCCTATTGATTTCTCTCCTGCCCAAAATCTACTTCAATGAAAATTGAGAAGTAAAATTTTAATCTGAAGCACAGGAAAAGTAATGATCAAATCATACAATAGAATTGTCTGGGCAGATTTAGGAAGCTTTGATTGATGTGTTCTAAATAATCTCAAGAAGCAGCTATGCTCATAGCTTCAGTTTCTGGTGGACTGGATATATTTACAAAAACTAAAATGAACTATCTTGCTATTAACGCTATAGGTGAAGAAATGGGCTACTGAGCCCTAAAAATCAAGGAACAGTAGAATTTTATCAACATTTTGAAAAACTACTGCATTTCACCATTTCTTTATTCCCTCAGTGCATAAATACCTCACCGTTAATGACACTAGCACTAATGTTGGTTCTGAACAGTATAGTACAGTGCTTTGAAACGGGAAAGGTTCTCCATTGTTGCCTTCCTGTTATTGTTAAAAACTGAAAGCTTTCTCATCAGGAAAGTCCTCTCCTTCGTAATCTACTTGGAAATGAAAATAAACAGACTTCATCCCCTCTGGCTGTGTGCAGACAATTCCCGCTTTAAAGAAAAAAGCCCCACCACCAAAACCGAACATCCATCAAATCCTGGAAAAATGCAATACCATTGCCTTCATCTCAGAGACGTACCCATGTATCCCAGCTGCTGTATCTGTCCTGTTGCTCAGGAGTGACCCTGTGCCACTTAGCCGATCCTGCCGGCGTTGATAAAGTTTGGAGGATGCCAGCCCCCGAAGTCTCAGGCCAGCCATGGCACCCAATGCCACTGTGAAGGGGAATGCAGAGAGACAACTGGAGCGAATACCAGCAACACTGATATATTCAATGAGTCACCTTCCTTTTGGGAGTTGCCTTTACGTTTTAGAAGAGCTAAAGCAGGATGCATAGACCCCTGCCTGAGCATTGTTTCTTACAATTTCTCTGCCATTCTGCTACAGTTCTAAAGATCAGACAATCTCTTTCCTGTATTCCACCAGAAATTACCTACTTAAGCTAGCACACTAGGAGCCTACATCAGCAATTCATTCTGTGTTAGACTTGCATAACATATCTGTATAAATTTCATGAGCGAGATTAAAAAAAAATAATCCTGAGTCTTCACATAACTAACCCACTTAATTCAAGAAGACTTTCTGATCAAAGCAACAACTACAGAAAAGCAAAACACCTTACTAGATCTCTTGACAATGAACACTGTAGCTTACTGCAGATCAGTATCTGGCCCTGGCATCTCTAAGGTGGTTCCCCGCAGGCTGCTGCACCACACAATGTCTTTAGGATACTGGAAACAACCGGACTGTTCCTTCCATTTGGATAAAGAGTATTCCGAGAAACAAAACCACAAAGACTTTTGCTCTCCGGACACACTCCAGCCTGCAGAAGTGGCATGCAGCGGAGGGTCAGGAAGCGGGGAGAAGGAACATACTTGGCATTCCAGCCTCCAGAGCTCTCTGCTGGGAACTGAACAGGGCCTTCAAACGGGAGGTCACCCTTTCTACCGCTCCCCCTCTGCTCCCACCTCTGCAAGAGAGAAAGAGGATCGCACAGCACAAATGGCTCCGGCCCGGTGTAGGGCCTTAGAAAGAGGAAAAAAATTGAGAATATAGAAGTCAGTTTTTAAGAGAACAAAGGGAAAGGAGGATGGGAGCATCTGAGTCAGTGTCATTTGATCAGCATCGCTGTGAAAAACATCTCAAGAGTCATTACCAACAAATTACTTTTTAGTAAATTATAAAGAAATGAGAATTTTTGTAGCATGAGAGCAAAATGCATTCCATGACTACAGCCTGGCAAGCTATAGAGGGAAAAAAAGGGAGAAGTAGAAGTGATGACTTCATTAGTACTAAATGAGTATTAACAAGCAGAGACCCCTTCTATCCTTTAAAGAAAAAATGTAGAGTTTACTGGGACATAGCAGAACAGGCACAAATAAAGAATATCAGACTTTCAAACCCAGAAATCAGTAACCTCCACATCTACAATTCACCCCACGTTTCACTGGGAGTTTTAGGCTCTGACAGCAACTTGCCACTACCATTTCTCTCAGATTGCACTTGTGCTTTATCCATTTTCTACTTTATTATGTAAATGGAACAGAAGAAGCAAAATGTCCTCCATATTGGGTGTTTTTGCAGATCTTTTTAATTTTAGAGCAATGAAACACTTTTAAAATGCAATATTAAATCACCTTTTTACTTTTAGTAGAAAACAAAATATTACATCACTGCAACATTATCTCCCTTAACCTTAAGCAATCTGGCTAAAAATCTCCTTCTCTTTCAAACACCTAAGCTTTTACCCTTCTGACTCATAGGACATGATTTTATTGGTTTTCAAATAACCGCTCTTCCACAGAAAAGTATGACTCTCTTCTTCAAAAGGGACGATGAGGGGATTGAAGGAAAAAAACCATCAAAACAATAACCATCCTGTCTTCCCACCCCTCAACACAAGCTCGTTCACTCACTCCTCTCTTGCTGCCTTGCACATAAAAAGTGAAAATGCATGGGTTTGTTTTTCTTTCCCTCTTGACACATTGCTTTTAAGAGACAAGGTCGATGCCAAAATCTTACAGCTGGTTACTTTCTGGGCCAAAGCTGAGAAGAAAGCAGCTGGACTTCTTTTAGGCATTAACATGTAGTTCTCAGAGAAGCATCTCTGTGTCCCCAGAACACACTACTAAGGACCTTCCGACAAGTTAAAATTTATCTACAGAGCCTCAAAGAGTAGATTTAGATGGAAAGATAATAAGGTTAAAAATGCATTTTTCAACCCAGAAGAGTAGAAATGGCTGCTGATAACTCAAAGAGATGAGACACCTCTTAGTTCGATGCAGGTACTTTTTAGTCAGCGCCAATGTTTCTTAATATTATCAAGCATCCCTCCTCTGCCTTCAAACCATTTTATTTGCAATTGCTTCATAAAATGGAGCACATGCACAGCAGCAGCTCTCTACTGAATTAAAAAGCATCTAGTCAAACGCTAGCCTAATTGAAAATAATATACTCTGATTTCTTACCTCAACTGGATTACGAACAATCAATACGCGTATGTGTAAATGCAGCTGTTCTTCTTTTGTTGACTGCAGGAAGTGCATAGGCGTATCCAGATCCCAATTAGACCAAATATAGTGATAACAAAAATTTCTTACAAAAATAATTATGCCCTGAAATACACACTTAGGAAACATTTTTCCTTGTGCTTTGTGTTAGATTAGTTTCTAAAGTCAATATAAAACAGCACAGGCATTTTTTACCTTTATGTTTTCTAATCAGTGCCACAGCAATACAGTCTTAAAAGAAATTATCTTCAATTCTGGTTTATTTTCTACTTTGGGCATTTGACAATGTTTTGTGCATTGGTCATTCACTGATCCTCTTTCTTAGGAATAAGTTCATCACAAACAAGAAAGGAAACAAGAAAAAACACAGTCAAAAAAAAAAAAACCAACAAACCAACAACATTAAAAAACTCCAAACAACCAACACCAACAATCCTCCTCAAAAAGGCGAAAATCAAAATGGAGAGACGGCATAAACACATCAAATACAAATTATAGAATAGTCTTCACTTATTTATTGGTAAGAAAGTACCACAGTATACTTCTAAAGGCACCAAAAATAACGGAAATTGTATTTCTTAACACTGCAAAATATAGGAAGGCTGCTTAGAAACATACTATTTCTGTATCTAACACATTATCTTTTATACAGAGTTTATTTCCAAATGCAGTTAAACAACATGTAACTTAAACTAAAATACATATATTTCTTTAGTTTCTTTATGTCCTATTATCTTTGGATCTTAGTTGAAACAGATATATTCAAAGAAAGGGTGATCTTTATATATTTTTTTAAGTGAACAGCATCCCTTTAAACCACAGACTGCGCTTGAAATTAGGGACTATAACAGTCACTTCAGTCAAGACACAGAGAAATAAAATAGCTCAGCCAAAATGTGGCAGTCAGAATTACTATTCGCAAATTCCAATGATTTACTTATTGATGTTCTCTAATAAAACATAATCCTCATATTGTAACAATGTAACTCACGACGTGCAATATTTGAATTTAATTTGCTGAACAGTCACCTCTTTTTAATAATTTTCTACTCTGAATAGATAGAAGTGCACGTCTTTCTTTGTATTTTCTGGAATTATATTTTCCTAATGCTAAAAATCAGTAAATCAAGTTACTGCAGCTATTTAAATTCAGGAGACACCCTCTGCAGCTAAATGGGACAGAACACTTAAAAATGAAAATGGGGTTATCTTTCATCTATCTTAATTGCTAGTAATGCATCCGTAATCATAGTACCTACAACTGAGCCCTTTTGTTCTTCTATTTGAAGAGAAAGGTGAAGTGAAAAAGAATAATGTGTCAGCACTTTACGTTTTCCAGTCTTCCTCGCTCTAACACACTGTAACGCAACAAAATCCTTCCCTTCCCTGTGTCAACAGTTCCAAGACCAGAGACACATTTATGTCTGTTCCTGGCTCTGGAGAGAAGACAACAATTGATCGATATTGCCCTGCCCAGGGCAGGGGATTGGAATTAGATGACATTTAAGGTCCCCTTCCAACCCAAGCCATTCTATGATTCTATGATTGTGGGGGTGCTCCAGCTGTGAGACAGTTCATCTCCTTCCAGAACCCTGAAAACCCCAAATCTCAAAAGCTGGAGAACATCTGGTTACATAATGTCAACAGATTTTAAGAACTACAACGTAACAAACATGGAACAACATCTGGCCACACACAGTTTGGTACAGTGACGTGTAGGTGGATCTAAGGAAGTACATTCTTGATGCTGAATTCTTTCCAATGACTTAGGGATGTGCCCAAGCCTCAAAACACCACTAATCACAGTGCTTATCAAATGGCATTGGTCGTGCAAGGGACGGAGCAGTGCAATGCTTCACAGACACTCAAAAGTACAGCTTTTGTTTTGCTGGGAAACCACTACCCTAAATGGATTACACTATTACCAAGGAAAAAGTCAGCTGAATTACAGCTATGATAAACTTCTCCAACAGAACAGTTAGTCATTCTGTCATAGGAACGACAGCAGACAGGAATCTAGAAATCTTCATAGCTGACAAACTTTCCAGGACAAACATTTCTAAAAACAGTAAAAAACCCACTTGCATTCACTTTTCAAAAGCTAAACTCAAGGCCTGCTCATTTTAACAACCCTCTGAAGTACATCTGAGGAAAAGGAGACAGAAATCCCGTGTTACTTTGAAGAACTTCACACTCTGCAGTGTCTCAACTACCCTGAAACTCTCCACCAAGCCTCGTGCTTCACATCAGAGCTCCTCACTGAATATAGCATTGTACCTTAATAGGCAGGTTTCTGAGGAAGCACAGAGAGAAGACAACAAGGATTACCGTCCACAGGCGCTTCCCACTGTCCCCTGCAGCTGAGTGGTTTCACCTGAGGTAAACATCTCATTCTAAACAGTACTACACCACAGTTCTATAAAAATAAAAACAGCTGGGTTCATACAGCTACAATTCTTCCCAGGTCCTCCCCATCCTGTCCCCCTTTAGGAGCTGCATGGGTACCCATGACCTGTGAACATTTAAGACTCTTGAGTTGAAAGAGTTGTCCTAGTTGAAAGAAAATGAATGTAAACTTCTAAATACTCATCCATTTCACATGTCAGAAGAACAAAAAAGGACAGTTAAGACAGAAAATTCAAAGTAATGTAAACACAGGGGGCAAAAACCAGAAGCGTTTTGAGCACATACAGCCACCCATCAACATCAACTGGTCATCATGGAGATCAAAAATGACACTCACCCAAATCCTACACAATTATTCAGCACGTTCTTATACCCAACAACCCACCAAATGTGATCTACTCTGAATAATCATAAGAAGCTGCATAACACAAGCATCAAGACTTTACACAAAAGAAAAGTGAACGCTTACACACAGACTATTCCAGATCCATTTCAGTATTCCTAGTCAAGAAGAGCAATGCTTCAGGATTACAATAATGACAGTAGGATTCAGGAGGATGACTATCCTAAAAAAAAGGCACCCTGCTAATTTTAATATTACTTTTCATTTTCAAGATGTTTTACAAAAGCAAACTGCTTTACAACGTCTGTGTTCTATTTTACAGATGGGAGAACAAAGTGATCGGAGACACTACAGCACTTGTGCAAACTAAGATGCCAGTAAACGCTTCCCCCAGTGCTTCTCTCATTTACATCTGTCAATTAGGTGACTTTACAGAGTTCTCCAGCGTCAGACAGCGTGGGGAGAGAATGAAGCTCCAGATTTAAACAGCTCTGGGAACACTGTAACTCCAAGGGGAGTTACGAAGAAGAGGAGGACGAATGTGCGGACAGAAGGGCAGCGTGTAGATGAGCCAGAAGGGCCCCGAAGCGTGGGGCTGCGGTGCGGGGCGCGGCGGGGGAGCAGGCTGTCAGCGCCTGAGCCACACCACCCGGCTGGAGGGAGCCTGCCTGCCGAGCCCAGAGACACAACTGCTCCTTCCCAACTCTGTTTCTGCTCTTCCCACCGCCCTTGGCCGCGTCGCCGCGGCGGGGGGTGTGGGGGGATAAGGCACAGCGGGGCAGCCCTTACTCTCCTCTTCCACGAGGTCAACTTTCCCAATCCCTCCCCCGGCCGCAGCGTGCCCCGCTCTGCCTGAACCCCGCAGGAGCAAAACCTCCTCTCCCCCGACCACCTTCCTACCGGGCACACCACCAGGGCAAAGAGGGGGCCGTTCCCGACCCTCCACCGCCCGCCCCAGGGGCGGTGAAGGCGGGGAGAGCCCACCGTGGCCAGGGCGCGGGACCGACCTACGCTCCCCTCCCTCCCCGGCCTTACCTGCCCGTCATGGCGGCGCGCCCCCGGCCGTCGCCGGGCTGTGGCGGAGGGGCTACCGGTCGGGACGGGCGCCTGGGCGCAGCGGCTCCGGCTCCAGCCCCGGCGGGCAGCAGAAACCCCGCCCCAGCCCAGCCCGGGCCCCCGGGGGCGTGGGCGGGAGCCTCAGCCCCCGGTGACTCAGGGCAGCCCCCGCCCGGCCCCGCGCATATTTTTCCTATAAAGGGAAAAAAATATTGAGTAATGAAGCGGCGGATCGGGGCCGCCTCCCGGCCGGGGAACAGGGAGCCGACGGCCCCGGAGCACGGCTCCGGCCCGGGAGCCGCTTGGCCCCACCGGGTTGTAACGCTTCGAGCGTGGGCCTGGGGGGGGGAGAGGGGAAAAGCTGAGGGAAGGGTTTCATCACATAAACCGCTACCTGGTGTGCAGTTATCTCTGACATACACATCGTTGACGTAAGGTTTTATCCTGTGAACAAAGAAGCCGCGCTTCCTGCCCGTCACGACAGGCGGTGACACTCGTGGCACATCCCCACGTGAGGGGAAAACCCGCCTGGCAGCGTGACTTTTCTTCCCGAAAGTGGTTAAATGGCCTCCTTTGCTGCCAAAAGGAAGAGGGATCGCATGACCAACAAGGACCCCTCCAAGCGCGACGTTTTCAGTATCTAATCCCTTCTTGCCAATGATCAAACTTTGCACTGAGCACTTAAAGAGTTGTATGTTCTCTGGCGTGTATCAATGCTAAAGCAATATGGGACAGGGACCTTCTGCTGAAAAGGGGTTTCAAGCTTTAAGGTAGCCTAGTATATGATGTGACTCACCATAGCTACGGGTATTGCTGCAGGCTTGGGACTGATGATGGAAACTCTGTGGTCTCTGGTGTCCAACCATCTCAATTTTGAGCCCTGCTGTAAACATTTAGAATCACACAGGTTAAATTAGTGCTTGGTATTTTTATTACTTATTTAAACCAGAGTGAACAATTGAGTTAGTTATTCTTATTTTGGTTTAATGGTTGGCTGAGAAAAGGGAAATAGGTAATCTTATTAATAAATAGCCAACAATTTAACATATTTGGCTGGGCTGACAAATTCTTAGTCATTCCCTGCATCTCTAGTGCCTCCCGCTGTTGTGGTTTCTGGGTGCCAACATGTAAAGTCTCTACTCTGGTGGCTCTCCTTCAGAAAGGAGAGCTGCCATCACTGGGATTGAGAGCTGTGGTCGAGAGCTTCAATCCCTTGGACTGAACATGCGAGGAGGAGGCTGTGGGTGCTGCCGAGGGTGCTGGGAGGAGGATGGTGCCGAGCAGGGCTCGGCCTTCAGCCACCGGCCTGTCACCCTGGGCAACCCTTCCTCTCGCCTGCAACCTCCCCTAGGGCTACCTGTGAGATGTACCCATCTCCAGTATCATCCTTCTCTTACCAATCTACATTTTGAACGTGACACCATCCTCCTTTCCAGCTGCTGAGATCGCTAAACTGTTACTGCTCGAAGCTGCCAGGCCCTTCCAGCCGCCTCAGGAGCGGCTCTCCCTCCAGCAGCGACATGGCCGCCCCTGCCCCTACGAGCTCCCCCGCTCCTTTCGCCAGACGCCTCTGCCTTTCCTTTAAGGCGAAAAGCCGCAGATTCAGACGGCAAAGCGGAGGGGAGGGGAGGGAAAAGAGGACGGCCAGGAGTCGGGACGGGCCGCCCTCCCTCGCCCCCTCACGGCCGCCGGCGCACGCGCGCCACCCCCTGTGAGGGCGGACTCCCCCCTCCCGCCGGAGCGGGCCGGTGACCCGGATGTAGCTACTCCGCAAGATGGCGGCGGGGCGGGCAAGCGGCGTGTTGTAGCGGCGGGCGAGCGGTTCCCCCGGCCCCCGCCATGGCGGACCTGGGCCGGCAGTTGCAGGAGTACCTCGCGCAGTCGAAGGCGGCCGCCGCTCCCACCGCGGCCCCCGCACCCCCGCCGCCCTCCGCCGGCTGCTCGCAGGAGGAGGCGGGCAGCGGCCTGGGGTCCTGGCTGGGCCCGCTGAACCCCTTCCCGGCGGCGGCCCCCTCAGGGCCGGCCCGGGGGTGGCCGTGGTCGGCGGAGGCGGACCCCTGGCTGCCGGGGCTGTCGCGCTGGCAACGGCTGGCGGGCAGCGGGCTGTGCCTGCTGCTGGCCGCCGTCTGCTTCGGGCTGGCCGCCCTTTACGCGCCGCTGCTGCTGCTCCGCGCCCGCAAGTTCGCCCTGCTCTGGTCCCTGGGCTCCCTCTGCGGCCTGGCCGCCGCCGCCCTGCTGCGGGGGCCCGCCCGCCTGCTGCGGGAGCCCGGCGGCGGCACCCTCCTCTACCTCGGCGCCCTGGCCGGCACCCTGTACGCCGCGCTGGGGCTGCGCAGCACCTTCTTGACGGTGCTGGGCGCCGCCGCCCAGATGGTCGCCGCCGCCGTCGCCCTCCTGACCGCCCTGCCCGGGGGAACCGCCGGCCTGCGCCGCCTGGGCGGCCTCCTCAGCGCCGCGCTGCGCCGCCGCGGGAAAGCCCTGCCGGTGTGACACCCCCACGCCGCCACCCAGGCGGGGACGCCGGCCAGAGGCACCGGCCTCTGGGCGAAGGGACAGAGAGACTGCGGCTGGCGCCGGGCACGAAGACACCTCTCCGCCATGGGGATGGCGCCGTCTCCCGCCGCTTCTCTTCCTTCGCCTTCCTGCTGGGTTCTCCCCTCGCCGATTCCCGAGGAAGAGGAGCCGCGGCTGGCACCCGGGAGCGGCAGCAGTGACTCTCTGAGCTTGTTCGGCTGCGTTCAGGTGTGGCGGTGGTGGTGCCAGCCTGCCCAGCCCTCCCTGAGCGCGGGATTTTGCCTTATTGCAAAGTCAGCCCGATAGCCATGGTCCGGAGTCGCTCCGGCTGGGAGCTGGCAGCATCCCACTTCCCTACCTCCCGTATAGGACCATGTGGCTGCTGCAGCCTACTTCGAAACGTGAGTGAGATTGCGGAGCCCATGAAATGTAATTATTGACTTGCCCATTAACGTGAACAGCAAGTGTTTTAACAGCTGAGGTGTGTAGGGCTGATGGATGGTGAAACACGGAGACAACGTAGCGAAATCTGGTCAGGTGTGGGGGTGAAGGTTCAAAAATAGTTAACTGCTGTTAACTCATCTTTGTGCCAACCCCTCCGCTCTAACACATACTTTAGTTGCTGTACGGTGCAGTCATCAGCCACCTCAGACTGGTGGTGAATATGAATACTGTGTCCACTGAACTGTGTTTCTCTCTAAAAAACATCTTTAAAATAGCAGCCAGTAAGTGAAACCAACTTTCCTGGGGCTGTGGGTCACAAGGACTACTTGTAAGAGTAGTCTTCTTGCATGATGATGATAGGATGGAAGGTGCTAATCTTAGTGAAGAGCCTTTGCAGGTATTGCTGCCTTACGGCTGCTGTAAGGTAGCAAATACTTGGGCTTTAAAAGGGTAGCTTCAGCTCTTAGAACTTTATTTTTAATATATATATATTTTTGCTCCCTCAAGTTGGGCAGGAATTGCTGGCTCATCACAGCATGACCTTCAAAAATAGATTTGTTAGTAATTAGAGCCTGTTTCAGCCAGTGTAGCTCTGTTTCAATGCCGAAATGAAGCAGCCGTAGGAAGATGCTGAATTCAGGCTGGCAGTCCCTGCCAAGAGCTTGGTGCTTCAGGCTGAGCCATGTACTGCACTACAGCACATAAAAGGGACCACCAGGCCTAACCGGCTCAGAGCCTAAGTGAGGATCTCACTGGATATAGGTGCCTCATACAAAATAAAGCCAAACACTGCAATATTTATCTGCTGTCACGACCTAGGGTTTAGCGTATTCACCTAATACTTGCTCCGGATTAAACTGAAATTGTTAATCTATGTACATTTAAGTACCCCCATTTATTTGTTTTAATAAAACTATTTGTCTACCAAATATCGGTATAGACGTTCCACTAATGTTCAGTTTTTTTCCTTAGAAATGTAGATCAGAGCTACCTGAGTAGCATTAAATTAGTCCTCTCGTTTTTACAACTTCTAAGCTGTAGTATATAATTTTATTCCCAAGAGCAGTATCAGATTTAACAAATCTTAGACAAGGTGGAGCTGTGAACTTGCAGGTGGAGCATAAGGATTGCAGCACTGGTAACAGAACTTGCCCTGAAGAGTACAGAAGTATATTCCCATTTATTAATTTCATCCATTTTCCAGCAATAGTGGGTCATGGTATCACAGACTGGGAAACTGCTTCTGTCTCTCCTGCTGTGCTGTCACCTTCTGAGATTATATACAAAGGCTAGGTATTTATCCAGTTTTCTTATGACTTTTTGTGCATGAATATTTAAAAAGCTGCTCCTTGAGGAAGAATATTAACACCAAGTACCATCCGTAGTGGTTTAAGGAGTTAACCAGCCATCTGAGGGAAAATGGGCACGCTCCCTTTTGTTCTAGATAGAGCAAGCCAGGTTTACTATTACTAGGTGCACTATTATTTGTTTTGGTAGGGGGTTGTGGTTTAATTAAGGACTAAAGCTCATCCCCTAAATCACATATTCTAACTATTAGACAAAAGTCACTTTCAGCCCCTTAAAAATATATAGGGCTTGTTGATAAAGAAAAAGAGGAGAAGCTTTCCCTTTTGTTAATGATTAAATTATTGGTATTTATCATTAAAACTCTAGGATAGATCCTAACTCCCAGACTTAGACCAAAAGTGACCAAAGCCCTTCTTCAGATAAGGGGTAAAAAGCAATTTATTTTTTTTTTCCCCTCTCAGGAGAAACTGCATCCTACCAGGTGCACTTCAGCTGTTTCCCAGTTGATTCCTTTAAGACTGTTCTGTCTCTCTAGAGCCCTATGACAAAGATTTTATAGGCTAATGATCAGAGTTAATTACTACAATTTTCAAATGCCATTTTATACACTACAAATTAAGAAAAAAGCCAAACCCTACTTGTGACTGACTGATCCAAGAGAACAGCAGTTAAGCATCTATGCTTTGAGCTCTTTAAATAAGATGGGTCAGCAGGACTTAAGCCAGTCTGCAGGAAATTTGACAATGAGGAGTCAGATAAAAGAGCTGCCACGTGTCACTGTTGTTGCAGGAGCTTTGTCAACTATAGAACTACGGTGCTGTATTATCCTGACTATTAGAACATGAAATTCAAGGAGGGGAGGAAGGAAGCCTGGTAGTGATGTTTTTCATTATACCTTATATCCTATATTTTTAATGCAAGACCTTCCTGAGAGCTGGCTTTAGAATATGTACTTACATGGTAACATTTTCACTGAGGCTTTAGGTATTAAAGGAGCCTTTTGATTAACCTGGTGGCTGGAGATGATGAATATGAATGATTTATGGGGAAAAGAGAAACTCACGGTTGGTAAACAGCTTTATTATGAAATGTAGGAAATGGGAATAACCTCTCCTCCTCATTTCCCTGCTCTAGTAAAACTAGAAAACAATATGCTAAAGAAAAAGATACTTTAAAAAAAGTGAAGATGAAAGTGATCAACGAGCAAGGTTTGCACTTCAGCATTTGAATGGACTACACTCTACTGACCACCCGTTATCTTTAAGCAATGTGTCCTACGGCCATTGTAAAACATATGCATCTGTATTAATCAAGCTGCTGAACTTCTTTCTTCCTCAATGGTCTGGTTTGAGATAGATAGAGCAAAACCAATTTTCCTTTTCAGTAATTTTAGTTTTCAGTTAAATCCCTTCTAACTGACTGCACGCTCTGAAATTAACTTCTAGCAGTGCTAAGACCTGATGCTTATAGTGAATGCCAAGGAATGGTATCGAGAGAGGCTCCTGCTTATATTTCTGCTCTACCAACCAGGGCCAGCTAATTCCATTATTTGCCGCGTTGGAGGGTCGGAAATGGAAAAGGGTCGCACCTATGGGGAGGAGCAGACAGGACAGGTGACCCAAACCTGACCAACAGGGTATTCCATCCCATCTGCCCCTCACTCAGTGTGAAAGCTGAGGGATCAAAAGGTCAGCCCCCCTCTTCAATGGCCAGCATCTGAGGAGGACTCTCTGTTCTTCTGCCTTTGATCCCAAACTGTCTGTTCCTGAATGCAGTTCTTGCATCCAGTTCCCATCTGCCACCAGTCCTAGTGCTGGCCAGTGATGAGATGGTGATGGGAGCTTGATACTGGTTTTGTATATATTTCATTATTTTCTTATTATTATCTTTTATTGTTAATATTTCATTACAGCCGGGTTGTTTGGTTTTTTTTTCCCCAACCCATAAGTCTCCTTTATTCTCTCTCCCTTCCCCTTCTCGGAAGGGAAAGGGGGCTAATAGAGAGCATCTCATTCGTTTAGTGGCCAGCCCAGCCTCAACCTTGACACTCAAGTTCTATCAACAGATGCTGCTTTGAACAAAAATACTTAACTCACTGAGGTGAAGTGCAGAATGACAATATTTGTCACTATATCTGTTTTGCTAGCACTCCAGGTTGTAACTCGTGCTATGTCTATGACAACTTTCTCTAAATGGTGTTCCACATTTTTCTCTTTCAGGATGGTAGACTAGCAAGCAGCGGTGATTTCCCGTGTTTTGGAATTTTAACGTCAGCACCACTTGTAATCTGTAGACAGCTGTGGCTAAAGAGGAAAACGAAAGTTCTCTATACATAATAAACCAAAAAAATCCTAGGAATCAGCTATTAGTATTTTAAATGGTTGAGATT
This sequence comes from Limnodromus scolopaceus, assembly GCA_028565335.1. Taxonomy (NCBI): domain Eukaryota; kingdom Metazoa; phylum Chordata; class Aves; order Charadriiformes; family Scolopacidae; genus Limnodromus; species Limnodromus scolopaceus. Next base: position 29,489,801 of record JAOXNO010000052.1, on the reverse strand, counting down.
TCAGGAGGTAGTTCTGTCGCTCCATCTGATACACAAGTTCACCTGCTTTATAGTAACAGGTGAGTAAAGAATCACACACTGTTGATTTTTTTGTTAATTTTTGCGCAAATTACATTCTGTATTCATACAAAAACAACGTAACTCTTTGACAAACTGTACATATAGAAACAAGTTTCTGTCTGGAGGTGAACTGAAATCTGTGCTCCATGTCTCACAACACTTAAAAAAAATTCCAGCTCTTCACAAAACAAAGTAGGTAAAAGAAGGTGAGGAAAAGGGGTGAAGAGGACAAAACAGAAAGCTAGCTACAATATTGCAGCTAGTAGCAGTTGGCTGACCTAGGAAAAGACCCTTATTAGGAACTAATGCACATTCAGTTATCCCAGTTAAGAATCCAGGTTTGTGGTTGTTGCAGGGTTACTTTGTGAGTCCAGAGTATCAGTCTATTTAAATATTGTCCAGCAAGGACTGGGTGTCACCCAGTCAAAGCCTCTTCTATCGGCCTCTTCCACCACCCCTAGATGATCCTCTTCTTGATTGACCAGAGTTCATGTTGTTTCCTCTTCCCCAATTACTTCCACTCCTCCCTCCTCGAGAAGGGTTATTGCCTCCTGCAGGGCCTCCGCCGAAAGCCTCATCTCTGTGGAATCCATCGTGATGGTCTCCATCTAAAGAACTAGACCTCCCAGATTTTGGCGCTCTCTGTGAAGGTCCTGAATTTCCTCGTCCTAAAAATGAAGCACAGTCAGTTACTGATGTTGAAGGCTAAGCCGTGCCTTTTCTCAGACATACCATACATTTAGCTACTTCTTCTGTGGTATAATCATTCTCTGACTAAATGGAGTTGAGACCTGTAATTTTACGCCTCCTCCCTCTGTATGATTTTTCTTACACAGATTAGTGTCTCCATTACAGTCTAGAAGATGGACAGCAATCAAGCAACTCCCGGAGAATTAAAGGAGGTTCTATCTGATACAGCCAGCAGTCACTTGAATGAAGTAAGTTAGAACAGCGATAGTCACGGTGTCCTCAAAACTGCCAGGTGTACCTGATTCTGAGGCTTTACCACCATCTGCGGTTCTCTCTCTGTTTTTATTGAAAAATACTTTTTTTTTTCCTAAACAACAAGTAACATTACTGTTTCGTTCCATTTTTTGCTAGAAACAATGGAAAAATGCTCAATTTCACTAGTAACCTGGAACATAAACTACATGAGCTCTTACTGCCAGGAACAGGATTTTCTACTTCTCACAGATCTTTTTAGTACTGATACATAAATTAACATTAAAAATTCCCAAAGTCATTAGCTCAAAATAACAAGCAGTATTTTGAAAAAAAAATTAATGGTAACAGTGCTTTATGGACACATGCTACAGCTAAATGAAGATATTTTTGCTCCACTTTAGCAAGAGTGATTTTTTTTTTGTTGACTCTGCTTGATTCTGTGCAAAACAGAGACCAAATTACTCCACAGAATCTATAATTTATGGCACTTTGATCTTCAAATGACTTTACCAATACAACTGAAGGTGGCACAGCCCATATATGAAAAAGTATTGTTCATGTTTTGTTTTTCAGGCTTGCTGCTGCTGTTCTAACTTTGTTTGGTACATTAATGAGTTGTCTAGGCACAAGCAGTGTGGTAGTTAACAATTGGTTTGACTTCAATAAAACATCCGATAGAGTTATCACAAATGATTATTTAAACCGGAGAAGGAATCTACAGATTTGGTAAGATGCTGGCTAAATGAGAAACACAACATAGAGTTCTGAAAGGAAAAAATATTGATGCAGAGGGATTTTCCAGCAGAGTTCTTATTAAAAACATCTGTGAACGAATGATAAAGCCTGCTGTTAATGCAAAACTGCAAATACAGTCCATTCAGAGGAGGACTGGAATACAGTTAAAACAAAATGATCATCAGGACAGTAAGAGAACCAGAATGAAATTCAGTGGCACGGAAGACAAAGCTGTGCAGAAGAGGTTCTAATAAGAAAAAAAATTCAACTATAGGCTGGCAGCTCAGCTTTTGAGAAAGAGCTCTGTCACTGATCACTAACAGTGGGTAGTCAATACAAGTATGTTAGAAAAAAAGAGAACATTAAAAAAGAACACAACAGCAATCCTGAGACTTATAAGAAGAAAAAGGATCAAGAACTGGTGCAAGGCTCTGAACCAGCTACTAACTCCAAAAGCACGTATTCTGTGGGTTACAGTAGCTGGTGGCGTGACAGTGCAATGTGACTCTTTAGTGGTTATTTAAAGAGGGAAACATGACATCAGGAGCTATTAGGAAAGAATGGAGAAAACGGAACAAACCCAAGTGAAGTGCAGAAATCCATGGTTAAACCACATCTTAAATACCGTGTGCAATTCCTAGTTACCCCTTTAATTTACAAAAGGATAAATTAAACCAGAAAATAGTATATACACAGTAATAAGGGTAGTAAAAGATACTGAACAACTTCCCAGGGAGAACAACTAAACAGATCAGAGCTCTGACTTGGAGAAGAGGTAGTTCAGGTTGGAAATGGTAGAGTTTGATGCAAATGGAGTTGGCATTCAGAGATGATGGGGATCAACTTTCAACTGTTCCAATTAAAACACAAGACGTCATCAACTGAAATTAGTGAATGATAAGCTTAAACGAGAGGAAAAACTCTTTTTATTTTTAAAACATAGTCTACTGCAATTACATTTTAGAGCTCTGTCTGTGGATGTCGAAAGTTTATGATTTTTAAAGCAATTAGAGAAGCACGCAAAAGGTAACTGTCAAAAGCCATTAAATATAAAACTAATATTTCAGTAAGTCACTGAATTCCTCATAGGTTTAGACAGCATTTCAGGGACATATCACTACAGAGTTACAGTGTTCTTAACACTCTTCCCTCTGTACCTGCTACTGGCTACTGTTGAAGACAAGCTACTGAGCTTCATGGACTTCTGCTCTGACCATGGATGGCTGTGCTTATACTCTTACACATAGAGAACTTATAAGAAAAGACTTAAAAAAAGTCAGGGTTCATTAAGTCCAGCAGAATGAAGGCTGAGACAGGAAAGATATTTGAGTTAAAGGATGCTAGCACAAGCATGAATATTAACAAATAACTATTCTGAGAAGTAGAGGGGAGCAGAGCTCTTAACAAGGGTTTTCCAACTGGAACAACAGGGAGCCAAAAAACTAACTGCTTTTGACCAGGGAAGTAAAGAGGAGCATTATGTCATGCTGGAGAGAAGATTTGGACTTGATGTCCCGAAAAATTACTGTCTGTACGTTCCTATAAGATTGGTCTTCAGCTTCAAAGCTGGTAAGATCAAGTATTTAACCAGCTCAGCTTTATCCCCTCTGAATAGGTAAGGAATTCTGGATGAGCCTACTGTGGAAAAATGTGCCAGCGTTACAGAAGTTTTTCAATACAAGGGGCTTTTTACCTTTGCCCCTCTCCTCTGGAGGTCCACCCGGAGCATCCATTTCTCTGTGGTCAGAGGTCCCTGGTCCATCGTGCCAGGGACGTTTACGTGGTGGCAATGAGGCCATGTCCATGCCCTGGAGCGAAGAAGAACGTTCTCTGTTAGCTGGAGAATGCCCGTCATGAGGAGGGTGATCTGGACGAGGACCTGAGCATGAAGAGAAAAACAACACGATAATAAGTAATGTTCACCTGATCATTATTCCTCATTTTTGGAGGCAGTCACATAACTTTACATACTTCCCACACTACTTGGCCCACAGTTTTAAGTTCAAATTACATAAAGCTTCCCCCCACATCCCAACAGGTAAAGAAGCACACGGTAGATAAACGAGATGTAAGAAAGCTAAAGGTAAAACAGGTTTAAAAGATGATGGGAAAGAAAGAAGTGACAGAGCTAAAGTAGTTTTTTTTAGTATAAAATATTTTCATATCTTTCAGAGACAATCACATCTTCCTTTATTCATGTGTCCTTTGTGCTCATTTTTTCCATGACATCTGTTTTGCCCCTTACGGGGTTGCCATTAGTAACACAAATGCAAATACCACTGAGCTGTCAGACATTGCAGCTGATGATGTTATCTTTGCAAACAATAGAGAAGATGCCATCCAAGAGGAAGATTACTATTGGCATTAATAGTTAAGTCTCAAAAGACCCCAGGAGATATGCTTTAGTCATCCCCAGGTGACAACTACAGGCAGTTCTGGGCCATAGAAGAATTCAACTTAAAATAAGACTTTGAGGCAACAACCATTTTTCATTTCTATGACAGTTGCATTTACAGACAGTTAAATTCTCCATAGTTAATTTTCTTCCTAACTTTGTAAGTCCAAAGAACTACATTTTGCTTTTCTCATGGTAAAAGACTGGTAATGAGGATATGAGGTAGAGGAAAAAGAGGTGATTAAAAAAAAAAAATTAAAAATTTGTAAGTGGTTATATTGTAGAAGTCTAATCTATTATCTAAAACAAACCTCATCGCGTTTTTTACCTGGTTCTCTGTTTCCATCCCAGGATTCTGGTTTCCGCCCTCCTTCAAAGCGTGGAAATTCATCTGGAGTAGGAAGTAAACCCTTCCGGCCTCCTGAGCAGTAAGAGATGCAGGAGACAGGAGTAAGAAGAGACATTGCATTCAGGAAAATGCTGTAATTTGCCCAAGAAATGTCTTTGCTTCCTTATCCTTGCATTTCAGCGTGGAAGAACGTTCCCCTCACCTCTAAGAGCACCACGACCTCGCCCCCGAACACCATGGTCCCTTCCTCTTGAGTTTTCATCTGGAGAGTCAAAAGCGTCATCTGGCCCAAAATCTTCAGGGCCAGGAAAGCCATCTCTCCCCCTGGGTCCCCGGCCCTCGTGTCTCGAGGGTCCTCCTCTTCTGAAGCTACGAGAAAGAACATGGTACAAACGTGGTTTTTAGGCAGAATTTAGACTGATAAAACTTGAATCAGCTTCAGTTTAATCATCAACTTATTTATGAACTGTTTTACTTAATACTACAGCACATACAGTTACTAGAATAGGATCTGTAGGTGGAAAAGTGCTTGTTTTCTGCCTTTGAGCACTTGATTTATTCATTTTTATAGTTTTCCTTCTGTTGATTGTGTTGGTTTTTCATACAAGAAAAATATTGTCAAATATACTGCGTCCATTTAATGAAAAGGGGGGAAAAAAAACCCAAACAGTGAGTGATGACAGATTTAAGGTAAGGAAAAGCATAAGTGAATTGCCCTTCATTGTGGTGGGTCTTACTTTCCCCTTCCCTTTTTCCCTTTCCATTTTAGTGATAAACAGAAAAAAATACAAGCAGTGAGAGTCATGGCTGTAAGAAAATATTCCAGCATCTCATTCCTTTAATTTGGGATGCTTTTGAAAGAACGATTCTCCTTTTTTCGTTCCGTTCTCCCAAGTTTACAATTTTAGCAAATGAGTCTAGACCGCACTTGGCTGCGCAGGGACGGCTGCTGAACCCCGTGCCCAGCGGCGTTCTCCAACCTGAAGAACAGTTTATCCCACTGCAATAATGAAGGATTTCATTCGGCAAAATGTAGTTAAAGGGGATAATTTCCTTCTAGTAAAGTGCCATGACATCTTCAGTTAATTTGGTAGGGTTGGGTTCTGCGTCTCATCTGAAATGAGTACAGCTCCTCCAGCGTCACGCACTGGGGTGCTCACAGAGATCTCCAGAGAGAAGAACGGTTCTTAGTGACCACTCGGTGCGGTTTCAGGTAAGCCCACAGATGGCTGCATGAGTACTGGGAGTTTGGGTTGGTTGGTTTTTTTTACATCAGCAGTTTAAACACTTGGAGCGCTTGTAAAAGCGCCAACGTGTTTCTGTGGATTACTGCAGCTCCCACAGTGGGGTTGTTGGGATTGTCCCCGTGTACAGCCCAGTTTCCCTGCGAGCACAGGCCAGACGTTTAGGTGGTGCAGGCACACTGGTGCGGGAGCCCTCACAAGTGCCAGCCCACGCTGCTCCTGCCCCCCTCGGTGACGGCACAGGTACTGGGGAGCACCGTCCCCATTCACACTGACGCCCCCCCCACCTCCCCTCTCGTCCCAGTTCCGCACTGGGCGAACCGTAACCACCATAATACTCGGGTGGTGTGGGCTTGGTGCAACATCCCCTTCCCCAGCTCATTAACGACACAGCGCATCCTATTACAAGCAAAACTTTAGATACTTTTATTTAGAATTTTAACAACATTAACCTTTTAATTACAAATTTAAATATTTTAACAGTAGTCATAACACAATACAATATTTTTAAACTTTTACATTTTGTTTAATTAAAAACAATAGGTCTGTCTCCACCTCCCAGAAAACACACAATACAGAGAGAGGAGGCTGCCGTGCCTGTTGCGGTACAACAGCGGGCGGAGGGAGTGCTGTGTACGGACAGTGAACCATTTTACATCAACCTGGGTGGTTCGGGAAAACAAACTGGACACTTTCAGGTACAAATGGTTCGAGTAACCGCATGGCAAATACCGTTTAGCCTTGGAACAGCACAGTCCTCTTGGGTGTTCTTTAGAGGGCCTCCCGGTTTAATACTGACACGGTGTGATTCTGCTTAGCGTGTAAATCACCAGGATTTGCAACACAAGGGCCTAGGGCTGGTGGGAACAGGGCCTTGCCTTTTGTTTCCAGGCAACCTTACGGACACGGTTGAGTTTTGCAATCTATCATATACCTACGCCTGACAGAGCCACAGCTCCTACTCTCCTCTCACGTGTAATCCTTTTTCACTCTTTCACACCAGTCCCATGTCAAACCCTGCCTCGCATAGGGCTCGCTTCCTGCTTGACTGCTCTCACCATCTTCTTCCTCGAGGCCTAGGACCTTAAGGTACACAACTACACACTGTGCGGATTTAGCGGGCAGGGAAGAGGCAGGTCTCTGCGGTAGAAGCATCGTGTTGATACGCACAGGTAGAGTAAGAACAGGACAGGGATGAAAAGGATGGGAAATCAAGAGAGAAACACACGTACACACAACTTCCCTCTCATGCTTGAGCAAACCGGTTACAATCTAAATTCCAAACCAAGCCAGCTAAACGAGCGGTTGGGATTCTGGAGTGCACCTCAGCATCTGCAGTAAATGGCACCTAATTCACCTTCACTCGAAGGAATTCATGAAGCTTGCAAGCACAAACAGCCTTTTATAGCCCTGTGCCGATTCCTTTTACACCAAACCCTCTGTACAAACACTTGTACTCTGACAAACAGGCTCTTCTTAGTTCAGAAGTCAGATTTACAGGTCACAAGGTTCTTGGACTCTCTTCCTGAAGCCTTTTTAAAAACCAGGACCATAATAAAATATTTTCCAGTCCCTAAGCATTTCCCATATAAGACTTGAGACTCTCTACAGGGCTTATGAAAGTGTTGTCTGCTGTGTCTTTTAGAATTCTATAATGCAGACCGTTCAGCTTGGATTCTCTCTATTTTTACTTTTTTTAAATGGCTTTAATTGTTACCTGCTTTTAGTTCATTTCTTTTCATACTCTTCACACAAAAGGAAGGTACATCTTTACAGAGCTAGGTAGAAAATAGCTAAAAGAAGAGCTGTATAGATGCAAAGTAAAAGGAATGTAAGAAAATGATTAAAAAGGCAACTAAAACACACAAAATTCACATTATGTGGAGACCACAATATATTTGTACAAGTACACGTTCTTATACATATAGAGTTGGTGGTCAGTGAGAGGCTTAGACCTTGGAGGCCAAATTTAACACAGTTAAAGTAGCATAAATCTGGGGTGATTTCGATGACAGTTAATCCTGCTGATTTAGCGTCATTCCTCCACATTTACATTGGTAACTAGAAGCAAATTCATCCCTCTGTGATTTATTTGGAAATTGTGAGCAATGACAAGGACATTGCTGTAAATTAGATTATTTTTGAGTTCTCTGCTTGGCATTAAGAAATAAGTCAGAAAGAGAAATCAAATTTCTACAAGCAAAACCATGAGAAAATAGTCTCAACAGTCCAAGAGATGTTGTAGCTCTGCCCCTTGTATTTGATAGTAGGATGACTGTTCCTGCTCCTTACCAGCATATTACATCTCGTTCTACAGTCTCTACAGTCACGCTGTAGTTTGTGACTGGAGACAAAGTCTCAAAATCCACTTCTAGTGTTTAAAAGTTTGTCACTTTAACCTTCAAGTCTCCTCTCAATTTTCATCAAAACGGTCTGAAATCTTCATCCTGTGTCACTGGATCTTCTCTACAAAATTCCTCCCTTCTCTTTACTTACTGTTTAAAGACACGGAAGCTGCTGTGTACAATGACCATTTTTCAAGTTTTCTTCTATTACTGAATGATTTTTATGGACTCTATACTCAGGTATATTAGAGTTTTCATTTCCTTATTGGTTTCCAGTTTATAAATCTGAAACAGATAGACTCCTTAATGAAAAGGAAACCAGGAAGAAAAGAGTTCCCTCCATTTACCCTTTAACCCAAAAAAGATGAGTAGATTTATTCTTACCTCTCATCTCGTCTTCCTCGGAACCGTGCTTCCTCAGGATCCCGTGGATATCTATCATCTGAAGGTCTCCGTCCTTCCCAAGCACCGGGAGGCCCACGGTTTGAACCCCCTCCTTCAAATTCCCTGTGATCAGGAGGAAAGGGAGGCCCAGGTCCACCTCGTCTCCATTTTTCGTCTTGCAATGGTGGGCCTCCTCTTCCCTCAAATTCCCGTAATCGATGGCCAAATCTCTTATCTGGATGGAAGTCGTCACGGAAGTCATCTGGTCGATCAAAGTCATCATGGAAATCTGGGTGAGGTCCTCGTCTATCTGGCATGCCCCTGCTGTCTCTACCATCACCCCACTCCTGGCCACCTCGAAACAACCCTCTCTCAGGCCCATGATCAGGACCACCACTGTTCTGGTCGTGCCTTCTATCTGAGAGAGGGCCCATGTGATGGTTTGGTGGACCACGGGAGTCACCTTGAGGGAAAAAACCATAGCAGATTTCTGTAATGTTTTCTAAAAAACGCTCTAGGATGCTCTAATTTGTACAGTTCTACAAAGCACACACCATACATTTCACATTAAGTAATCTGGGGGGAAAACTTTTCCTCTACGTTCCAGCCCAAGTCTACAGAAGCTTTCCACTCAGCCAAGGCCCTGTGCTCTGCTGTAGCCTCTTCCATCTAGAGGCGCTGCACTGGAGCAGCCTCTTTTAAGACAACTACTCAGAGAAGAACAGACAATGTGATTAATTACCTTTATTAAGACCAGGTCCTTGGTTGTGAGGGCCGAGGCGACCTTGTCCTCCCTGCTGCCCCAGACCTGGTATCAGTGGTGGGGGACCTGGGTTCTGTCCGTCCTGTGAGTATATAATGAGAAAAGCCACATGAATTGCCACGTGAGAGTATTTTTGCTTTTAAGCATTTTGTAAGGGGGCAAAACAGTTTTCTTTACGCAAAGACTGCATCTTCCCAGGCCTTACAATAGAAAGAGCTGATATTCTGATGGTTTTAGCCTAATTTTTCAGACATTCACATCAATAATGCTTTTTAGTCACTGCCTGAGAAACACATAATTTTACAGGAAACCTGGCATTTCAAGGGCTGATATTTTACCTGTAACCACCAAAGATGATAAAGCTCATATTCTAGCTGCCTGTTAGAGAAGATGAGGAAACTGCATATATTTGTTTGAAAAATATCAGGTATTAATATGCAGTTAAAGAGCTGCATAGACCAAAGAGTTCCTTTGGCAATGAACAAAAAAAAAAAAAAAGAAAAAAAAAAATCAAGAATGTTGGGACAGGAGGGAGAACAGGACCATAAGAGAACCTCTCCTATAATCCTTTGTAACCCGTTAACATGGAAATAAAGGAGTTTCATTTTTAACATGCTGGCAAGGTTTGTTTTTCTTAACTCTAATTCTAGGATCAAAACAAAGTACTAACACTTGGCTGAGCACCAAGAGACAAGTTGTTAATGGGTTACGAAGCAACGACAGGGCTGAAGGCAGAAGCTGCAGTCACCTGCTTTTCTCAAGCAGGAACAGTAGAGCAGACAGAGGTTTGTGTAAGTAACATGATCCCAAAGAAAAAAATAAAGTCTTTTTGTTACTTTCTCTCTTCGTTGGGAATTTTAAAGGATAAAATAATGCTCTTTAAATTCAGCTACTGTCACAGACCCATGAAAGATTTCTACAGGTACCAAGTTCACACTGGCTCCACCAAGATAACATTGGCTGGGAAACAATGGGGTTGAACTGTCTGATCCTGCCTTTAAACCGCAAAGGGCAGACAAAAAATCATCATTTTGGGATTTGTACTTGACTAGAACTGAACAAGGGCACATACATAGTTTACACCATCACAATGAGATCCAGCAATAAAAATGTATCACTGTGAACAAGACCGAGTTGAAATTTGCAGGATTATGTTGACATCACCAAAAAAAAAAGTCCATACTAGAAAACAATAAAAACATAATATTTTTTCCTAGACACGTGTAATATATAAGATTTAGACTTGGCCTTCATATTGGCTTGTAAAAAACCCTCCAGACTGCAGGCAGTTTGTAAATACTTAAAACCCTGTGCTCCATCACTGTCACTGTACTCAGAATTACACTGCTTAATCTCTCTATAAATCAAATAATTTTCATGCTCTACATTTATTTTTGAGAAACTCTACCTTTTTTTTTTTCTGGTTGCAGAGAAGCAATAAGTTCATTTGTGTGTTTTTCCCATCATATCTTGAAATACTGCTTTGAAATTAAACATTTATATTCAACTGCCATATAGGCGATAAACACACAAAAAAGCACACAAATATACACTACAAACATCACATTTTTATCAAGCAATTTTGTAAGGACGTTGAAAAAGAAAAAAAAACAAAACGGGAAAATAAAAGTCTGGTCCAATGCCTATTTAAAAAAGAAAACCACAAACCAAGAATACTTTCTTAGTGACTGAATATTGACTTGAGTCCAGAACAAATGAGTTCCCTCACTAGGAAAGATCCAGTTACTGAAGGCTTCTGCCATTCTTGACCAAAACTTTGCTGGAGTTCCATGATTTCTCATATATTTAGCACATGCTTACTTACAGTAAGGTTTTCTAAACTTCTTAAATTTATGCCACCAGTGTTTAACCAAAGCAGAAGTTTTTAGCACTCACTAAATAAATTTTCCTTAGCGTTAAGCAAAAATATCTATTCCAAACAAATCACGCTTTGAGAAGATGGGAAGACAGAGCCCTAACACTGCGTTTTCACGCGCCTTCCATTTCAAAATACATTCCAGGCCCCAAATTGGGCTTGAAACTGAAAAACAAGTATGTAGAGCTCAGGAGGAGACACGGTAGGTACCTGGAGGAGATAAACTGGTGTGACAGAAAGCAACTGCTCCTCGTTACCGGCATATCTCCCCTATATATGCAAATGGCATTTTAATTAATACAGATAGCTATGATAAAACTAGGCACTGAAGGGGGAAAGAATTCCTTGTATTCACCCATAAGAACAATCTGTATTTCTTCTAAAATAGTGCACAAGCTTCTAAAGTTGTCTCTATGCGGACATGTGACTTGGCCTGAAGTGTCTGTACCTTACTCAACCAGTAAATGAGATGAAATTCAGCACATCTGGCTAAAGGGAACGCGAGACGATCAAATCTCAATTAGCAACATCAAAAGTGCTCCAAAAGTAGTGCTGCTGACTTGGGAATATTCTATTTGTCCGTCCGCATTTTAATATCAACACGCACACCTATCTCCAGAATGGGATTTTGACAATCGCATCTGGGGCAATTTCCTCCCCGTGGCCAGTTCTCTGCTCCCTTGCACGTTTGCCGATGGCAGGAGCTCTCAGGCTCGGGAAGAGCCGAACATCTCGCCCACACGCTCTGCAGAAAGCCCCTGCTCTCCCAGGTAGAGCAGATGCAGGCAATAGCTGCATCTTAACATGGAGATTAACCTTTCCAGATATGTATAAATCAGTATTAATGTCACAAACCCTTGATAGAGCAGGTAAATATTCATATCCTCCTGCTACTGAAAAGGAAGGGAAGCGATTTGTACAAGTTTACAGAAGATAAATGTCAAATTCAGAGCAAAAAACGAGCTGAAGCCTATTGTTTAAAAAACCACAGATAAGGGCCTTTTAAAATAGGAACTGCTATTATATTCATATTGCAAAGAAGCAAACTGGAGCAAAAACCGACATTAAGAATTTTTAAATCTCTCCATTTTTAAAAGACGTTGCCATCCGAAAGCTGCACAAGGAAGGAGAAATGGTCAAAAGTACCTTGCTTTGTCTTTTTTTTTTTTAATATCTGTAAAAGACTTCAAGACAGCAGTACTCATTGAAAACAACCGGCCACCTGTCAAAAGTAACTTACCGAATTCTGAGCAGGGTCAGGCAAGGACAACCCTACACGCGTATGTAAACACACACCAGCTTTTATACACACACGCGCCTGGTAATTATTCTCAAAGCAGAACAGTTAGTCTCCCTGGGACAGCAATGAAAGACACGAGGCTGGTTTCAATGTGGTGGTTGTGGAACCAACTCTCGTTCGCTTCACTTCAACGCTTTTGAAGTCTCAGCAATGGTGTCACGTTAACAGACTTCTGGAGGGAATTACTGCTGATTTGTAAGGCAAAAAATATTCAAGTAAACCCACAATTTGTGGGCTGCTCTGCCTCAGTCTGAAATGGAATCAGCGGGCTCAAGCTCATTTCAGTATGTCGTCACTCGCCGTGATTGGTGCTGGACTACACACGAAGGACCATACCTGTCTAAAGCTTTAACTAGAAACTATTGAGTGCAAATCTGAAAGAGTTCATTCTGTTTAAAAAAAAAACAAAACAGTTTTTTAAAATTGAGTAAGTAGAATTTTTTTCGAAATGTCCCCTTCAAAATTCACCTTGAAGCTGGAGACAATCAAGTACAGAATCAGTGCCATGAAACTAGGAACTTGTAAGAGCTAATGAACAGAGAGAGCTCTGCACCATCTGTGGTAGATTAGAGGGTGGGATAAGAGGCTGAAGAAGGCAGAGCTGGTGGCACCTGGTACTGAACCAGACTTCATCAAACCCTGACTTGATTCCTGCCGCATTAACTGGTGTGTTTATAAGCTCAGCTAAGAAAAAGTGTATTGCTGAGCGGGTGGACCCTCCTGGAGTTGTGTGGCCCACACACATCCAGGCCACGCTCAGCACTCTCAGCTCAGTGTTCACCCTGGGCTGGTCCTAAACAACCCGGTCTGATGCCTCTGCTCCTTCTCTTGCTCCTCGGCGAATGGTGCACCAATGAGTTAACAGTGTTCAACGCCAACCTCTTCCCTCGTGCTCCAAAGAGTACAAAGGTGGCTGAATGTTTTCTATACCAAGGCAGGAAGCAGGAGAGCTCTGTTCCTGTGCGCTTGGTTCGAACTGGAAAGTTCAACCAGACCTAAACTGTTCCAGGTGTGGCAGCATCTATGGTAAATTCATCCCATAGTTCAGATTAACTACTCTGGGACAACTGAGAGTTGGAGAGTTGGCAATACCTTGGCTTTAATTAATACATATGAGCTTTCTTATGTTCAGTTTGCTCAAATTCAATTTTTATTAGTGCTTACCTACTCCCCAGGAAATTCCCCATTTCAGACAATTGAGTGTCTTTAATTTAAAATAAGCCTGGAGCTTCTCTTAAGGCTACATATTTTCATAGCAGACTGATTTCTGTACCACTATTTCCTATAATCCCTTTTCTACAGTTACCTCTGCTGTTTCCAAACTACGTAACTCTTTCCATTATCATTTAAGTTTTCCCAAGACCTCAGTCTTGCAAACATACCAAGCCTCCAGCCCCTCAGCTCTCGCTTTGCGTTTCTACTGCGTGAGGTTATCATTCCTACCTTCGTAACACTCTTCTCGTTATACAGACCGGCACGTACCTGATTAAATGGGGGACGAGGCCCATCACCCAACAGAGGTGTTTTCTGCTGCTGGAAAGGCAGGGGGCCCTGGGAAGGATGCGGCCCCCTGGAAGGGTTCGGTTGTCCCTGAGGTCCTTGCATGTTTCCTTGAGGCCCCACCAAAGAGCCTTGTGGAGGTCCCTGCTGGCCTTGTGGACCTGGTGGCCCACGCAATTCTTGAGGAGGTCCTAGCATTGTACCTTGAGGTGGGGGTCCCTGGAGGCCTCTCATCTCCTGGGGACCATGTCCTAGTAAACCACTTTGCATATGAGGACCTCTCATTTCTTGTGGATGACCCATCATCATCCCTTGTGGAGTAGGTCCCTGGTTATCTCTGGGTCCTGGTGGACCCTGCATCCCTCTTGGATTAAGTCCCATCAAAGGCCCTTGAGATATAGGGCCCTGCATCCCTTGAGATCCTGGAGCTCCTTGCATGCCGTGAGGAAGAGGTCCTTGCATTCCTCGGGGACCCGGTGGCCCTTGCATTCCTTGACCACCAGGACCTTGAGGACCCAAATGACTCTGTGGGCCAGGCGGACCCTGTGGTCCTAAATGAGTCTGAGACCCAGGTAGACCCTGTGGTCCTAAGTGGCCTTGTGGGCCAGCATTACCCTGTGGACCTGGAGGCCCCATTGGCCCATGAGGGCCAGGATGTCTCTGCATTCCTTGATGTCCATGTAAATCCTGAGGCCGTGGCATTCCTTGTGGAGGCCCTTGGGGGCCTGGAGGTCCTTGTGGTCCCATGAATCCTTGTGGACCTGCAGCTCCTTGGTGTAATGGAGGACCTTGAGGTCCCATTTGTCCTTGGGATCCTGGAGGTCTGAACTGTCCTTGTGGACCAGGAGGTCCCATCTGAGGCATATTCATTGGCATCTGCTGAGGTGGAAGGGGCTGTTGAAATCCTTGAGGCATCTGTGACATCGGGCCTTGCCCTGGAAAAGGCTGGGGTCCATGAAGTGAGCCTCCTGGAGGCGGCGGCTGCACTTGCTCAGCTTGCTTTTGTGCAAGTCTCTCAATCTTCAATTGCTGTTAAAAAAAAAAAAAAGAGACCCAGAAAATCAACTAAGCACAGAAGTAGATGCAACAACTGAGAATCAGAAGTAATCATCTCCCTTCTCAGGAGTTTAAAAAGATTTAGTGCTTTTCCCCTAATTAATAGAAATACAACTAAAGAAACCTATAGATCAGAATTAATTAACCGAAATGTGGGGGCCTCAATGAAGGCTTCATAGCCTCATGAAGTCCAATGAGTCCAATAAGGACTAATTAAGTCCAATATCCTGTTCAATTAGATGGGGTTTTTTTTGAAAAAAAGGTGAAAACAATACCGCAAAAGCAAGCTACACATTTTAGTGTCGAGGTCCAAATACATCCCATAGAGCAGTAAAACAAATTTGCTAATAACTGTCTCTACATACATACCTCCAAGAGCTGTGGGTTTGTGTACTGAAGTGCTGCCATTTCCTGTTCAATCTCTGCCTGTGACTTCTTTTTCTCCTCTAGCTTAATATCTTCCTTTCTGTCATTCAGTGGCTCAGGTGGGGGAGGCAAAGGAACTTTATTCTGCATCCATGCCTATAAAGAATAGTAAACACAAGATGAATTTCGTGGAACAACACGTATGCAATACATTGCTGCTCTGGGAAAGGATATGCTGGAACGCTGTGTAGTATGGATATTCAGAAGCTAAAAACAATGCTGAATAAAACTTCTGTATCTTTTAACAGTCTATTTTCCAGCTACAGACAACTAGATATAAGGGATTTAACCAAATATTTTATGTTTAAAGAGTAAATAAACTAACTACTGCGGTACATTATTTTGCACTGGGTGTTGACATAGAAGAGCTGATACCAGAAATCCAACACATTTCAACAGCCACACCCTTTTTGAAGTTGGGA
>JAOXNO010000052.1:29448222-29460008 GCA_028565335.1 Limnodromus scolopaceus | reverse complement strand
GTGTGGCCTCACCAGTGCTGAGTACAGGGGGACAATCACCTCCCTACTTCTGCTGGTCACACTATTTCTAATACAAGAATACTTAGTTCCCAACTCAGCGAAGAGAAACAAGTACTTCCAGAAAAGCTAAGAGGAACCATCATTAATCATTTTCAGTATTTACTCCCTTTAACACCCTGTTAGATGTTCATTACAGGTTCTGCTAGTAATTATGACTGTTGCAAGAGAAAAGCATAGTCCAAATACCCAGCTTAGAGGTTAATCCAAGTTTCAAACCACTGTCTGGCCATGGGAGCAGACACCACTCTCAGCACTTTCTGCTAAAACCTAAGAAAAAATGTCGTGGATCCCAGTAAAAGAAGTTACAAGAAGTCTTTTACTTCTATGTAACTTGATGTTCCCTTACTCCCAAGTCAACCCAGAATCTTTTAATAAAAACACCCAACTTAGAAGGACTACCAAGATCTTTCAGTCAACTTGGTCTTCCTTCATTGAAAGAACAGGTGTCAATGTGCTTTTATGCCTAAGACTACAGGGCAAGATCCTACTTTTTTTACATCCTATTGAGAGGGGAGGTACTATCAACTCTTTTCTCTATCAGACAAGTAAATTCCTTCTGGAGACAGCCCTGTTCATGTGGCCAGTCACAGAACAACACTTGTTCAGCCAGATTCTCACGTTAAGGGACAGCAAGTTTACAGGAAAACTGATTTTCCTTCTTGCCAACCAAAAAACCCATGTAGCTAATTTTGATAGCCACTCTACCAATACAGAACATCCTGTAGCTAATTTTGATAGCCACTTTACTAATACAGAACATCCTGTAAATATGAGCCCATTACCATTCTAAGCAAAGAAATAATGAGTTTAGGTATAAAGAAGTTTGGAAAACTATTTTCTTTAGTTCTAGGGCAAATACTGCATGAGCACCTGCTCTCGGTGGTAACAGAACAGCAGTTGGGTGAGGGGTGGGAGAACAGCAGAAAGTTTATCAAACTTTGTGCAGACTCTAGGAAAAGACTTGTGTCGATCAATACTCCAGACAATTAGCAAATGAGAGATCCAAGCAGGGATATGGAGATAGAGGCCATTAAACTCACTCTTTGCATTTTACAAAGCCCCCAAGACTGAGCACACCGGGGAACAGCAGGTCTACCCAAGTGAACGGGTGGCAGAAAGCAGAGCGGGCGATACTGGCCTGAGCTCCAAAGCGCTACCCTCTCTGTGCAGGGAGAACAGCTGAACAGACTGAAGAATGTTCATCTCAAGCACAAGGGACCAGTTTTCAAGCAACTGAAATAGGAAAGGGCTGTAAATTATGAGAACAGACAGAAACACACACAATGAGCAGCAGAGTACCATGAACTAAAAGAGAAAAAACAGTATGTGATATCATACGGTGGCTTACAAACATGCCTAATCTAGTGGTGATCTCGGGGCTAATGAGAAGGAACACAGCAAAACTGAAAAAAATTAATTCAGTACAATGACATAATTAAAATGCAGAAGCAAAACAATGATTTGAATAGTACTATAGAAACAGAAGAGAGATAATACCTTCCATTTCAACCAAGCAGCAAAGCAAAGCTGAGCTCAGGGGAGAAACAAAAAACAAGGAATGTTTTATCACACTCTCACTTCAAATTTTCCTGTGCTTCCCTATATCACCACTATCACATCTGTGGACTCAGTCTTCTTTCCTGCCACCTATTAATTCTGAAATTTAAGAAAATGTTTTCCTCTCTCAGGTTTAAAGATAGTACTAAAGTCCCTACCGATGCAGAGGAACCCAAATACTTTCTGTTTCTGTTTCAATTCCAAAAATAGGCCCCCTATTAAGCAACTGTTTTGTAGAGTGTAGCTGTTTAAATATCTGTGAAGCTCTCTAAAATACCATGCATCCTCCTGCATCATTTTAAATTCCATAAGCACATGAATGGATCAAATAGTACAGCTCTTCCCACACGATCAAACAGAGAGACAGGGAAAAAGATTGCGTCGAAAACTTACCAGGGGTTTTGGGCGATAAAACCTAACAAAGAAAGGGAGAGATGTCAACAGGAAGAAATGGGATAAAACAATCCAAAGTGTACTTAAATAACTCAGATATATCAAAACAAGGGGAAAAAAAAAACATGGCAAAGATGTAAGGGACGACATACGTGGTTACGAGAAGAAAGGCAAAGGGGCCCAGCACCAATTGAAGTGGGGTTGCAAACAAAAAGTGCTGATAACAACTCGTGGGAAATGCTGTTCTCAAATTCATTTACTAACGTCACAAGCAGATGTGAACAAAAGAAGTGGCATATGATTTTAAGTGCAGGGGAGAAAAATACACACCTAAAAAAAATAGGTGTGAAACAGGTTTCTTATGACAACATTTTAAGGGTCTGTTCTTTCAGGATCAGAATAGAGGATGCAAGAATTAAACAGATCCCACCACACCATGTTACAGAGAGACCGAATGCTTCTGTGAACCCTGTGCTTCTTGAAATGACTACCAGATATGTTTTTTCACTGCTGACTTTAAAGGAATTAAAAAAAAAAAAATAACGATCACACCAGATAGAAATATTGTACTGGCATTTAAGTGCGGTGTTTCCCTCTGTGATGCAGTCACTGACTGAATTTGTATTTGACTCTACAGGTACACGAGCTCAGTTGCATGGTACCAATTTCCAAAACAAGCATAAAGGAACAATGCGGAGGTTTGCAGGAAAGCACCCTAAGAGCACACTACAATTATAACTGCTGTGTCTGTTCCCATGAATTAGGCAGAATTTTAATGGGAGAAAAAAATGGTGATTAGAACAGGAAAATTTTCTCCCTAGAAGCAGAAAAATCTTCAATTCAAATGCCGCATCTAGACCTGGAGCAAATAACTCCAGGATGTTATTGCACACCCCTCCGTGTTAGCACTAGAAGCATTATCTAATATTTCAAAATGAAATTTTTCCAACTTTCCAATTAAAGGATAGATGGTAACTCTGTTAGTCCAAAACCTTATACTCCCAGGAAAAAAAAGTTACTCTGAAATACTTCGAACTCTGTGATATAGTTTTAAAAAAAAACCTTTTAAAAAGTTTATACAAAGTACGTAAAGCCAAAATTCTAGAAAATACATAAAAAGCCAAATGACATGGACAAAAGAATCCAAGATAGAGAATGTCCATCTATTTGTAAGTGCAGCAGAAAAAGAATGATTCCAACCATCTCTTCAGCAATGCTGAGAAAAAACTTTTACATTTTTCTGAAGCAACAATCTTGCCTGCAGTATTGGGTTAACTCAAATCTTCTTTGTTACAAGACTAGCAGAGAAGCAGTACTATTAATACTACATATTTTAATTTTTACTATTCTGGAAATAAAAGTTGAAAATATAAACAAGTTATCTGTGGGACTTTTTTTTTCCCCCATGTTTTGGAGCATTTGTTATATGAAAACAGCACCACAAAAGATACCTGCTAAACTTCAATCGTGCAAATCATCTGCAGCTGCGTAAAAAACGTGGGCTCAAACCAGCACAAAAGAAAAATGCCAACTAGATAAATCAATTTGAAATAAAAGGCGTGAGAGAACAAGTGCTTACTAGGTAGGTGTGACTTGGAAAGCAGCTCTTTCCTAAGGAATCTTTAGATTCCTCTCAACACTTTCTGTAGCTGCTTTTTAATCTTACACCCACCAAAAGAAAGGAAATATATAAGCTATCTTTCCAGTCTCAGAAATGCAGAAACCAGTCCACGTGGTAACAGTGAACTGGGGCCATATATGAAACAACAGAGACAGGAGACAGAAGCTAAAAAGCTTTTGGGAAAATGGCATATGTTTGTAAAATACCAGGAAGAAGAAAGTAGGTGAGGCACAAAAATAGCGAGGGGTAAGTCATCACCAGTAAGAGGCTGCTATCCTGACCCTGGAATGGAACTGCTCTGTGCTCTTCCAGTAAAACACCTCTGCCAGTGCTGTCTGTGCTGCGTAGAAATAGCTACGCTGAGGAATGGAAACCCACAGTATTTCTCTTCTAGGAAGCTGGGCTTCGGAAGTCTTCTGTAAAATAAAATTACTGATAAATTGGGTCAGTGACTGCGGGAGAGGCAGCGAAGTCCTCTCTCGGCTTGGAATGATCAATCCCCATATGCAGTCTCATTCAAATAGCAACAGAAGCAGAGACCCCAAAAAGATGACTTTCATGAAAGAAGACGGCATCATTTCTGGTTCAGGAAAGGCTATGTAAGAGCATGCCATCGCTACTGAGGGAACCACTGAGGAAACCGAAAAGTCAGAGATGTATTTGTTGGCAAAATGATGCAAGGTAACAGTTCTGCCAAATTTACGTTTCAATTTTTTAATACTTTTGTTAAAACAGCAACCCTGTATTTGGGAGCAAAGCGCATTTTTAACCTTAAAAAGTTAACAAAAATAAAAAAAAAAGGAAGCTTTAAGAGGTATAATCCCATGTCAACAGTTTATTTTCAGTGCAAGTTAAAATACAGTTATCGCTTTGGTACACAGAATACACCTTCATTAGACTAGTCTCTATTTTTGGAATACATATTCCCTTGTGAATTATCTGCTGCTAGAAGATGCGGTTTTACCAGCGTTGATGTGTCACGAACGTGCTCAACTGCGACACAAGCGCTACGTTGGAGAGAGAGGTACAGCAGGCTGAGAATAACCTGGCTTTAAGAACAACGGCTTCTTCATCTATCGGAGCCTGGGCATATTAATTGTTTGCACTCCCATCAGCAGGATCCTAACCTCCTCAAGAAGGCACAGCAACGAGGGCGGTCGTGCCTTTTGTATCAACATGTCTTTCACAGAAAAGGAAACACTAGGGGTTTTAAGTTCTTTCACATGACGTCTACGGTGAGATGAACTAGGCATGAGAGATACAGCCTACGGCAAAACGAGCAGCAAAGCCCCTTATTCCTGCTGTCACATACAAACAAGTAAACTTCTCCAAAACTTATATTTTTTAAATAAAAGCCTGATTTATCTATCATACAGTTTTATGAAAAGTCTTTTCTGCTACTGAGTGAATG
The DNA here is from genome assembly GCA_028565335.1 of Limnodromus scolopaceus. Classification (NCBI taxonomy): domain Eukaryota; kingdom Metazoa; phylum Chordata; class Aves; order Charadriiformes; family Scolopacidae; genus Limnodromus; species Limnodromus scolopaceus. The sequence goes on along the minus strand of JAOXNO010000052.1, from coordinate 29,454,966 downwards.
AAGAGAAGCGCTTTTTTTTGGTGAGGGACAGATTTTCTAGTTGATTAGGGCAGTTTACCACCTTTTCACCACCAGATAATTACTCAGGCTGATTGGAACTAGAATTATCACGCGACATCTGGTCAGTAGAACTCGTTACCTAAGTCAGCGGGGTTACCAGTTGCTACCACGCAGATGTCCAATCCACAGTAACCAGCATCAAAGAGCCACGGACTGAAATAAACTGGAAAATTAATTCACTTTTCACTCCTAAGCTCTCATCCCCCTTTCTGTGCAAGGATGGCAAAGAGGAGACATGTCAGGACAAATATTCTGATACTCTTCATGTCTAATAAATGCAACATTAATTTCTAAGATTTTTAATATGGCACTTCAAACTAGAAGTCAAATTAAACTCTAATTAAAATTCCCCAAATTGTTAAATTTTCAAATGTCACTACTAAACTTATGTTTATTAGATACTTGTGATAATTGCTGCTCAAATCCTTCCAAGTATTTTTCAGGAAAACCTGTCTCATGCCTTTTCCTTACTTGCATTTTGACATCTTGCAAAAAAGTTAAAAAAAAAACTTAATCAAATGCCAACTTTCTATGGGAACAGAAGTTATTGATTTGGTCAATGAAATGTTTTGCAATGGGTTAAAAATAACTACTGGTATTTCTAGTAATCAATTTCTGTGGAATAAAACACCAGTATTTAGAACCTTTGAATTCCAGTGAAGTGCTATGGTTTGCTACACGGTGCGGTGACAATACCCGATAGGACAGTTCTGCAGAAACTAAAGGAACTTCAACCACTGAGCAGAACACAGAGAGGCTTCATCGCCAGGATTTCCACGGCCAGACTTACTATTACCAGACATCCTCATGGTGAAATTGCAGACTGAAACGTACATTAAAAGTGCTCTTGGGGAGAGAGACTGTATATTCCTTGAAGAATTCCGTGACGCAGGGAAAAGAAAATGGCGAGGTGGGAGAGGAGCAGGCAGCATGTGAAGAAGCCTTTGAGCAAGCAGGTGGCTTTTGTTTTTTTTTTTTTTCTTTGAGACAGGAAGCAGCAGTTGCATCGCTACAAAAATGGCCGGCAAGATCGCACCTACTATTTAAAGCCTCCACCATTCCAGTTTTATAATGTGAACACAGAAATTCTAAAGTTTCATGCTAACATTAAAAGTTCCGATTGCATTTTTATAAAAGTCCTGCTTTGTCAGCAAATGCAATACATACCACAGAAATTACCGATCTAACGTGCTTATGTAGGTGATTGGAATGATCATTTTTCCCCCCATTCATCTGGAAGCAAAGAATATTGCTGACAAGCTGGGGACAGTGCGAAAGACAGAACCCACCTTTGCCCAAAGATCTCCAGAGTACAACTGTGGAGTATAAATCAATTTAATATAGTCAAGGAATTGTCTGAGTGAATTTTTACATTCCTAGTCTTAAATACCATATGCTTACTTGTAAGTCTCTGGAGAACAGGGACTTCCAAAAGGAGAATGGTGATCCACAGAAATCCATATTCGTCAATATTATGGAAATTCCTAATTACTAGATTTAGGAAACGAGCCAAGAGAATAATGATTTTGAGAATATATGTATTGCCAAAGAGAAAACACCTTATATGCTCATTTTAAGTAGGTGGAGTTCCTGCTAGGGAACTGTCTGAGGATTTAAGAGCATAAAAGCAAGATCTGTAGGGAAAAGACGACTACCCAACTGTATCAGTTGACCTAAAATAAGCAAGTTTGTGTCCTTAAGACAGGTTGGTATGGCTTTTAAAAAACAAAACAAAAAAATCCCAGCCCCAACCCCTTTTTTCAAGCTATATCAGCTGGTCTACGTAAAAACCTTATTTAAGCCTACAAATTATGCACAGGTAAGAAAGAGCAGAAGGGAGACATAAAGAAAAGGCAGGAATCTTCTCATCTGGGCGCCAGCAGTGACAGGCTGTACTACACCGAGCTGAGACTCAGCCCACCTTTAGATAACAGACCCCTTGCTAACAATTTTTAGATCCTGTACCTACCCTAAATACAAGTCTGGTTGACAGCTGGCCATGTAGTGCTTTCCATGAGCCACTGTTCCACGCCACTGATTAATTACAATTCAGAAGGGGGAATTTTGTCTACAGATTTGGAAATGTATTGTTATTCCTTTCTTGTCCTGGCTTGGACTTTTCAAGTGTTTGATAAGTAGCACATTTCAAGACCAAGCAACTTCTAATTTTATTTAAGATAATTGCAGTCTCAAGATTATATTTAATACTATGAAGTCTTCTGTTCTTATGCTTAAAGTTGAAAATTAATTAAATAATTTTGTTTTAGTCAAGACCTGGGATAGGTGTGGGCATCAACAACACTGACCAGTTTTTGCTTCAAAGAAAAAAAAATAAATTACTCTAAACACCCATTTCATTTACAAAACGGCTGATGTTTGCAACCACACCAGGTCTACTTATGGCTCCTCTGGAGAACTTAAAAACAGGATCGAAAGAAACGCACCTTTAAGAACAGTAATGACAAAGCAGATGGGCAAATCGAGGTTGCTTCAGTTTAGGGAGTAAAGCAGTTACCTAAATTATTTTTATTTTAAAGCAAATATTTTCATTCTATTTTAATTGCGGGAGTGCTTTCGAGCTTTACAGCGCTGCCTGCACAATCTATTTCAGGACTGCATAATTTTGAAACAAACAAGAAGTAACTAATTTTAAAATTAGGCTTTTTTAAAACTAGTATTAAAAGTCCATAAAATATTCCACTGAGTACCATTATATAGGCTGCATCCTTATAGAGACTGGCTGAAACTACATGCGCATACATTACAATTGCATATATATCTATAAATATATTTTTACCTCGGCTATTACACAATCAGGAGGAGCCTCGAAGACGCTGACCGGACACGATCACATCTTCCATCTTATTTACAACAAGCTTTCATTGGTTGTAGGGAGGACCCTAAGCAATACTGAAATTTCATTAATTATTAAGTTGAACAAACTATTAATGATTATGGAATGACCAGTTCTGGATAAAGTTCCACTAAACATTAAGAAATCTTTCCAATTCAAATAGATAGTGTGTATTTCCTCAGGTACGTTAAAAGCTGGAAGAAAAACATACTGAAAGAAACAATGAATTTTTGATAAAGTCTTTTAAAGGTCAGTTCCTTATGTCATATATGCTGGCGTACAGCTGAAGGTAACTAAAAATTAAATCACTAGGATTTTTTGTTTCTTTGTTTCCCCGTTGGCAAAACAGGGGAATTTAGTATCATAAAATCCCAGGGTAAATCAGGGTGGAAGGAACCTCGGGAGCCTTTTGTTCAACCTCCTGCTCAAAGCCCTTGGGTCAGGCCAGGTTGCTCATGGGTTTAATCCAGTTTTATTTTGAAAACCTCCAAGAAGAGAGACCGCACAATACCTAATATTAAGCAAAACTCTCACGCTGTTCCACAACACTAGTAAGAGAACAACTAGAAAAAAAGCAAGCCTGAAAATGTGACCCTCCATCTCCCCAGTAAAAATGGCATTTTAAATGTATTTTCCACTGGACTAGAGGAGGAGTAAACTCAAATATTTCCTTTCTGAGAACTGGTAACTTTACCAGAATACTTATTTTTCCAATGGCCACATATCTGGAACACCAAGTGAGTTTGAACTCAAACTTCAGGGGATTCCCATTAGACTTGTACTTAAGTGGGAAATTACTTACCTGTAAATACCATTTATACATCAATTGTATATTGTATGTATCTATGTATTGTATTGCTATGTATCTCCAAATATTAAAGAATCATGAAAATTCTTGTTTCAAAGGAAAATGTTCTCCTTTCATCTGAAACTCTATGCCCCATCTCAGGACAAGTTTCTACCATAGAATGAGCGGAGGGCCATGTGGATTAAGGTCTTCATTGAATTGAAATAAAATACTCGGATTCCTTTAATCTTTAAGTGTACTGATCATTTATAAAGCCAGGAAGAACCTCAGCTTTTGATGAAAAATAGTTCTCAATGAGCATTAGGCCTTGTGTTAAGCAAGGAAGAATGTTGAAGTCTCATTATGCAAATTCTCAATCAGAGCTACTCCTTCCTGAAATCTTAACACACATAGAAAAATAAAGCAGAATAGGATCATCTTGGAGAAGAAAGAAAGAAGTCAGCTATAAAGAGAAGTTCAAATGTATTACTGTATAAATATTTAGACTTTATTTTCCCTAACATATAATAATAGTAATACTAGACTGGATCCTGAGCAACATTTTGTTATCAATTCATCCTACTCTTTATTTGAGGGCTAGAATAGCAATAGTTAATGTAATTTATGAGGTGTTATGACTCTTTTTTTTATAGGGGAAGATTCTTTAAAGTGATAGAAGTTTAAAAAAATAAGATTTTAATATACCATTTAAAGTATTTTCATGGTCTATCATTCTAAATAAAAATGCAAAGAAAAAAGCTATTGCAGATATACTAGAAAATATGCACTTGTCAGCACACATCAGAAAGATGGGATGGCTTTTTATTAAAAGATATTGGTTTTCCCAATTCAAAGCAGCCAAGGGAACATATTTCTCAGCTTTTTTTGAACGAGAGTTTTAAGTTTACTCTCTGAGATCTTGGGGACTTGGTAGAAGCACCTATTCTAGTCCTGTTACAGTTAACTTTCAGTTTTTCATGTCAGGCTCATACTTAAATAGCCACGGTAAGTTCCCTTTAAAAGTGTATTTTGGAGACCAAAAAGGTACACAAGCAATTTCTATGAATGGTCAAAACCAGTTAAAAGACAACTTTCTGTCTTCAGAGACAATATATTGCCAGATACTCGCAGTCCTTGTCTACAACAGAAAATTATACTGAAGCAATTCAACCACTTCTTTACATGGCTGTAGCTGTATCTGGAATAATTCTACCTACCCACATATCTTTATTGGAGCAAAGTAAGTTTATACACAATGTGACTAATATTAAGAAAATACTGCATTTTTTTTTTAAAAAAAGATATATAACTAACTCCTGCTTTAAATTGTTGAAAGCAAGCCAGAACTTGACAGATTGTGTAATGTATTAAAATAATGTCTTGCGGAACTAGAAATATCAAATGCTTCCACTGAGATAATAATGACAAGTAGTAATCCAAACTGCCTGGGATGGAAGAAATGTTAAACTTAGTCTGTGAAACTTTTTAGAAGAGAAAAAACATTTTGAAAAGTTGTAGTTTTCTCCTACATAGCTGTACTCCTGATGCTTACAGCTGCGCTTCTTTGAAACTAAGACACTTAATAGCCTTTTTCTTCTTCTTCACAAAACCTGTAAAAATACTTTCCTCTATGAAACATGAATTTATGAAACTTCCAAGACAGTTACTTTACTTGAAGTGTTTTGTTTTCAACAAAAAGCCTTTATCTGTAGCAACGTTTAACTGATAGCTTTGTATTTTCACTCTAAAATGAATCTCAGTTGCTTGGAAAGTTCTGGCACTGTACTTTGAAAATTAACATTGATTACATGCTTGCATGCTTAATCTCATCAACTGCTTTTTGCAGAAGCACGCACCGTGTATGTGCCTTGATTATATTCTCAACTGACAGAGTGCAGAGCTAGCTTTACGTCTGCAGACCAACTATTAGATATTTCAGTTTTAGAGTTGTAAAATCGACAAACCTTGAAGGGGGGAAGGGAAGAGATCCACATTACTTCTTAGGGACTAGTATAAAACATAAGGAGCTTTAATCAAGTGGTAGAGACAGCTTTTCCTAGTTACCGTAGGAACGATGGTAGAATTCACTCACTACAATAGCAGTCCATACTCATCTTCCGAATGGATACAGAACGTGATCCTTACTCTAACTCATCAACTTGAGTCTAAGAGTCATGACATAGAATGTAAAATTTAAAAGAGATTAGGGGGAAAAAAGTGTATGCATATGGGTACTATTATCACACATTTCAACACGCACACTGTAGTGCATATATATATATATATATATACACACACACACACAGACTCATGGTACATTATATACCATCCGCTTGTGTCTGAGTGTGTCATTCAGCCATAAAACCCCAGCCTCTTCTCTGGCTGCTCCAGCAACCGAGTCTGCCCTAAGTCATGCCCACAATGCCAGAGGCATCACTTGTGTTAGTCTCCACCACCTCATCCTCATCTCTGGCTCACGCTGCCACTGCCTTTTCTCAATCATTACATCAGTTGTTGCTTTATTACATTTTTTCATACTGACACAACCTCCACGCTTTCCTCCCGTTTGCTATCCTCATTTCCAGACACCTTTCACCCATTTTTTTTCAGGAGTCTTATTTATCCCTTTCTCCTGGTCTACTATACAATCCCATTTCAGCACATTCCCCAGTTTTTCTTTAGACACTGTGTCTTCCTACAAAGGCAACGTGTGATGAACAGGACTAGCTTTATCATGAGAACCTCAGGCCAGGCAGGTAAGGAAGCAAGAAAAAAATACCATCATATTTTAGGGAAAACATTGCTATATCCCCATCTCCCAGTGCCTGGCCCTCCATAGGAATGTGTAATGTTAAGTATGAGAACTGCAATGATACTCATATGATAAAACTTGATGCAAAGTGTCTCACTACTGAAACCAGGATATCACTAAATTTACTGTAATAGGAAATAATCTGAGTATGCAGAATTGAAATGATGCAAAAGAAAACACCAAATGCTTTGCAAAGGCTATAACTACAGGATATGAAAAGAGAAACGGGGA
>JAOXNO010000052.1:29405795-29448122 GCA_028565335.1 Limnodromus scolopaceus | reverse complement strand
AAAAAAAAAAAAAGGTTTCACCTAGTTCAGTATTTATCTACCCCGTGCAGTTATCAAACACACAAAAGGAAGCAGATGCAAGAAATCCTAATGATGCAATCATAAAACTTCTTAAGAAGTATCGCGTATTCAGCAGCACTAAGGGCTATCCTGTGAAACACCAGGGTATCTCAATATTCTTCCAAGATTAACAAAACGTATTTGTTACAAATATTAGCCCTTTTAGTGTAAAATTTGCCCTTGGACTCAACATGAGAGGTTATATAACTTTCAGCTTCAGGATAATTTTCAGGGAGGAAAAGAGATTTCAAAGTTGAATCTCAAATAAACTCATCCTCGCACTAAGAGCCTCTTCATTCTCGTCTCATGAGAAGCGTTGACAGAAGTGTCCGGTATAACTTTTTTTTAGGGCATGGTGCTGTTGCTCATTTGTCACCATCTCTTTCATTCATTCTTTGAGAATTCTGTATGTTCTTAGTCATTAACTTTTCAGTATTTTTAAAACACTAGATTCTGGATAAGAATCAGAACCCTAAGACTTACTGTGTTGTACTTCAAGGTTACTCAGAACTGAAGTGCAATATAAACCAAATGCTTTCAGGCATATCAGATGCAACCAGCTCCAAGAGCCACCTGCAATATTCTCCGACTCTCCTGGCATCAGGAAACTACCTCCTAATAACCACCTTTTAATTACAGAAGGGAAGGACCTCAAGTATAGTTGTTCAAAATAAAGTTTTTGTCCAATCCAGAACACTACACAAATAGACACTAATTATAAGTCAACACAGCAGGAAGCTTTTCTCTCAACTCTCAGGTAGATTTTTACATTTAAGACAAATAGAATTGGATATTTTAACAAGTCTACCTCTACTAATGTTTCCTATATAGAGAAAACCAAGACCCTGTAGCCTTCAAGGTCATATTTGGGAATAAAACTGAGTTGCTAGACAATACCTGAACATCAGCAGCCTCAAGCAAGAAGAGATTGGATTCTTTCTATCTAGCGTAGGTTATAGCCATCACCCCAGTAAGCAGCAATGACTGAGGTTATCTATGAACTCAGGAATATGTATTCACAATCCAAGTCCTTGGTGCTACTCAACTTTGGAAAAACTGTAGAGAAAGATACTAGGAAGATGTATTTTGCACAGTAACTTCCATTTATGAAGTATTTCTAACTCTTAATCTTACAAAGGCAACAGAGAGGTTTCCTAATGAGATGAAAAAGTGAAGGAGATGGTGCAGAGTCCTCTGTGCCTGCAACCCCAAAGCAGCAGCATCAGGGCTGGCGCAGTGCACACAGGAGAACAAAAGGGCTCCTGCATCACTGACTGTGCAAGTGATCCCTGCTGTTTGTGATGACAAAAAACCCCTCATGGATTCACTATTAACATCCCAGACAGCCAGTTCCCTGACATTTCTTGTGTCTAAAATACATGAGGAGTTTGATGCACAGCCGTTCAGAGCTCAGCTCTACCTCAAAAGACTTAGCTGCAACTCTCTCATCCCAAATTTTGCTTTGGCAATGAAGATTCATGAAGGTCAGAGACCTGCAACATAAGCTGCCACACTAAAACGTACCGACAAAGATATGTAACTGATTCAATACTAATGTTTCAAAACAGCTCATCTTTAAGTTCAAAAATTCAAGGACTTGTCTTCTCTAGATTGATATGGTTGATGCCTACAACAGGCAGGGCTCATCTCACTTCATGTTATTGTTATGAGGAAAATTCCTTCTAATATTCATTCACGCAGGGATGTATCATTAGACTGAAAGACGTATCAGATATATGTGAAATCCTAACAGCACAAAGAAGCAAGCCCCCACAAAAAACTTAAGGTTTAAACGCTACATCTCCTTAGGAGAAACACAGTATCAATGTGCACACACTTCTTGAATTTGCTGGATTTTTTCTCCCTACTGAGGCAAGGAAAACCAAAAAAAAAAAAACCTCACATAAAAGGAAGATGGAAACAGCAACATCAGGGTTTTTTTTTTTTTAAATTATCCAATGTAGAGTTCAACTACATTCCAGGAAAAGGCAAGTTTGAGAAGCTACCTACTTCAAAGGCTAAGAGCTACCTACTAATGTATATTTAAAAGTGAAGGACCAAAGTGAAGATGTAGTTACGGTTAGTTACGGTTCTCAGGATCCTTTTAACTATTGAACACTTTCTCTCTGAATTTAAGTATAGGATTTGCCATTTGACAGAGGAAGCAGATGTCAAAAACTTTGAAGAGATCCTTCACTTTCAGGCAGAAAGCACAGTGTTCACACTGCACTTCAAATGATTAAAGATGCTTCATGGTATTTTATTTGCTAATGAAGATCAAAAATACCAAGTAGGAGAAATAAATACAAAATTCTCCGGTTATTTCAGTATGACTAACTGTGGAGACACTTTTTCAGAATTTGTGAGCAGACAAAAAGTAAGTTTACAGTGATTACTGTGACTTCTGCATGGATGTACACTCATACATGTTATTTTGTAGCTGATGAGTTTTCGCACTGGCGGTATGATGCAGGAAATTCCAGGCAGAACAACGTATTTAAAGACAGGCAAACGACATCCCTTAGAGTAAATCACGTATGAGTAAGAAATTACATGTTGTGACAAATCGAAAATTTTAAATTCAGCCAGAATGTAAAGGAATCCTGACTACTTTTAATTGTTGAAGTTTGGATACGAAAAATCTTTTGCCACGTGTACTATGTTGGCTGGAAGATCATTTAGTGTATTACTTATTTTACAGCCAGAAAATAGAAAAACTTAGCTACAAAGTATCTTATCAAATCCTGAGTTACCATCCTTCAGAAAGCTGGGTAGAGTTAGCCTCCCGAAAAGACCCGTTTAAGCAAGGAAACCTTTGAAATCCTGGGAACATACAGCTCATCTAGACTTCAGAATGGAAACTTCACAGTCCTCCCAGACACACATTTCTACTGGATTGAGTGTTTGTGACCCAAAGGAGGGAGAAGGAAGGACAGTGGAACTGAGAACATTGAAATGTGTTTGCAGCCTCCTAACCTATGATTTCATGCTGGGAATAATTAAGGAATCACGTGTCTACTAACAATCTACTCAAAATGTTCTCAGAGATAAATCAGCACAGACTCAACACCTGAAAGTTAACAGCCACCAGTCAAATCATCAGTAACATTAATGTCTCAATATAAATAAAGCAACGTCAAGCTTTTTTTATTGCACACATTTTTTCACTAGATGTAATTAGCATTATTAAGAGCTATCAGTGTGTATGTTCTTATAGAAATGGAGACTGTTTACGTGAGTCCTGGCATTAACTTCACTCCAACTGTTTAGACTAAAGACCCGATAGTGTTTTATTATAAATGCCATTATTGGAAATGCCTTTCAGAATAACAGATTATTGATGTGAAAACAACATACTGCTATGCTATAGATGCTTCTCCATGTCTTGTTGTTTTAAACAAACATTTATTTTAACATCAGTTCGATTCCTACCAATGTATTTTAGCAAGTCCACTGAACTGCGCTGGTCATCGTAATCAAGATGGTAACATTACAGTAAGTAACATTTTTTAGGCAAAAACTACCAGTGGAGAATTAGAAGTATAGCACCTTCACTTCAAGAGAAGAAGCAGACAGTAACTGGGCTGAGGGGAAGCAAGCACGTAAGTGACTATGACAATGCCATTTCTCTCACCTTCAAGTTCTTCCAAGATAATTCACTTGAAGATGAATCCCCTAGAAATTGGAAGATTTTAATTCCTATTTATTTCTATATGATATTAAAAAGGAGCCTGATAAATTTGCACATCCTTCTAACAATACACCCAAACTCCACCTACTATGCCCTGGGAAATCACAATGGTAGAGCAGCAGCAAAGTAACATGAATCAGTGAAAAACAAAGGGACTCTGAGCCAGATTGAAGAAAAAAAGATCCAGAACTTCAGGCATTATGTATGAAGAACAAAACAGGGTGTCCTGTTTATTTTCATTTTGACAAATTAAAAGGAAGCTGGGCACAGTTAGTAAGTATTTCTCATGCAGCACATGTATTCATGGCTTTAACTACTGAAGAAATTTTGTAGCCTACTACAGAAAGCTGAAAAATCTCTGGCAAAACCATAAGAAATCCTATGTAATTTACCACTTTCAATCTGTTTTTCCAATCCCCTTTGGAAGGTAAGACTAGAATTGTTTCCTTCAGACCAGTTTAAAGGGAACCATTTAATCAAATAATAGAAATAAAAGCATCTGTAATGAGTCTATAGAAATTTGTCCTTTCTATATCAAAGCTTATCCCCAGTATTTTAAATGTTCCTTACAGAATTGCTTTCAAAGCATTCATTAGCACTAAAGTCAAGTCTTTTTTTAAAAAAAATATATTCCTTGTTACTGAAAAATCAGTAGGAATAACAATACGTTGATATTGTATCCCAGGGAGTGACAATCTTCTTTATGAACACATCTGACTGTAAATTGATAGTTTCATTTGATTTTTATAATTCAGTATGATGACCTGAAGAATACCGTAACACACTAAGTGAAACTTTGGTCCTAAACCACACTGTAGAATCCCTTCAACTTCACAACACCAATATTAACCAGAAGAGCTGAAGCATGGTTTGTCAAAGGAGGAAATAAAAACCATTCCTTAGCATGGCATTTGATCCAAACGCTTTTTGTACATAATGAAATATATTTTTAATGAAGTGCCACCAGCATTTTAAATTACAAATGACTAACTTTGGAATGGCAACAGCATGAGTATTTACACATTTTGAAGACTGTATTAAGGAAAGTTTTACAGGTCACACTCTTAAATATGCAAAAAGCAGAATGCACGTGGAGAAGCAAAAAGCTGAAGATCAGTTTCCTAAAGCCATAAGCTCGAAACTCCAAATAACAAAATGAAAGCTTGTATTTTCCACCAAGAAAGCTGCCTGGTACCCACACAGCTCTTTCAAATATGTCTTCTGACCATATTTATTCATAGTGCTAGGGACCAAAACCAAATCAAACTTGCATGTTTTGCAGAAACATCCTCACACCCCCAACATTCAGGTATTATTTTTGTTTTGCTGTGGGGGACTTTTTGGTGGTTTTTTATTTTGGTTTGGGGTTTGTTTTGGTTGGTTGTTTTGCTTTTTTTTCCTTTCCTTATCTAACATCAAAAATGAGGAATAATCTGCCCTGTCAAATTTTATCCAGAGATGTAAAGTTACCAAAATATTTCCAGCTTAGATAAAAGATGAAGTGTATTGTGGGTATACCATATAAACAGAAGTGAAGATATTCTTTATAGAGCTATTTTGCAAACTAAGAAGTGTATATTAAGATGTATAAACTCTAAGAAATTAAAGCATAATTCTATTTTGAGTTATAGTCATTACTCCAATGTTCAAGTATGCAAGGTAACAGGAGATGTAATGCAAGTTTTGTTCTTTATGACCTAAACTAAGTGCTTTACTCCTACTTTATGCCGGAATGTAGAAGAACTGGAGGGATTTTTATAATCTTGACAATTCTGCATGGAGACAATCCCCATTTCCTCCACAGTTTAAGCAACTAGTTAGTACAAACCTGGAGGAGGGCACAGAACGTGTTTAGTGCAGAATTTCTCTTGTAAAGCACGAAGCAAGAGAGTCCTAAACCTGTTTGGGTCCTTCCAGAATAAAAGGCGTAAATGAAAGAGCCTAGAAATTTGCTTGCCAACTCCTGCAAAGAACACATCTACCATAACATCTATGCACAGCTTCCGTTCTAATATCGTCATTGCAGGAATTTCTGGAGCCCAATGCCTTTTCAAAGTAGTGGTGTTTCAAAGTAGTGCATTAATAAAACAAGAAGAGAGCTTAGGAGTCAAGAGAAGCATGGAGAACTCTACTTCATAAAATACATAATGCAGGTTCAAGTTGGAAGCATGATTTTAAAGAAGAAAAATCCTTATTTTAGGAAAGCACTGAACAAGCTCACGCACCTAAAACTGAAATTCCATGGTTTTATTGCATCCCTTTTTTGCAGTTTATCTGCATGCCTACAACCCCCAATCTCAGAGCAGTCTATAATACATTCTTCTATTAAATTATGTACCTTTAACATCTTCTGCAAGAAAGGAATAGTTGTCAGTTGCTACTGTTATTGCTCAGTAAGACTGCAACAAGAGAAGGAGAAAGCTCAACAAAGCCAGTGGAAAGGCACCAGAAGTCAGCGGACACAGATGGTGGACAGAAAGCTATTGAACTGAAGCTAGGATTATTTGCGTGTGTTATGCATGATGCGATCTAAATTTGTTTTCTCTACCTAAATGGTCTCCTCTTAAGCACCAAGAAAAAGTAACTACACCTTGCCTCTGAAGAAATCAGAATGGAAGGCACTCCCGTGAAAAGAATGGAATCCTCCGCATGAAGATGCGTGTTCTGAAGTAAAGCTTTGGAGAAAGATAAATGTATTCCTGATGCAGAAACAGCGGTTTCTACCAACATTAGCAGTAGAAATAACGTCCTTGTATCCACCTCCATTGTTTAGAGCTTAAGGGGACATTAAACAGAGTAATGCCATTGTGAACTGCAGCCTATCTGAATATTGTAAGGCACCTATAGCAGCAGCCAAACAAAAATTTGTTTGGAGGACTTAAGACAGGGATGTAATACAAAAATGTAGACAAGCTGATACTTCTGTACTGTGAACACCTAGTTAAAAAAAAGGTTTTCCCCCTCCTGAAATACCCCAATCAGTACTTTTATTACACATACCTCGAAGAATTCTCTCCTCATGGCAACGTAGAAAGTCCCAGATTCTAACAGTGCCGTCGTCAGAGCATGTAGCAAATTTATTATCCGTGGGTGAGAAACTGTTACATGAAGACACACAGCAGGGGAAAGAAGTCAGCATTTAACAGATTATCTATGCTTCTCAGACAGGGCAAAATTATACTGTAATGTGTTATACACTGAAGGATGCATTTTGAACATAGGGACTTTAAAGTGAATACCAGTGCCCTGCCAAATGACACTTCATCACAAGACATGAATTTAGCATAGGATTACTATCACATTGCAGTCCCCTGTCAAATGAGGAAAAAAAATCCAGAATTTATTCTTAGCACCTTCCTACCTATGACTGCATACGGTAGCGCCTTCTCTGCAGGATGAGAAGCAACATCAATATGATTTGGTAACTGTCACCCTAGATTTTCATACCATAAGAAAGTGACACTGTGTAGAGGGACAGGAGAACAGTTCTTAGGAAAAAACTCCTCTTCAGCCACACGTGCTTTGCAGCAGAGAAGCAAAAATAAGGGAAAACTGATCACAGGAAAATGCTAGTTGGATTAACTGCTGAAAAAATTGTACATAAAATAAGTGTACCACTTATTGTAAAAGTAATTTGGAAAAAAACCCTCTTATTACACCCCACCAACACCATGAAAAGAATCCTACAGACACAGAAGCAGCTTCAAGATTGAGCAGTCAATATCGCTTGATGAAAGTCACTGGAAAAGCAAGCAGTTATTTAGCCATGTGATTAGAGAACATCTCCAGCAACTGACAGGCACTCACTTCCTTTCTCGTACAGTGAAAGACCATGAGGGAGCCCTCATGAAATCCTAGATCTTTATGATTAGGAAAGGGCTTAAAATAGTAGAGAAATTCAGTGTATGGCCATGATAGTCAGACAGTAACTGAATCCAATGTAAGCACTTTTCATAACCAAACTCTGGCAGAAAATGCTGCACCCTACCAAAGAAAAATGGTGACTTTAGTGGAAAGTGGTTTTGTGGCAGTGAACCATTATCGCCAGGGGCCAGCACCTGAACCCAAAGAAACACTGCTTTAGCTTCATTTTGGATCTGCAGCTTCTCTTCAGGCTTACTTTAAAAACATTTCCGTATCTTACTAAAGATTATGTGCAGGTTTACTTTAGAAACATCCTTCATTTACATCTTACTGATAGTATCACTTAAGATTCCATTTTTTATATAAATAGACATTTGCACAACTGAGGCATCAACACTGAACCAGGAGAATATCCTATAGTCTTCTTTTCAATGGCTTGCTTACAGTTTCAAGCTTGATGAACCCATTCAGTATTAACATTAGACTTCTGTATGTGACAGTCTGCGTGGGTATTTAGTATTACTGGAAGTCTTGGCTTCACCAAGCCAAGCAGTTCTTCACTTTATTTAGTGTTTTATTATTTTGTGAGAACTATGCAGGTGTTTTATTTCTGAAGGCTTTATATTTTATTCAGTTAGATTATTAAAGACTGAATTCTTTATTTGGAATGAAATTGTTATCTTACACAGTGCGTATAAAAAGGAATAACTGATACACATTGTCACCATATAAAAATGAAAAGAATACCAGTGCAAAATGCGGCAGACAAATACATCTCTAACATATTGCAGAGGCGGATACTGGGACAATACTAATTCAGAAAGGTGCCAGCAAAACGGTGAGAATGTGGAAACAAAAGAAAATATTGTGTTTATGTGGTGCAGGAAGTTTCCCAGAATCTGACAGAACCCATGCATTTCTGCACCCAGAATACACTTAGAGAACAGTCTAATCATGGCAATAGGTACTACAGAAAATGGTATATTGTGTATAAACCTGGCCTCTCTAATCGCCTCCTTATGTGCCTGGAACATCTTGACGTTGTTCATGTTGGACTGCCAGTATTTCACATATCCCCCGTGGTCTGCTGTCAGCATCCACATATCATTGTGTGACCAAGTCATAGCCCTTACAGGGCTGTCGTGAGCCTGTAAATTCAGAAACAAAACTTCTAGCAAACATGTTCAAATACTATCTGACCCACACAAACACTAAAGTTAGTAAAGCTCCTACTTAACAGCTGCAACAAAGAAATGAAACCAATAATGATTTAGTTTGATTCAAGATGTTATGATGGGGAAAAAAAATTCCTTTACTCTGTATACAATGGTCTTCTAAATAATGGCAGTATTTGCATTTTGTTTCCAAAGTGTTTCTTTATTATTACAAATACTCATAGTATGTTCTTAAGAACAGTTAGTACATCATATGGAGATGAAATGAGAAGCAGTAAATGAATTGCCTATAGCCACAGTGTGACATGGGGACAGAGCAAAATAAAAAATAAAAGACCTCTAAGGCTCCAATTACCGCACTTAGACCATAGACCCATGAGGAGCAGGGTGAAGATGTGTTCTTAAAACATGCCCCAGGACCTCAAGGAAATACAGAGAAATCTCAGTGAGTTTACCTGCAATATCGTTTCAAAATTGAAAGTCAGTCCATTCCATAACGTGAACTCTCCACTAGATGCACCAGTGACCAAGCGTCTCCCCTCAGGAGTCCACTGCAAAAGAAAAAAATTGACTAAACTGTGAAAATGTAACATTCAAGTATTTATTCACAATCCTCCCAATAAATTGTAAGCTTCTTTCAGGGAATCTGCAGAACTGACTATTTAGAGAATGCAAGATAGACAAAAATGCAGAATTGTGCCAGAGTGCTTTTGACTTTTGTAAAAAGACGACAAAACCCACTGTAAAAGCAATTAAAAAATAAATAGTTGTAGAAAAGAAACAGCTTATTGGCACCAATACATTTCTAGAACACAATATCTGTACTAAACAATACTGCTGACACCGCGGAAAAGTTGTTAAAACATGTTACAAGAGCCAAACAGCACAGACAACAAATTGCCTTTTTTTCTGTGTCAAGATCTATTAGCCCCCCAAAAAGAAAAAAAAAAAAAAAAAAAGGTGGGGAGTGCATCTCAAGCTCTGAGAGTAAAAAATTACTTTGTATTCAGACCTTACCATTTAACTTCCTAAAACGCTCCATAGAAAGACTAGAAACTCTCCACTAGAAAGACTAGACACAGAAGTAGTCTGTATATTTTACATCTAGTTTAATTTGGAAGTGCTTTAACTGTTATCTTGTTTCTTTCTTCAGCTAAGAATATCGCTCTAATTTAAATTAAGACAATACAACTAAGTAAACCCAACATTATACTCACCCTGACAACAAACACTGGGCATTTTACTTTATTAGTAGATGTCCGAACAAATTTTGTTGTTACAGCATTCATAGGGTTGTTCAGCATTCCTATAGGAGGGACCAACTATGAGAGAAGAAATGAAAGATTTAGTATTGACATTCCTAACCAGAAACTGCAAGAAAAGCATCCATTCTGAACACCTGTTTCCGGAAAAGCAAGTTTTTCATTTGCAGGGATGTTATCAGTCGGTAGAAGTGTTCAAAAGTCTGCATGATTTACCCTGTCAAACACCCAGAACCAGCATCTTCAAGAGCAGCTTTGCAAGCTCAGCGCATTATGAATTCTTATGTCCAAAAATTAAAAGCCTATCCAATATCAGGTTCACTTCGTGGACACGGATTCCAACAGAAGAAGATAATGTACAGTGAAAATACCCTTCATGTCTTTAAGGCCTCTTGTGGACAAAAAGATAACCTCAGCTGACAGGCAGAATCCCTCCAATTTTCTAAACAAATTTTATCCCCAGAACTTCATCAGGGAATAGTGAGATTTTACTTACGTCATTATAATATCCTGCATCAGGCTGGATTGCTCGCATATCTCGCTGGTCTCTCTGCCATACTCTATTCTGGAAAGAAGAAAACAGCTCCCAGTTCATACAACCACAGACTTCATTGGTAAACAACAGAAAGCAAACAACACATTGACAGCCTGTGCGGGAAATTCCAAAGCACTCCAAAGATTATAGAATAAACTCAAGTAAAAAGACTTAGGTCTCAGCAAACCTGTAGAATTTATACAGCTCAAGAAAAAAGATTCAGAATGTTTAAAGTCTTAATTTTGTCAGACTAAAGCAGCTCATTTAAAATTGCAGCTGAATAGTATGAAAGGAGCAGTTCTATGTAATAAGCGACATTACTGTAACAAAGGCAAGTGGTACTCTGCTGCCCAGGGAAATAGGTTCTCTGCAAGAAGCACCTTCAATCATTTCAAAAGCTTTACTTTCAGGGTAAGTACAGGGTAAGTACTTTCAGGATAAGATTTACACCACCAGGAGCCGTGTTGATGAACTCTCAACGAAATCCCACACAGCGACATGAGCTAGAAAGGAAGCTTCTGCAGCTGAAGCATAAAGGTAACAGTGCATTCAAATGGATAAAACTCAGAAGACTCAGAGAAAAATGCCTTCAATTAGTGAAATTTTGTGAGCTGTCAAACACAACCTTTTCAAAAATACTTTATATGGATTAGGAAAGAAATTGTTTCAGCTTTGTGCTATAGACTTTACCAATCTGTATCTGTGTACATATCAGAAATCTAAGCTACAATTCTAGGTAAAACATTCCCAGCCTACACTACTACAGTTTGGTAGAATGTCTTCAGCCAAGAGCAAATTACATATAAACCATTTTTCTCTCTCTCTCTCTTTTTTTTTTTTTTTTTAATAGAACCACATCAAGTTAAATCAGTACTATTAAAGCCAGGCCTGAAACGGAATTCTGGAATATCCTAATTTTGTGTAAGCATCCAAAACAAAACTGATTTTTTTTTGTTTTGTTTTAATAAACAGAAGTTTGATGGTGCTTATTTCAACCACAGTAAAAATGGTTCTGAACTACTAAAATTATTTTATTTGGAACTAGTCCATTTCTAATAGAATCTTTTTTGGGGCATTCCTGAAATATGTGTTTTAAATGTTTGGTGTTTAAACAGATCTTAGAAGATAATGTAAATCCATTATTAAGAAAACCTTCCAAACATTAACACCTGTGAGCACATGCACTGGCCACAGCAGAGGGAATTCATTTCATCATGTTTTTGCAATGTTGCTGCTGAGATCCCACTGATTCCTGTACTTACGGATCTGATTCTATGGCTTCTGAACTAATATCCAGTACTTGCACAGTACCTCCTGATCATAAAATTACACTTCTTAAGAAATTAATACCACCCCTTCAGGAAAGCCAAATTACCACTTTCACAGAAATATAAAACTTCATTAAATTTGTTCTATATCTATTAACTGTACAGAAAGGGATTTTCAGAGACCACAGTGCACAGCTGCAATGTTATTTAGGTAAAATAATGAAACAACATTTTTATGGTGCCTTTGTTTTGGAGAGTAAGAGGTAATGGTTTATCTCCTATTTCAGGAAATTTCTATTTCAAAACAAAAATAAGAACAATAACATTATTTATGTTGAGTTATGTCCACTGAGAAGCCAGAACATCACACAAGACAGTCAATTGTGCTCCAAGGTGGAATTCCAAGACAGAATGTAAAAATAGGTGTTTACACAAAGTACAAAATCAGCTGTGTATACGTGCAGTTTTATTACCAAGGACCAAACCCCCTTGTATTCATACTATACCGAATTTACAAGCATTTATCACTTAGTTTGAAAATGCAGAAGTAGATCCCCCAGCCTTCCGGACTGCTCTATGGAGACTGAAAAGCACAATCACAAGTTTCAGGAAAGAAAAAAAAGTTTTTCAAACAAAACCCAGAAAATTAACTAACCTCTAAATATTTAATTACAGAGGGATTGTAGTCTATGGTCTTTCGGTTCACAGCTTTTCTCATTCGTTTTCCATCGAAAGTAAGCTGTTGCATTGCTTGCTGCTGTGCAAAATCAGGTCTTTTGTAGAACAACTGCCGAGGCGCCTGGTGCTGGAACCTCGGCATATGGAAAAATCGGGGCGGGGAGCCAATTTCTGTGGCCATGGCTATCTCGTTTCTGAAAGACAGCAAGGAGTGAAACACTAGGTTACTATATAATAATGACAAAAATCCCATATTAGTATCTCTATTAATTTAGGTTTACAAGGATGAATAACAACTTCATAAAGCAGTGTTTATTAGGAAGAAATATCTGTAGGTTCCTGAAGAATTATTAGTCTTCCCCTGTACCACATAACACTGACATTTGTTCTCCATCAAGAGGAATTTTGTATTGAAACAGATCATGATAAAGTTTGCTTTACCATCCCTGAACTAGAACCATGTAGGGGAAAAAATGTCCTCAGTAAAAACAGTATAAGTAAATGCAAGAAACAGTAAGACCCTTCAACAGAGGATGACATTTCAGATTCAATACACAACAGGTAACACCACATTAGTTACAAATTAACTTAACTATTGACAAGGAAAAAAGTTTTAAAGGGCTGCCTCAAAACCTTATTCTAGGACCTGTAAATAAAATTACATTCCCTTTACATAACTTATAGTAAATACACCATAGATCACATTCTACCTGTAGGTACTACTTTTAATTCCATTATTACAAAATAAATGGATTACATATTTATCAAGGTTTGATAAACGTAACTGAACATAACTTCCCCCCAACACCACCTAATGAGAACATTAAGAAAATGTGAGGGACAGGGAAAAAACTTCAATATTCATATTTTTTTTCTGACAGAGGGAAATAAGTCTAAAACCTAATCTTCCAGTCTGTAAAATCCTTAAGTAATGAGATCAACTGCAGCAACCTCTCCATAATTGAAAACTACAATATACACTGTCTTTATAGTATACACGAACTTCAGACTAAGCACTGAGACACTCTGAAACAGTGAAAGCTCAAACTTAATGTTCAACTTGTACTCCTGCCCTATCCTGAACTCATAGACTAACCAAAATTTTAAACCAGAATAAACTGGCACTATCATCAAGGGAATGCAAAAAGGCTGAGAAACCCTCCTTTGCATGAAGATTCAAGTGTTTACACAGAGTGAAAGTGGACTTAATAAAAAAAAAGGGGAAATAAAACTAGTAGATTTTTTTTTTAAATTGAAATAATACGTTTGTAAATTCAGGAATGTACTTTCCTATTTAGTTACTCATATCCTCATTTTGAAAGATCTGAAAAGCTATTTCAACTGTCAGTCTTAAAATTTTATCTCACTTTTATTGATCCCAATAATTGAAAATTGCTTCCATTTTTAAAATAGCAAAATAAAGCTAAGATAGAAATGCTAGACATAAAATAGGGTTTAAAAGCAGTGCATAGTTTGATTTTCCTTAAGAGGCTCTTTATAACTACAAAGAGCAGGACGTTTTAAATATCAGACAGTTTGTTGGCACAGGGCAAAGATTAACCTTCATGGGCTTTGCAAACCTGGAAGTCACACACTCCTTTCCACTGGTAACTGAAGGTGTCCCAGGCCAGCCAGAAAAGAAGCCATCTCTGACACCTGGCTGTTACCTACACCAACAAGGCTAATGTGCAAGGGGAAAAAAAAAAAAACTAGAGCCATTACAACTATTCTCCAAGACAAACAAGTCTAAACTAAAATAGCATGTTTCCTTAAATAAAGACATTTAAGACCTTTGGCAGGAGTAGTACCTTTTATGAGACCAACTGGTGCAACTGGAAAGAGAGACGGGCTTTCAAATAAACATTCTGTGGCTGAAAGGCTCATTTGCCTGAAAGGTGCCCAATACCAGGTGGTCTAACAAGACCCCATACCTACCTGCCAATACTGTCACATCGCTGTAACAACACAATTACTTACATTAAGCTCATCTGAAACAAGAAAGAGGTATCAAAGCTTTCTCAGGCAGGAAGTATGTCAAGCACCCCTAACATCACCTCAGATTCCCTTCCAGCTCATCAGAAGGTACATAACTGTTGCACAGAAAGTTTCAGGTGTAAATTCTCAAGGGTAAAATTAAAAGGATACTAGTGGGTTTATATCAAAAAAGAGACGGCAGCTTCTCCAAACAAATCAAGCAAGCCAGCACTAAGCATTCAAGTCCATTAATAAAGTTTTTAAATGTAGTTTTAAAGTTTATGCATTACTCAGGGAAAAAAAAAAAAAAGAAAATTTCCAGTACTAACCTCTCTCAAGTCTAAAGATATACACCTCTCTACCAACTAGTGCTTTAAACCAGAGGGAAGAAGATGTTTTTTTTTCAGAGCCACACATCTGTACTCTCTTTCAGACAGTGCAAAAATACATTTCAAGAACTAAGGCCAAGAATACAGACGAAGGCATATGCTGGGGCTTCCAAAAAGACTTTGATCAAATGTATTTGCAAGAAAACATTACATTAAAATGCCTTTTTAGAGAAACACTCCAAGCAACAAGTTATTTAATCTTTTATTCTCATCTTTCAGAAAATAAAATCTCCTGAAGAAAGTTTTTCAGTTACAAATATAGGTAAATAATGTATTTACTATGATATGCATCAATTTAGATTGGAAATACTAGAAACTATCACAAGCACTTAAATATATTCAATATACAATCAGTATCAGCAAGAACTACTGTTTAAAAGATGACCAAAGACATAAACACTTTAATTACACCTCTTCACGCCTACAGACCCTTCCAAGTTCATGATTATGACAAGACAGTATGTGACATGTCAACTACAACCACATGACAATGAAAATAACAGGTTTATTTTCCATTCCTCTTCTAAGCTGTTTCTCCAACTTTTGAGATCACTGCCTCTGTCACAAAAAGCCTCCTACTTGCAGTTAAACTTTGGAAAAAGATTTTTGGTTACCCAGCTGCTCATGATGACTTTCTTCTAATAAGGCCTCAAATATCATGCTTTTATTAACATAATATCCTTATGCCCAAGTCATGTTTGGAATCATATATATACATACAAAAAATATATATATAAGAAGAGTGTATGCATACGCATATAGATGTGTGTGTATACACACTGAGGGACGTTTCCAAATGAAGAAGCTTTAGAAATAAAGGGTACAGATTCAGTTATGAGATGAAACTGGAGCATTTACTTCCAAAGAGCTCTACTCCAGTCAGTCAAACATACCTATTTAACATTTAAGTTATCAGTATCCTACTCTGTCTTTTGTTGGCACAAACCTCAAAAGGTTCACCTCTAGATCTTTTGTATCAGCTGAAAAAGTGTCGCAATTCAGTGTGTCTGTAGCTAAAGCTCCTGCTGTACTGGGGAAGGAAGTAGAAATACATAAACAAGTATTAGAGAACAATTTGTAATCCAGAGTAGTAATATCCAGTTTCCTATTTTAAGCAAAGTACCAAGTTTCGGGAACTTTATGTGTTTTTTCCTTAATGCACAGAATTAAAAGCAACAGCAGGATTTTTTTTCCAACATCAAGCATAGGTCAGCTCTTCCTTTATTGTTTCTTGGATAGTAATGCTACCAATCAATTGCTACTCTCTTCTAGTTCATTATACTTTTATCACAATTTGAACCATGAATTTTTTGTATGCCATTCTTTCACGCATCCTCATTGTATGGAACAGAAACATGACTTTTCAGAGAGCTGACTGTCAGTTTCCCCCCTTCTTTTCCCACAAGCAGTTCTTCAAAGCTGATTAGCTTTTGCACATTTGGGATATACAGAGAATATATAATGAATTCACTGAGCAAAGATAACGCCACCCAGAAACCCTGGAAGGTAACTAACTGGGCCTACAGTTTTACATCTTTCAGCTAAGATGACAAAAGAAAGCCTGGAAAATGCAATCCAATTGGGGAATAAATGAAGGCACATCTGACATGAAACTGAAGACAGGAACGGGACCAGACGAACAAAAAAACCCAAAGACAAGTTAGAAGAAACACAGTAAGAGTGGAAGTAACTATAAAAGCAAAACCACTAACCGAGGAGCAAGGTTAGTCAAGAAAGAGTGAATGAGAAACTTGATAAATAGACACAGGTTAAAAAAAAAAAGACACATTAAAACAGATTTAATTGAGGCTTAGGCAGAAGAAACTGCACAACAGAAGTCAACGACCCTGTGATAGGACTCAAGATGTCCATTGCTGTTCCTTAACTGACAACAAATCCACTTGCAACACAGCACTATTTGTTCCTAATAGTGCCATAAGGATGGCAGATTTATTAATGCTATCAAGTAAGCAGACAGACATGGCTATAAAACAGAGTTAAAAATGAAAAAAAGTAAAAAATAAGGATCACCATATACCCAGGGCAACATGGTGTCACAAGACAGATGGATTTGTGGAGTTTGTTTGCTTTTTAAAACAAGTTAAAAGTCACATACAATATTCGACTATTACAGAAAATGGTTATCACTTAGGTCATGCACTCAAATAAGGCTACAAAGATAACACAAGCATTTCACTTAGTAACAATGTTACTTTATCATCTGACTTGGGTATGCCCATTTCTTTGATACCAAAATGAATGTGGCAGTAAGTTTTGAAAATTGACAGATTTGGTCTCTGCTGCACAAAATCATGCAATCAAAGCAATTCACACACAGCTTCACTAAATTAAAATAAACCAGATTCGACTACGCAAAATAAAAAACACCAAAGCATCCCTCTACACTGTTTTTTATCAAGTAAAGTTTGGAGAAAAAGAGAGACTCATGGCTTAGATCAAATTCATCACTTCTTATAGATAGTTCAATATTTAAAAAAACCAACCTGATTTACATATAAAAGCTTGGCAAATTTTATACTGTTTACCCAAAAAGTAAAGATCATTATCAATGAAGTACAATAATTGGTAACTAAAATGTGCTTGCCTATTTAATAGCTGTTTTTCACTGAAGTATAAGCAACTTGGATGCAGTACAGTGAGTAATAACCTGAATACGTCAAAAGAAAAGTATGTTTCCAAACGGTAGAAGAGAAGGGCTATTGTCCTGAGAGGTGCCAGCAGCCAGTTACTCTGCAAACCTTATGCTGCCCTCTGCAATAAAACGTGCTGCAGCTTCAAAGACAGTCCCCTGCAATGGCTAAACCCACAAAGAGGCAATAAAAATTTCCTGAGTGTGTCTGCATATTCCTCCTTTAAATACGTATTAGACAGTTAAACAAAGTACGCGTAGGCTTTAAAGCAAGCACTTTTACAGTGTAACAGAAACAGTGAAAACTGGTAGTAATTATTTGCATTGCAATAGCACACAGGGGTCCAAAACATGGCTCAGGACATTCAGTGAAAAAAAACCACTCAGCTTTCTGAGGCAGAAGATAAGAACACCACAATGCAAAGTCAGCATAACAAGTTTATTGTTCAATACATCAGGAGCAAACACCATCTCTCTGATGAGACAAGCACCTTTACATCTGCAAGGTAATTAGTAACATTTCTGTAAATTAAAAAATCCGATTGTAAATAGTCACCTGCAAAAAAATGTGCCACTGCATTTTTTTAATTTGTAAATTAAGTAATCTGTAAGCACACCTGAATAAACACACCTCTTATGGGGAAAGGGAAACAAAACAAAAAAAAATAGACCAAATACAATTTAATGTTATTCCTTTCCGTCTTTTACAAAGTAGCAACACTGATTTCCAAAAAAATACTCTTTCTTTCATCCTTTGGAAGAATGTGCACCTCTGCTCTGGAGACCAGCAGCAGATGCTTCTATGGCTTACCCTTCCTGAAATATTCACACTATTTTCAGGAAAGCTCTTTCTTGGTCTCATCATACAGCCTTTTTTCTTACCTGGGAACTGTACCTCTTCCCAGTGCAAAATAATTATGCAGAAGGATATATTCCAGGCATAAAATGTTCTATTTTTGCCATCTTCAGTAATTTTTTCATGTTTTAGAAAAAAAAAAAACATGCATGTACACACATCATTTCTCCGTTACACACAGAGCCTGATGTCCTGGTTAAGGGCTGAAAAGAGTGAAAGACACTTAGGCTCACACACATTTCTTGAAAGCATAAAATCACCAGGTAGGGGGTTACACAGAAAAAGGATTCTTCACTTTTGCAAACTATGCAATCTTAAGTAAATGGTCTTCCTAATATTTGAAACTAAATTAGGCATTCCCAAAATAATTCCTCTTTTAAACAGGAAATGAATGTGAGGAAAAGATTAGTTTTGAATCACTGTTTCTAAATCTCCCCCCCTTCATTCACTGAAGTAGATATACTTAAAATCTACAAATATTAAAAACTCCCATTACTAAAACCGCCACAAAGCCAGCAGTAGGAGCAGAAAGCTTCCACCACATTTTTCTGAAGATGCACTTGAAATCCACTGAACTAGATTTGCATGTCTGCCACTGAACTAAACTCTAACAGCAGAGGTGAATTTGCTTCTGGCTCTATACAGATGTCACCATTTTTCTGAAGAAAAAGACTGATCGCATGTTTCCTTCACAGTATATTAGATAATTCCATTCTGAAAACAAAGAAAAAAATTTAAAAAGTGATGCCGATTTGCTGATCTGGTGCAGAATATAGTAATTTGACCAATTCTTTGAATTGCGTTGTGTTTCTATTTCCCATTGTATTGGAAAAACATTTCATCATATTTGATGAACAAAACAAGTAAATCACCTCAAGTCTAAGTGTAAGGCACTCTGTGGCTTGTCTTGACTTTGGAACTGAGTTAACAGAACATTACTTTTAGTAAAAACAGCATATATCGCAGGGATAAATAAAGCTTGGATGGGTCAATGAGATGCAATAATGAAGTGCAAAGTTCTCCAACTTAGTCCTGTGGTCAAAAGCAAACAAAAAACCTTACAATAGTAGGGGAAAAAAAAGCACGTAAGGTTCTTGTTTCTTGAGTATTAAATATCTTATTCCCACTTTTGAATTACATAAGGCACGGCAATAACATATAGTTTTCTGCATTTTTATATGCAGATCACCAGAAATTTTCTAGAAGACGTGTAGGCATGAGTACAGTGAGTTTAAACCTAAGAAAAATAAGACCATTCTTACAAGCTAAAAATAGACTCCTTAATTAAACACAAGTGCTGGAGGGCTGTAACACACCAAGCAGTTTCTTGAAGAGGTCCAAGTTAGCCCTCCTGAAATCCAAGGTTTCAATCCTACTTGCTGTTTTGCACATACTACCCACAATCCTGAACTCTATTTTTTCATGATCACTGCAGCCAAGGCTGCCCCCAACCTTAAAATACTGACCTGTATTATACAAGACTGCTATTAAGCAACCTTCCTGCTCCCTGCAGCAAGCAGATTTCCTCAGGGCTCTACTGCTGTATTCCCAACATACATTAGCATCCATTCTCTAGCGTATTCTATTTGTGAACAAAACTTTCCTAGAGATGTGTTTTAAATTCTGACTATGCAAAGAGGAGGGAAAAGGATGTGGCAGTTTTTCCCATTCCAGTCATTGTATTCTAATAGAGAATGGGGGGTAAGGGGGAAAATCCCCTACATCTTCACCAAAAACACAGAAACAGATACTTATTTTAATCATTGGCTAAGTAAAATAAACTACTCTGCCCAAAAGGTTCAATGACCTCCTCTTCTTTGGAGACACTTCAAAGATTTTTGATTCATACACAGCCCTGAATCTACTACACTCGTACGATCAAGGACCTAAAAATGCGAAGTATGTTTTCCCCTCTTTAACTTCAGTTCTGTACTTCCATTATGCCCCCTTTCACCATGAAGTTTAAACTTTGGATATTTAACACAAACAAAACACATACGCACACATGATACGGAGTCTGAAAGGACAGAACATGTAACATTTCTAACGTATCTATCAAGAAAACAACCATCTTAACTGTACAGTGAGCAAGACCTGGTAAACTGTGATTACTTTGATGCAGGTTTTGATTCAAAGGGTTTACTATCTACAGGAAGAGCAGAAGTGCTGATATTTAACTGACAAAAGCCCTTTGCCTTTGAAGTTTCACACACAAACACACTCTGAAATAGTAGAGAAAGCACACAGACAAATTGAAGACATCTAAAAGCCCAAGAGAGAAGGGGCTATCAGGGAAAAAAAACTTCAAACAGCCACTCTGATGTCTCAGGTTACAGAGCCTGGGGACGATCTTCAACAGCTGAATCTGCTTAGCCGTACCTAAGTCACACACACATTTAACACTTCGTCAAATTTAGTATTTCTAGTGCTAACCAAATACCTAATAATTAAACAAACTTCAAACATTCCTCATTTTATGCTCAAACGAAACACTTGACTCATTCCAAAGCAGACTTTTTTTTTTTTTTAACAGAAAACAGGTGCTTATGCACATCACAAAAAAGTCAAAATATTTTAGTTCACAGGACTCAAGAGGCAGGTCCTGCTTCACCACTTTGGCCACAAGTAAACCAGCCTAGAACAATTCCCTTTCTGCACCTCACAAAAGTGACTTGTACAGCAAGTTCCTTGAAGTCTACTTCAAAACAAACATGGAAGCAACCAATTACTTAGAGGATGTTTGGCAGACTGCACCTAAACCTCAGTCAGAAGATTCACAGGATTTGGTCTGCTGCCATGATTCTGACAGTTTTGCTTGAATTTAAAATTTACTTGTGGTATTTTAATAAATATTTAATAAAACAGTATCCATTCTCCCTCTAAATTACCAGTATATTCCTTCATCTTGACTCCTGCTTAGCATTTGTCAAGACCTGTATTCAGTTTCTAACCAACCCAGTCTTTTGCTACCATGAGTCACAAGGATAACAGCTATTCACCTTAACTGGCTGAAATACATCCAGCTTGGTTTTCATGCTGAAGCCATGACTGACGCTGCCTTACCTTGCAGCTACCATTGTGTCAGGAAACAAAACACATAACACAGGATGACAAATAAAAAAATAAAAATAAAAACAAAAACAAGAAAGGAAAAGCAGTTTAAAAGCAAAAAAGGCCTTGCATGCTCGCTAACCCTAAATATCAAGATACCATTCTATTAGGACCTGTTGAACTCACACTAGTCTTGGTGCATGTGGGAGAAATCACAGCTGAATCTGCTTGGGATATTCCTAGTTTCACCCAATATGCAGTTGTTCTTATTTATGAGATCATATTGTTGGTTCATATTCTACTTGATATTCACTGTAACTCTCTGACCCTCTTCAGTGAGACTGCTATTCAGCCAGTCTCTTCACAGCTGGTACGAATCCATGAGGCTATCCCCGCACATGGAGACCTCCACACATCTCCTTCCCAATCTTCAGGGGGTTTCCACTGACTCATTCCTCAAGCGTATCTAGGTCACTCTCTAGTGCTACTGTTTAGGCACATAAACCCCCAAATCACCAGACTATAGCAATCTTTCCTCCTCAGCTCACTTATGACTGAATTGGAACTTTACTGAACGGTAGAGACAAATCATTATTTAGGAACTACATAGAAGAAGTGTGGTCATTTTACTTTCCTTTTTATATACACGGCTTCTGGCAGGAGACAAGTCCTTAAAAGACTCAACCCCTCATTTGTTAAAAAAAAAAAAACCAAACACAAACAGCAGGAGGTAGGGGGGAAGCCAGAGTGGCAAGAAATCCTACCAAAAAAAAAGTCTTCAGGGAACTTTATTATCAGTGGAAAGGAAAAGGACTAGAAGGACTATAGCAGTTTGCAGAACTAAACTTAAGTAGGGAAACACAGCAACCAGTTTGTTTCAGAAACAATCTACTGAGATTCTGATGAGAAAGTAAAGAAAGTCCACACAATCTAACAGCTTGATTCTCTTCATGCTATGGAACAGAAATACGTATTTTAATATAGTAAACAAAGTTGAGTACCTGAGTCTCTAAAAGTTGCAAATTCAGTGCTGACAAGAGCATATCAAAGTCTTTTTAGTCAGACTTGGAAATTAATAAAGAGTTGTAATTTGTTATAAAGATTCACCTTTCATAACCTTTATCTATTGAATGCTTAAGAAACACATCCAGAACTCTTGCGACTTATGTAAAAGCAGATGTTGCAAGTATCAAAAGTGAAGAATTAAGAAAATAAAAAAATCTCTACTTTGTGACTCTTTTTTTTCCTTCCCCTTAGAAGACTGGCCCAGGTATCACTAACAAAGTAATGCTATTTGCCATACCAGTTTCTGGGCCAAATAAAGGTAGAATAGCG
The DNA here is from genome assembly GCA_028565335.1 of Limnodromus scolopaceus. Classification (NCBI taxonomy): domain Eukaryota; kingdom Metazoa; phylum Chordata; class Aves; order Charadriiformes; family Scolopacidae; genus Limnodromus; species Limnodromus scolopaceus. The sequence goes on along the minus strand of JAOXNO010000052.1, from coordinate 29,425,334 downwards.
TCTTAAGTTTCCATAATTAAGAAACTGAAGTTCGTAAGGGGGAGCAGGAGGAGGGGAAATAGTGCTATCACATGTGATCATGTGAAAAAAACATGTCTCTATGTGATGAGAAGTCTAAGAAGGTAAAACACCCCCACAACTAAAAGCAATGCTTTTCAGTAGTTATTAACCATATTTCAAAGATTCTTTTTCTACTTATCTCTCCAAAAGAGATTTGAAGTTGAACACTTCTAGATAAAATAACTTTTTATCTAATTGCATATTTTATTGGTAAAAGCCATTGCAAAACCCATGTCTATACCCTGGCTAACTCGCATCCAGAAGCGGAGGCTTTGTGTGACCAAAACCCTCCATCTTCTGGACATATCAAGATTATTTACATACTTCATGTAATCAATAAATGAAAAGAAGATACTAAACACTTTTACAGACGCGCTGCAAAATAAATACCATATAACATACTACCTCACAGTATTTTCCTAGCAATATCCAAGAAGATTTTTTTTTCCTCAAGGGTTTTGATTCTTTTTTTCATAAAAAAGATGTAGCAGATGCACACAGAAAGATTTATCCAAGGCAGAGATTTGTTTTTTAATCCCCACCAAACCAAAACTCAAATTTCTTCAAGCAGTTAAATTAGCAGCTATGCTTATAGCAAAAGATGCAAATTAATACCTACAGTTGCTATGCCCAGACATAGCTAACATAGACACACCCTTAAGCAAGAGTAGTGGAATTGGAGAGAACAATTCAAACTTGATCAAATCACACAATACCACTAAACAAGCCTTATGGACTCTGCCAGAGAAGTGCAAACCATGCTCCCCATTACTGACTTACTGGTAAATCAGAGAAATTAAAAAAAAGAACCAAAACAACAAGCCAACAAAAGCAAACCCCATCAATCAAACACCCCCTAAATTATGGAAACAGCCAAAGAAAACAGTACTTCTAAATTACTTTGATCAAGTAGAGTTCTGACTGTTGATTATTTATGTGAATAACGACAGAATTCAAAAGTGTAGCTTCCCAATATCCGCTCCAGTTAAGATTTAAAAGTGCAGTGTATATGTAAACTACTCTTTTGCCACAGTTTGGTGTGAAAGATCAATGCACAATCCCCATTTGCTACTGGTTAGGCCAAGAACTCTCTTACCCAATGAGGAACAAACTTACAATGGGAAAAAATAAAATAAATTGTCATAACTATTGTAATTTAAAGCTCTCAGTGTTTAAAAGTCTACATAATATCACTCAAGCAGTTCTAAAAGTTTTATCAAGAAACATGCCTATTTTAAAACATAGTCAATGTAGAAATTCCTCTATAGAAAAGAGCTTTCAATACTAGAACACGTTCTAAACTGCTGGCTGATGTATATACCACTGGCTCACATAACTGAAAATTAGACATATACTTCCTTTGACTGGAATTACACAGCGAATTCTTGCAAGAGTAAGTTTCCTGGCCTTTCCTCCTCAATTACAAGCCACACAAATGCCTATATACAATTATGAAGATATATATACACTGCTCAACAACCATATTCAAGCTTCTTCACTAAAAAGCCTTCACATTTACCATTTAGTTCTGTTCCTCTCTACCAATACATTTTTCAGTACAGGCAATTCACAGCCAGGGTTCAGTATAAGATTTTCCCCAATTACAGGAAGAGTCAAGCTCCCTGTGGGAATGACAATTGAGTAGGAGTGCAAGTCACCAGAGAGCTTCAGTTTTGAGAACTAAGTTCTCCAAAGGTCTAAAATCCCTTGGCATTTCTTTCCTACTTCACACTGCCTGCCTTGAGAGCATCAGCAAGCTTTCCTGGCAAAAGCAGCACTTCAGTCAACAGTTCTATGTCATTATTTTGAGCTGGCAGCTGTGGTTTATTATATTAGTCAAGAGTCTACAAAAGATATTAAATGAACAAATTATCTATTTCTTATATTAGGCTTAAATTTGCTGAGGAGACCAAAATATTTGCATCCACCAGGAGAAAAAGATTGCAAAACATGGTTTCATGACTGACTCAATTATGAATTTAACTGCAAACTGCATAATTTAGGAACAGCGTAAACATCACAGAATGAACACACTACATTAACACTTACTCAGCCTGCAGTCCTCCTCCTTGCAAATTTGGGCAATCTATAATTTTTTCTGGTGATATAATAATAACAATTCACTATTCTCTGCAAATAAGCGTGATGGTTTGCTTACAAACATGCCCCGCTAGGGAGAAAGGTATTTTCAAAGTTAACTGGTGATTTTTACTGGGGTTGGGGAAAGGAAGACAATGGTGGGAAGCATGACTGTTCATCATGCTCATCACACAATTTAACTGCAGCGATAACTACTGAGTGAACTTCAGCATTGTGTGAAGAGGATTGCTGAGATCAAGTTATATAATGACCTGAACCCAACCTAAAGCTGCTGACATGGAAAAAAAGCAGTCCTGCCTTGACCCTGATTCTGTGTTCCTGTCCTGTATTACTCCTCCTTTAAACCAATGTGAACATCTGGTGACCACACCGGCCATCCACCTAAAACTGCTCTGTGTTAAGATCCCCTTTTTGCTAATGTTAGTCACAACCCAAAGCAGTTTCTCAGCCAACTTCCTGTGGAGCTCCAGGAATGCCTTGACTGATACAGGAGAAAAAACCAAAAATCATAGAAGCACAGAATAGTCTGGGTTGGAAGGGACCTTAAAAGGTCATCTGGTCCAACCCCCCTGCAATGAGCAGGGACATCTTTAACTACATCAGGTTGCTCAGAGCCCCATCCAACCTGACCTTAAATGCTTCCAGGGATGGGGGACCTACCACCTCTCTTGGAAACCTGATCCAGTGTCTCACCACCCTCACTGTAAAGAATTTCTTCCTTATATTTTGTCTAAACGTACCCTCTTTTAGTTTAAAACCATTACCCCTTCTCCTGCAACAGGCCCTGCTAAAAAGTTTGTCTTTTCTTATAAGCCCTCTTTAGGTACTGGAAGGCTGCTATAAGGTCTCCCCAGAGACTTCTGCAGGCTGAAGAATCCCAACTCTCTCAACCCGTCCTCATAGGAGAGGTGCTCCAGCCCCTCCGATTGTTCTCATGGCCCAAATGACCAGAAGTAGGGGAATTTACCAATTTGGGCTGCAATGCCAGTTTAGATGACTACAAATGTAGGTGGGACAGGGTAGAGCTGCACCAGTTACAGTCCTCAGGCTGTAAGTCAAGCACTTGCACCCACTGGGGCTGTGGCGCTACTTGCCCAGTTCAAAGCACAGCTCCTCCCAGACTCAAATTTGTAGATGAATACTCGTATACCCGTGGTAAAATACCAATCACTGTATTCTCAAAACTTCGTTATGAACATGAAAACTACCCCAAACCCATAAAATACTAGACTCCTTGCTACCTAGGCTCTGGCCTCCCTTTAAAAAAAGACCATTAATATATTCTTATGGAATTGGAAAAATTATTTTTAAAAGTCAAGAAACCTGGATTACTTCAAGTATCTGTGTGCTCGTCTTGAAGTACATAAAACACTAATATACAGAACTTATCAGTGTCAATACATCTATACTTCTAGTTGCAAAGCTACTTTTGGCCGATCCTGGCACACTGTTCAACTCAGGGCTTCCCACTTTTGGGTAAAGTTACAAGTGAGCAACTAAGAGCAATCTAAATTCAAGCTTCACGACCAACTGCTTTAAATTAAAACTTGCTACGAAATAAACATGACCTCAAACATTTAGGGATGTATTTCATAAAGAGCCAATATATCTGCTATATTAACTAAGAACAGAGCATACTGCCTCTCAACATGTGGTTAGAATCAATCAGTGCAGCGTAAGTCAATGCTATGGCAGATGCAGGTAGTTCCCGTCACCTCCTCTTTCCCTACCCCTCACCGGTTCCAGGACTAGTGTTTCCAAGACACAGCCCAAACCAGAAAACTGAGCCAGATTAAAAACAAACACACACGGTATTTCTGCACACAGAAAGGGCCCCCTTGTATACAGCTGCCTGCACAATTTTATGGACTCTAGTCCCAAGAGAAGACAGGCAGCAGAATATGATGATTGTAATTATTTAAAAGAACTAAAAATTCTAGGTTACATCAAGTTCACAACTCCACTGATAACATTTTCAAAGCTTCAAAAGTTAATGTGATTTATTTCTTTGAACCAAGCACATTTCATTATGGTGAAGACTGATTAAGTAACAGCAACAAGCTCATAACAAGCATGTTGTTGTTCTTTGTATCAAAATTAACTCACTAATTAAGAGTAAATAGAAAATTAGAAGTGTTGGGATATCAGTAGTGCATGGGAAAAAATCCTATTTACATGAAAACTGAAATTTAAGATAAACTTCTATCTCCCATTTTAGGAGTTCAGGATAGGAAAAAAATGCACCCCGGTTACTTGTTTCAGTACATAAGTGCCCAGAGTGGAAGAGATGTTTAGTTTGTCTGAAGAATGTGAAAAACTGCTTATACATCTTATATTCTATATATGCGTAGAACATTTCCATGTAACTGTATACAACACAGAAATTTTATCAGGGTTCATCAACAGCAAAGTTTACTACTGTAAAACAAGTCTTCTCTTCCTGCAGCTGAGAGAAATTGTGATAAAAGCAACGGCTCATGAAACTGCTCAGAACAGAACTCCCAATTCCTGACAAAACTTCATTGCAACTTTCTCAGTACAATTCACTACTATTACACTTGGTACATTTTTCAATCCTTGAAGTATATCTATATGGATTTTCAGCATTAAAGATTATCTCATATTCTAGAAGTTGGCACTTAATCTTTCTGTTCAACAAGGTATCTTAATGAAGAAGGTTTGGGGGTTTTTCCCCCCCCTCAAGTGAAAACCAAGTACATAGTTTCCTAGATAAATTTGGATCTGTTTATCACAGCCATTCTTGCTACACAGCATCACGCTTCTTCCATTTTATAATTTAGTCCCGATGTAAATCAGGAACAATACCAGTTAGCCGAGTTTCAAAGTGTAAAATTATTTGGTCTCTAGTATCCCTCAACATTCAGAGAATGCCTTACAAATCATAACTGTGATCATGCTAAGCAAACAAGAAGGAACTGTACTGAAAAAGAATAATGGCTCAAGGGAAAGCATCAAGTCAGTAGCAGATTTAAATTAGTATGTTCTGACTTGTGCTTAAGCTATTATAAAGTACTGCAACTTTCATGTTTCTTTTTGGGTTAGGTTTTTTGGTGCCTTTTTTTTTCTTTTTTAAAATCTTCTTTAGCCATGGCAAAGAAGCTTGAGATAAAACCTTATAAAATAAGCAAACAATGAAGGGGTGGAATACTTAGCTACTTTCCTAATTACAACCGCCACACAAACACAGGCTTCTACCATGCTATAATGCATCCAGGCCCTACCTTTTCCCACCATAAACTGTAATCCACATTGCCACAAGCCAAGGAACAGTTTTAACCAACATTTCACATCACCGTACACGCACTGTCTTTATACTAAATGTGTTATCAAAAGTAATATTGCACAACATAAGAGAAACTAACTTTCTTTCTTTCCTGGCAAATACATACTTCATATCACATTTCCAGTTTCACAACAGAACAGTTGGTGCACCCAGCCTGAACGCAGAGAGCTGGTTGAACCAGAAACGACATTCTATTAAAGCCTGAGTAGGTTTTTAAAATACTAGCCAACAAGAATTGCTGGTAAGTTTAGCACCATTTTAAAAATATGGGATCATGGATGCCCTAAATTGAAGCAAAATGAATAATAACAAAATACAAGCACCAAAGAACTATTTAGCTATCAAAAACTATGCTTCTCTACTCTTACTTTCAGAGATTCTCTATAAAAGAAGAAAACCAAGGTTATTTTTAAATTTTTTATCTTCTGAAAGCTCTCTACCATATCTCCTCTCCACCATTAAGCTCTAATAATGCTCATTTTAACTGAGCATGACATTTCTTCATTAACTATACCATCCAAACCTGCATATCTGTATTTTTACTTTGTATAAAACTTCAAATAACAATACAGTATCTGGAATGAAAATACAGCAAATAAAGAAGAAGTTTTGTAATATTCACAAACACACTACAGATAGTTTTCAGCTTGTTTTTACAACTTTCCTGCACAAAGATAGGAGTAGTTTTCTAAATTATAAGCTAGAGTAACACCTGGCAAGGCTAGAATTATTTTAATTTCCAGTGTTAGTGAACCAACTATGGAAATTCCCTAGATATCAACCCCATTGCTAGCAGATGCAAAAAATTAAAATATTTTACATGGAACCATCTCAGCAAAAAGTTAAACTGCACTATTTTCATATCCCTACTCAACCAAAAGTCTTTTCCACGATATTTTTTTTTTTTCCAGGTGAGGCAGACAACCAAGATAGCTTCTTTTTTGTTCTCATCTCTAGCAGATTTCTCATCACCTCCTCAGATCAAGGCCTCTTTTTGCTGCAGTCAAAGGCGGTATTTCTAGAACCTCTATTCTAAGTGCAATTTAGGATCACTGCGTTACTACTTCCTGTGCTAACCATCTCTGCTGCTAAGAAGAACCCAAAACTGATGAGAAATTTTCAGTTCCAATGGTCCCAACAGTCTAATGTTTTCTGCTGCAAGGATTCAACAGAGGACCAACACTTCAGGTAACACTCGAGGACTTTAAGTGTTTATAGTGACTGACATTTAATGTAAAAGGTTTTAGCAACTCTAGGAGTACTAAACGTACACTAGTTACTAGCACCTAACATTCTCTACAACTCAAAGAGATTTGTTTTTCTCCCTGTCCTACGCTACTTATTTCTCAAAATTGATGCTCTTAATATTATCTGGTAGTTCCATCCACTTCTGAAACAACCAAAGGCAGGATGGTCGTGTAAATCTTACCTTCTAGACTGTATAGCAGTTGAGCAGAGAACTCCAAAAACGCTAAGACCAAAGCAATCTAAAACATGCCAGATTTTTCTTACCATGCTGAGAGCGTTCAAATGAGAAGTCTTTTAACTATGTTTTCTGATCTTCCCATTAAAAATACTACAACACAACTGAACAAGATGTTAAGAACCAGATTTTCAAATATGTTTTATGGTTATACAGTCTAATACTAAAGATGATGGCAGGCTATTACAGCAAACTGCTGGGAAGTAAAGGTCAATTTAGTTAATAAAGACTTCAGGAAGATGGAACCCCAAAATATTTTGACACAACGTTGTTTGCATACTATAACTTTCTGACAAATATGCATGTAGTGCTGTCTTTCTTGAAGGAAGGATAAAATAATTTGAGTTAGGAAAAGTATAAAAGGATAAGAATCTCTTGCAAGGAGAAGGATGAGGAACTAATGTCTACATAAGAAGGCAGATTCTCAAATACTACTCACAAATTACAATTAAGGACATAATGAGGTACAAAACCAGTACAGAATAGAACTACTTACCTATAACAACTTTTGTAAAACAGACAGATGTGCTCAAACGTGTAACAATATTTCAAAATACTGTATCTAAAGCCATACAGCTATCTACGCGTAATAAAGTGGTTAACAGCAAGAGACAAGGAACATCCATCGTCAAGGAGGCAAGAAGTTTAATCACTTCTCTCTAACAGAAAAATGCTGAGGTATTTATTCAGATTTAACAGGTCACCTAGGTTTGCTACCCATGTAATAAAGGTAGACTAGCAAGTCTCTACCAGTGGAATGTGCCACCTTATCATCATTAAATTAATCCACTTATTCCAGAATAAGCAAGAGCCTGCTGCACATGGCTGTATCTACCCATAATGGGCAGGGCTTCCCAAGCCATATCTTTTAGCAGTCACAACCAGATCTCTGCTCAAATCCAAGGTAGAGAAAATAATATTGTAACAAAAAGTAATAGAAAAAAAATAGAAAAATACAGGAAGGAGAGACTCGGGCGAGGCCACCACAGATAACTGTGCAGCAGGTAGGAAAGGGGACCATCTGCCTGCTCTCAGCCCTAGCTCTAGCCACCACTTCAGTCCTCCAGCACACCCCATCCCGTGGGCCCTGCGCCGCGGAGCCGGGCCCTGCGCTCACCTCATCCCACAGAGGGACCTGTGCCCCACGCTCCTGAGGACGCCCCAGGCCGGGCATCCCGGCGGCACCTCACAGCCGCACGCACCCACCCCCCATCGTTGGCGGGCCGCGCCGGGACTCACCCTCTTCCCGGCCCCGGCCACACGGCTTCTGGGCCGCGGCCTAAAAATGGCGGAGGCAGCCGCACTTCCCAGGCTGCTCACCCCCGTGCCCGCCTCACCAGCGCCCCAGCATCGAACCGTACTCACCGTCCCGCCGCTCTCTCGTACCCCGACTCCGCGCCCTGTCGCTTCGCCACTACGCCTCGTCCCGCCGGCCCCGGAAGCCGCCGCCTCACGAGCCCCCGCCGCGGCCGGCCGCCATCTTCCTTCCCCCACCAGCGACCGGGCGGCGCACGCACCCTACGTCACCACGCTCAGCGGCACGGGCAGATGGTCCCCCTCCCTTCCCAGCGCCCAGTGCGCAGGCGCACGAGGCAGGGCGCGCGCGTATTCCGCGAGCCTCCCCATTTGCGCCTGCGCTGACGGAAGCCCCGCCCCCCGGCCCGTGGTAGGCGCCAAGAGGTGCGCGCGTGCGCGCTGAGGGGCGGCGGGTCTGAGGGGATGTGTCGCCATGATGGTGTTGAGGGGAGCAGTCCACGGTCTTCCGCTCTTTGCCTTTTCTTGAGGCAAAACCATGACCAAAATGCAAGCCGGGGCAGGGAAGCTAAGCCCCCGGCCCCCGCTGGGCCTGAGTTTTGAGGACGCTGGGGGCAGCAAGGCCTCTGCTGGCTCCAACCACTCCAAAATGGGTAGTGCCAGCAGCTGGGCAAAATATCGCTTTGCTTCGTATTAATACTCTGCTACACCTCACGCAATTCCCCTTGGGATTTGGTTCCTCTTTCCCAGGCCTCATTGCCAGGTTTTGAGGCACAACAATCAAGAACAACTAATCTCAATGGCTTGTCGTTATGTATTTGTGGAGAATGGTACACATCTCCTGAGACCACTGTCCTATTGCTAAGGCTGTTACACCCCATGTGAGTCTTACCAAGTAGTAATGCCTCCCGATTATAATTGTTGTTATGTCTTTTTACCTAGAAGTGTGGGTAAAGAGGTCTAGAACATTGGGGGTTTTAATAAGATTAAGGGAGCCTGTGTATTTAAAATGTCTTAAAGCTGCTTGAACAGAAACATTTTTACAGGGCAAACTGAGTTACAGCAGGAGCAGCTACTGGAAAGCAATTCCTGTATCGAAAAGGGCCACAGAGCTCTGTAAAACAAAGATCGACCTTGCTTTATCTTTAGTTAAAATTATTCTGATCCGTTTAAAGTGACTGTGGTTAATTGGAAATGCATGTCTGGGCTTACTGGCTTGCAGGAGGCATGATGCCACTAAAGCACAGAAATAAATTGTATTTGCAATGAGGCAACATGCCTCAGCTGAGTTGTCATAAAACAGCTCAGCCTTCCAGCACAGAAGCAACATCAAGTTACCAGTAAGAGCTGAAATAATGCCTCATTTCTCTCCCTTTTGCAACATCGGTGAAACCCTTCTTTCTTTTCTGGAACAGTATATAGGGTGGGTCTCTGCAGTCACTTGGCAGAGAACAGGGGAGCAGAGAGGGAAATGCTGCCCAAATGTTCTCTCACTACGATTATAGTTAATAACGCCTCTGACTGTGTCCTAAATTGTGTTATTACACACTTGGGAGTCCCCCAGTCTCCAACAGAGGTTAATTGTGACAGGATCCATTTATCAAAAAGGTCTCCATTAATAAAACCATAATATGCACCTAATGTTTATAAAACACACAGCTTTAATTAGAAATCTTTTTATTTACACTAAACAAGAATAGAAAATTATTGAAGGTGTAAAAATCCACTGTCTTTGTCACGCAATTTAAAAAAAAAACACAAAAGAAAGCAAGAAAACCACCAAAAATACATGCCACCCAGGACTAAACTTTCTAAGAGTCAAGAACAAGTTTCTCCATCTCCTTTAGAAGTTCCCCCCCCCAAAAAAAACCCAACAAAAAAAAGAAGTCACAACAGAAACATATTGAAAATTCCCAAACCAGGGAGAGGGATTTGGAAGAAACAAATACTTGAGCCACTGCGAAAAGGCTTTTTGGGTTCTTCGGCTCTGACAACACAGTTGTCCTTACCAACATACAGGTGGAACAATCAAGAAGGACCACACTGCTCTCCAGCCTGAACCCACCCGTGGGTGACACAGCACTGGGGTACCCTGTACCCACAGCTCCCCCCGCCTCAGCCGGGAGCTGCAGTGGCCCAGAGGGCTGAGAAACAGTCACAGTCCCCAGGTTTTTCTGGTCAGAATAAAGGGGGTTGAGGGTTAGTACTGGAAGCTGCGCTTCGTCTGAATGTCGTCAAGAATCTGCTGCAATTCCTCATCTTCAAATCGGCCCTCCAGGCTGCAAGATAAGAACAATGAGGGTACGTTAAAGGTTTTAGAAATCATCTCCCCCTCCCCGGATTCATTTCAGACAGCCCTAATTCTCTCCCCGTGGGTCTCAACACTGTCATCGCCCATCTGCACGGTGCCGCCAGGAACCGCCTGTCACATCACTGTACAAATATCCCTCTAATCCCCATTCAGTGCCTCCTTTTTAAAAGATAAAATTCCCTCCTTCCCAGAACCTCTTGCTGAATAATTGCAAACTGTTTTAGCAAAAAGGCAAGGCAGGTGCAGGTTCAAATAGACGTCTAAATTAAGTCCGTATAGGCTCCTTCTCGTAAGCCAGCCCAGCCTTGCTATGAAATCTTAGGGTACAAGATAAAAACTGTAATTCAGATGGGTGTTTTGTTCTCTCCTCTGCCTCAGGCCATGAGGTAACAAATCAAGAGATGAAGAAGTTACTGCTCCCCTGTACATCATCCACAGAACAGTTCGTCACAGCAGCAATGTCATCTGCTCCAACAGAAAACAAACCCCCCAGAAAACCCCAAGCAAACACAGCTGGGTGGGCTAAGATCCCCAGTTTAAGCTGTTTAGGGACTTTGGGAGTGCTCGTGAATGAGAAGCTCCACATGAGCCGGCAGCGCGCGCTGGCAGCCCAGAGAGCCAACCGCATCCAGGGCTGCATCAAAAGAAGTGTGGCCAGCAGGTCGCAGGAGGTGATTCTACCCCTCTACTCTGGTGAGACCCCACTTGGAGCACCGTGTCCAGCTCTGGAGTCCTCAGCACAGGAAGGACATGGACCTGTTGGAACAGGTCCAGCAGAGGGCCATGAAGATGATCAGATGATGACGGAGCACCTCTCCTCTGAGGCTAGGCTGAGAAAGTTGGGGTTGTTCAGCCTGGAGAAGAGAAGGCTCTGGGCAGACCTCATAGCAGCCTTCCAGTAGCTGAAGGGGGCTACAGGAGAGCTTGGGAGGGACTCTATCAGGGAGTGTGGTGATAGGATGAGGTGTAATGGTTTTAAACTGAAAGAGGGGGAATTTAGACTAGATACTAGAAATAAATTCTTTACTGTGAGGGTGGTGAGACCCTGGAACAGGTTGCCCAGAGAAGCTGTGGATGCCCCGTCCCTGGAGGTGTCCAAGGCCAGGCTGGATGGGGCTTTAGCAACCTGCTCTAGTGGGAGGTGTGCCTGCCCAGGGCAGGGGGCTGGAACTCAATGATCTTTAAGATCCCTTCCAACTCTAACAATTCTATCATCCTATGATTCTGTGGTTTACATTTAATCCGGTAAATGTTAGAAGTGTCATTAGGGACACGTACAAAGATGGCCTCACTGTCGGATCAGTGGGTAGGTTTTCCATTACCAGAGCTGGATTGAAGAAGGCATCTGCCCATAGCTGGCCTCAGACCACAGGGCATGAGGTCCATGAGGACAGTATAAAGCAGTCCTTTCATGACACGGAAATGCTCACCTAGGAATCAAGGCTTTGGCTTCCTCAGCTGTCTCGGGACACAAGTTCGCCAAACACGCCAGCTCAAATTTATGGAGCTTTTTCTGGAGCAGCAAACTGTAAGGAAAGACAACAATTTGGTGAAATTACAAGTAAGCTAGAAATAGAAAAGGACAAAACCCAAACCAAATAGCTTTTTTTTTTTTTCCCCCACTCTGCTTTTGGCACCAAATTAAATGTTCTTTCAGGAAGAAAGACTTAATTATATAACTGCACAGAGGAAAAAAAAAAAAGTCACATCTGTTAACTCCACTTCCTCAGAATTACTCTACAAAGTCTAGAAAATCCTCCCATTTACTGCAATCAGCTGTCATTTAAATACTGAAAACAAAGCAGCTCAGAAGGCTTGGCCTAGACAAAGTACAACCCTCCACGAAGAATTACAATCAAATTTCTCGCCTCTTCAGAAAGACAAGATTCAGAATTATAGTACAAATCAGGAAACGCCACTAAACTGTACTTTCATAAATCAACATCAATATTACACACCAAGTTCTCCAGTAGAGTCTTATACCTTGACTTTCCCACTCACCTCCGGACGCTGGCAATGGTTTCCCGGTTTTTGAAGCGGCTGAAGCGCGCTGTGTAGTTCAAGGTTTTCATGAAGACTTCCGAAAGCTCCTGCTCATCTTCTGCGCTCTCGTTCTGTTGCTTACGATGCTCAAGAAGCATATGTACCTCTGAATTTAGAAGAGTTTCCGCAGTTTCGAATTCTACATTTGAATGAATAAATGTCAGCACAAAAAAAAAAAAAAAAAGGTAAAGCGTGGATGAGAAATTCCACTTAACAGAAGTTTTCTAAATTTAAATTTCTAAATGTAAATTGGCTTTGGGCAAGAAGGAAATGAACAATGTGCTTCACTGTAATTGTGCAAGCCCTTTCACCAGTGATTGTGCACCATTTCATACTGAAAATGCTGATAAAAATGACACCAGTTTGGGTGACAATCCAATGTCTTTCTCTTTTTGGCCACACATTTTAGATTTGCAGCCCCAACCTTCTGATTTGTCACATTTTTTGCAGCATGTTTTCTTCCCCCATTTTGGGCAGAACTTAAGTAATGTATGACTTTAGGAAAAAATATGTAGAACTGTAATGTTCAAAAAATTCAGAAGTGACACCCGTGGTCTTTGGAAGCCTCCAAGTTCTTAAAACACATGTGGATGCTGCTGAATGTTTTTAAAAAGGCTTCATTTCCTTGAAAGGTGAACTGACCCTCTAAAATTTTATTATCAGAAAAAAAGTTTGCATGGAGTGGTAAAGCAACTTGGGCTGAACGTGGGTTAGGCTATAAATTTTAATATAAAAACACCCAAAACACAATTGTTCAGAACTATGCTTTTTGTAAAAAAATGTGGCAATATCCACCTCCTCCCCTCCTCTTTTTTTTCCCCCCCTCCTCTTCCAGGGCAGCTTTAAGGAATTAATACAGCTCTGGAATTTATACTGAATAGTTTTCTGAAAAAAAAAAAAAATACACAGAGTGTTAGCGTCCCTAGTTACAACTCAGGCTCTGGACAGCCTGTTTCCTAAAATGCCGCACTACCTTAATATAAAAAAAAAATCAATGAAAAAGTAATGGTTATATCAAAAACCAAGAATTTTTTTTGCTATAACTTGATGTGAATTTTATTTTTAATTATTATTCCTGTGCACACGTAGTACTCCACATAGGAACCGCCATACCTTAGCAATCACGGCGTCCTTAAATATACACAAACCGTGTATTATCCCACATTTTTAACAGCCGGGGCTCTGTTCCCGGTGCGTCGGTGGCCGGTGGGGGAGTGCGGGGGGCTGAGCCGCCCTGAGGGGAGAGCTCCTTCCCTCAGAGGCGTCCTGAGGGGAGAGCTGCTTCCCTCAGAGGCGGCCGGGGCCGCGCTGAGAGGAGAGCTCCTTCCCTCAGAGGCGGCGGCCGCCACACTGAGGGGAGAGCTCCACTGAGGGGAGGCCTCCAACCACCGCCCGGCCCCCTCGCCGCCCCCCCGGCGCCCACCTTTGGGGAAAACGAGCTGCGAGGCGTCCTCCTCCACGTCCGCCGCCCGCGGGTCGCTGCCGCCCGCCGCCATCGCCTCAGCCGCCGGCAGCGGAAACCCCCGCCGGCCGGAAGCGCGGCGCCACCTCGGCCCCGCCGCTGAGGGGAGGCGGGAGGGTACGGAGCGTCCCTCGGCTCTAGGAGATCACCCCAGGGCTCAAACCTGCGCCGTTCCGCCCTCACCGGGCTCGGCACAGCAGCACCGGGGGACAGCGCGGCGGCAGAGGCGGCTTTGCCCCCTCTGGCTTCACTCCAGAAGCGGATCAGGGAGCTGCGGCCTACTCCGTGTTGCCACCAGAGCGTCCTCTGGCTAGGTAGCAAACATTAGGAAAGCTCTAAACTGTACCAGAATTTCTGTCTAGCTCACTGTGATTATTATACCTCAGTTTGTGAGGGAGGAGTGTCAATAGCATTAATGACCTGCTTTGAAAGGGCGGTTGCTTTTCCAGGCTATCCCGACGGAATCTGTAGACCCCCCTAGAAGTCCTAAGCAGGCTGAAAATGATTGTAGGCCTCCTGATGCTACGTCATGGGAAGGCTGCCAGCGAAATAACTTACAGAGTCGTATTTCCCCCAGAGAGCTCACATGTAAGTGCCTAACCAGCCTAAGACTCCTAATCACCTTATCAGACCTTGCTGTGTTATCCCGTCCCCTTAAGGAAAGGCAAAAATAGACTGTTGGAGGATTTGTGATGAAACCACTCCGGTTCTCGCAAACTTGCATTCATACCTAGGTGAATCCTTTCCCACATTCCAGGAAAAGGAACGCATCCAGAATAAACTATAAGAATACGAAGAGGTCGAATCACAGCTCCTTTAACATTTGTTACCTGGATAAACAAGCATGGCAGAGAAATTGATTGAAAACTAATTTCTGAAGTGGTACAAGCACAAAGACACTCAGGAAGATGGACTGAAAATATCTGAGGCAACATCTGGCAAATTAAACAACTTCAATTAGGTTTACAAGAAAGCAAGGAAATCCGTGACAGATTGATGAGAGAAGCCTTTAAAATCACTTGGAATCCCGACGGCTTCTCGAATAACCCATCTACTCAGAACATCATGATTCGCAGAGCAGGAGGTAGCTTGCAGAGGTTTAAGTTATTAATTTCACTTTTGTTTTTCCCCAAGGATCCCTTCTACTTAAGTATACAAAAACTAAAACAATTGAGAGAAAGCCAGATACTTGCAAGAGCTTGTAAGTACATCTAAAGAGTCTATCATGAAAGATAGAGGTTCATTGTCACTGATGGCTTTGGTTAAGGTCTCGTAAGAAAGAAGTAAGAGCATTTCTGAACATAACCTGCTCCCCACCATTTTTTTTTTAAGAATTTTTAAAATGCATTTATAAAACCATAGTAAATACTGTTCAACTACTGCAACAAGCCAAACGTAGCAGAGTATCTGGCTTTTCCTTTGTTATTTTTAAAATGCACTGGCTTCTTCCTCGCTAATAATGAGTGCTCCAGCATTTACCAATTCAATTGGAAAATGTGCATGAAAAAGGAAGACAAGATAGATCAAAGTAAAGTGAATGACTACAGGAAGTTTCAGGCATATTTACTGGTCATATCCTAAAATGAACTAATTACAAGGAAAAGACTTGGCCAAATCTAATTTATCGTGAACAGAGCCTCTACTATTTCGTATTCCACGGCAAAAAGTATCGACCCTTGCTGGACACATGCAATTAGGTAGTGGATTGTTAGACAGACAATTTCTTTGGTAATTTCTACATTGCCATAATTTAAAAACAGACCCACAACGAAGTGCACCAACACAGATCTTAAAAAAAAACCCCCAAACTTAGCTAAATACCTCTGTGTAATAAAACATAGAAAGAAATAATAACAAAGGTCTTGTATTATTAATATAACCATACTTTATGATATGCTTTCCTTTTAATTCGCCAGCAGAAGAAATGTAATCTTCCTAGCAGTTTTTAAGCTTTCTAGCAGTTACTATGTGGAGTGTCAAAACTCCCAATTTAAAAATAATTGAAAATGGTTTGATGGATTAAAAGTGATAAGATTAGGTTATCGAAACCTTAATCTCCTTTCATTATCATCACCATTTCTAGCATATTACAGGAATAGATCAAATAGGGTGATACAACATCACTCGCTCAGAATACCATGTGCCATAATAGCCATTATTGCACAAGACAAACCTGCTTTTTTATCTGTGTTCTTAAAGAGTATAACTCTTCAAGTTTAGGTTTTTATACCTTTTTATATTTATTTTTACTCAATTTAAAATTATATATCCAAAACAATATTGAGTGAAAATATATGAGCAATATATAGTAATATCCATTAATAAAGTGATAATAAGCCTCTAAATGTAAAACTTGCATGAGCTGCTAAGTTTTAAAATACATATATAATGACATCTAAACATACTATCAACCTGATTTAAAATATATAGTTTATGTCATAATTCATCTGCTTATAAGAGCAGTCTAGCTGAAAAAATGGTTCAATAATCTGGATAGTGGTCAATTTGTAGAGTTACATACTTGTTTTAAGTAACATGGTAACAATAGTTGTCTGGCCTTTCTGTGGTTTTGGAGTGAGTTTGGAGTTTTCATCAAACATATTCACAGGTCATTTTTTCCCAGATTGTAGCAAAAACAGCTTAGGAACTTTTCTGTTGTACTGCTCAAGGTACTACAATTCCGTTTAAGAGCAATCCTCATAATACATAGATCGGTGTAAATATTTATTTAGTGAGTTGCATGGGAAAGTCTTCTGCTTTTAATTTTTATCCTCAAGAAGTGGCATTTTTCAATCACAACTAGTTACCTTATAAATTTATCAAAAAAATTGGTTTTGCGTGTTTAGAATAAAAATGCTCAAATATTCTTCATTGGAAGTATATCTTGTAGAGATTTCTCCTAACATGTCTGCAATTTGTTTTTAGAAGGAAGTGAGTGCCAAATGACTAATTCATTCTTATTTCCAACAGAAGTAGAAATAGAAGCAAGTATTTTCCTGGTTTATACTCAGCCTGGACTGAACTATTTCAGTGTGCAGTCTTATGTACGCCCTCCTACCTGGCCTCATCTTCACTGTGAGCTGCTGAGTGTTACTGCAGTTACAGAAAGCAACACATATGACAGACCCTCTGATTAAAGATTCCAGACAAAGATTTTTACATCTGACACCAAAAAATTCAGGTAAAGAAAAAAATATGCCATAAAAATACACAAATTTTTATGTATTCTAGCCAACTAAGAAGCTGAGAATATACTTGATAACTTACATGGGCATATCACAAGAATGGATGCTAGTTTTATGGTTGGCTTCAGAATTTACAATGATACACCTAGAAATCATGGTGGCCACTCTTCATATCCCATAGGGAATTTATTTTTCATCTTTACTAGTACTGGAAGCGTATTTTCTGAAAAATCGGTGTTTGCTTTGTAGTTACACTGAAGTCACTGAGCCTCTCAGGCATACTTAAGTCAAAACTACCCTCCCTCTTGGTTTGGTTGGGGTTTTTTTTTTGCAGGGTCTTATCCCTGTTCTTCATTGGTATCCAGGGCTGCACTTCCCAAGAACCACAAACAGGAAATATAGGATCTTTAACTATACATCTGCCATAAATAAAAAGTGAGCAATAACCTGCAAGTGTGTGGAAAAAAACATTTATGCCAGAGGTATGTACATCAGAACTATTATACAAATCAACTGATCCTATTCCAAAGCAAATTTTAAAATATTTAGTAAGCATCTAGAAGGATGTGTGTTTCTTTTTCCTGAAGCAACATTTTAAAATCACCTGAAGACTACACCTGTGAAGTACAGATAAACAGTTTACAGATAGACTTAACAAGTAAGTTTTATTAGTGCATTTTAAAAGACTAAAAAAAAACCAAAGAACAATTTTGGTAGTTTAAGCCAGATTTACAAATTCAGTAGGGTACAGAATTCTGTATGTATGTACTTTATATATTTCACCATCATGACAACTAATAGAGAGTTTTTGTCAAGCAAACATTATTTCAGGATACAAAGATACTTTGCTGTACCGTTATTGATGAAACATTTAATCTTTGTTTTTGATTTTCTTACTATTTTTCCTCACTTCCTTCTAGCAACCCTGTTTTGACTATTTCTGTGCTTCCAGACAGCTGTCATCCCATTCTGGCAATCTCCCTGGTTCTGAATGTTTAATGTAATTTAGAGGTTTGGTATTCATACATGTAGTACATTGTTCGATGAGAAAGATTTCATCTTATCCCTCAGAAAGGCGTGAGAAAGCATATAAAGAGGACAGGACAAATAATCTTTATCCATTATGATTTATTCTCTACAATACTTCATTAGAGGATAGAGTTCAATTATTTACACTCAGAAGTTATTATATAGGTAGGAGGCAACCAAGTGTAATACAAAGAATTGGTCTGACATCTCTGCACTGAAGGTCAAAAGAGGTCTCCTGCTTTAAGGAAATAAATTAACCAAGAAAACCCAACAAAACAACATGTAGTTTCCAGAATACAAACAGAAAACAGCACTAATAGTCAGTGAAGATTGCAGATGTTGTTAATGTACTATGAAAACAAATTATTCTGTGCAAAGGTTAAAATGAACTCTTAGATTTTCTTACAGATTTTTTTTTCTTTGTTCTGATAAATTGTAGATATGTGATACTTTGACCATAAAACCTTCCCAAACTGAAATGACCTCAGTTGAGATTGACTGTTGAACATTATGGAAAGAAAAACCAAATCTAAGAACCTCACAGTGGAAACATTCCAACACTGACAGACTCCAGTGATCAAAGACATTCTCCCGTAGTTACTGTAAAACAAAGACAATTCATAACTGCAGTGAGATTATGTCTCAGTTGTGGTTGTCATGAGAATAAGCCCTTCTAGACCAAAAGGCACTTGCTTCTAAGGATGAGTTAAATCCAGATCAAACCAGGTAACGGCTGCTTTGAGAAGGAGCAGTTCTAACCTGCTGTCCCGGCCAAGTAAACACAGAGAAATTCTTGAATCAATTGGCCATTGAGTTTGGTCTCCTCCCTCTTGAGGCAACTGGAAGGTACAGTTTTGTTTTCAGTTCACCTCTTTCATCCTTATGCATAGCTGCCATCTAATGATCTAGAAATGGGATTATTTCCTGAGACCACCTGTCCTTGTCATACATTTTTCTGAGCTAACTTAACTACTGACACACTTTGCAACTGATTTTATAGCTGGACCCTTATGGGGCTAAAACTGAGAGGGCCTGTTTCTTAGGCAGCAGACCAGTGTTTCTGATTTGCTAGCTTCTCTTCTCACTGCAACAAGACAAGAACACAGTACATATTTTAGAGGCATTTTTGTTTGTTTATTTTTTATTTTTTTTTAAACAGTCTGAGTGGGGAAATGGAAGTGGGAGAGGATAAGGCTTCCCCAGTCCCAAACCATCTATCCCACTTCAGGCTTAAACCAACTGAGTCACTCAATCCTAAAATTCTGTTCTTTAAAAATGACAGCTAACCCTACCCAACCCCCCACGTAT
>JAOXNO010000052.1:29368568-29405695 GCA_028565335.1 Limnodromus scolopaceus | reverse complement strand
CCTTAGTCATCCCCTATTCAAATAAAAGGAAATCAGGAAAACACTATACACTGTTGAAGACACAGAACAGGGCAAACATTTGAAAAAGAAACAATATTGTTGAAAAGCCTGGCACTATATGCCTGCATGACCAGTCTCACTGAGCGTGCTCAGGGGTGAAGTTTTAGCACCATTTTTTTGCTTTCTTTTTTATTTTTAACCTTTTAGAAATCAAATTCTAACATAGAACACTTGAACAGTAATGAGTGTAGCCCTATGTATCATACTGTTTGACAGCTGAAAAGGTGAATGGTATGTCCAGAGCTGACCCCATCCTCCCCCATCACTACACGGCACCTGGGAGAGTAATTTCAAACCACTCCCGTTTGTAACAAGAGCGATTTATTCTCAGCAGCAGGAAATCGTGAAACAATCCCTTGATCTTCAATTGCTCCTCAACAATGTCACAAGGGAAAAGTGGCAATTTATAAGAATGACCCAGACTACAGGAGGAAAGCTGGGTCCATATTGCACCATTTTCTGGAATAGGGCCCCCTCCTCTCCCTCACATCTCTCTCCTCCGGCAGAACATGACACGGACATGAAGCAAGACTGCACAAGTCAGTTTGCTTCTCAAGGACCAGAAGGAGCAGCAGTGTGCAGTTTTGAGCTTTCGACCAGCCCTACTTCCTGCCACGCCAGGAGAGAACTTCAGGCTTGAAACATCAGCCAATTTTAAAAGCCATCATTACCACACGCAAGCAGACTTTACAGATATACGCAACCAAGTAGCTGTTACTCTGCTATGCACTTGTATTTTCCTTCCTGATCATTGTTGACCTTTCAGAAACTTGGAAAACAAAACAAAACCAAAACACCAGAATTATATTTTGAAGTCTAGTGACCTCATCGAGAGAGTGTCATAATTTGGAGTTTATGACATCCCTCAACGACACAGCAGAATAACAACCGGGTAACTTATCTTCCTCCTGGATTAAGAGTATCTCTTGTAATCATCAATGATAGGAGAAGAAATACAGAATGCACCTGAGTTTCACGCAGTTTGGGTAACACAGGTTTCTCCACTCATTGCCTTGATGTGGTAACGACTGTCACTATTGTAACACACCAGTGAAACTGTACAGCTCTATTCCACAGGCCTGCTACAAACTGGAAAATTCAACAGTTCTCAAAATCGATAGTCACACCAGAGAAAGTGTCTGTCCTATCAAAAGGAAGGTCCCCGAGACTGTTAGCTTAAGTTAAAACACATTTCAGCCACTAGTCTCACTTGTATGACTACAGTCAATGCCCTGCAAATCCCTCCCCATCCCTAATCCAGTCGGGCTCCATTACAAACGTTTGGACACAAGACTTGGTCGTAACAGAGGAGACTGTCCAGGGACACTCAAGGACCTCGTCCCTCACATAGACAGCAAGTGCCATGTTGCTCTCTTACAGGCATAACAGTGTTCTATTTCATAGCAGGCTACATTAGAAAGCGCTGTCTAAAAACCCAGAAGACTATAAACCAGGAGGATTCCTAGAGGATCCATCCTACAGTGGGATCTGATAATTAAAGCCTTCTAGGGTTTCTTTAAATAATGGATTCATCTGCAATACCATCCAAAGGTTTCCCACGTCTTTTAAGTGTTTTCTGTCCATGAGGATGGGGTGCTATCCAGATGTTCAACCCTCCCCGATATCATAATGTCCGCCTGTGATGTGTGGGGACTGCAATCAGCTCTTGGTACACAACAGATACCAGAGGTTAAAAAAAATTAAAAAGAACCTAAAAAATGTTTTGTTGGACTCCGTTGCCCAGGCTGCCAGGGGAATGCTCCTACTTGATCTGGGGGGGGCTTCCATAATGAACAACTCAACTTTCCAGAGTGTCGGTAACGCACAAGAACAGAGCGGTCCGAAGCGACGCTTTCACTCCTAGAGGTCTTCTGCACCTCACGACAGTTCGTAGGCATGGAGCCCCAATCCAACTGAACCCCCGTTTGGAGGGAAGGCTGAGATAAGGCTTGGGCCCCTGAAGTTCTGTCACGCTCTCATCCTCCCCCCAGGTCAGCTGGAAGGCAGACTTGGCAACGGAAGCTAGCATCATAAAATGGTGCAGTAATAGAAGTAACTGGACCAGGAAGAGGAGGCATCTGCCCCAATGATGTCGTAGCCGTTGGCAGCAACTGGGGAGTGGGACTGGTCATGCAGCCGTGTGTCAGGAGTAATGATTGTAGAGGGGGGGGGCATGAAGAGTGCCATTCTGGAAACAATGCTGACGGGAAGCCATGTATTCTGCATAACTGATTGTCACCTTCTCACTGCGGTACCTATGGGAACAACGTAAGAAAAAAACAAAACAAAACATAAACACTCATCCCAGATCACCTTTTAGCTCATGGCCAATAACGACGAAGAGGAACCTGCTAACTTCATAAACTGCTTTGATATTGCCTTATGCAGTTGTCTGAATAACCCATCTAAGCTTGAATTAGCTTCAAGGTCCCAAAAGTTGAGCCCTATTCAAGGCAATCATAATTAAGGGGACTCCTGAAGGAATTTTCCAAAGGAAACTAATGATCAATTTATATTCTTTTTATCCACTTGCTGTGGAAAAAAAAGGAGCATGAAAAGCTTGCTCGAAGACTCATTTTCCGAGACTAAATAACCAGTATTTCACTGCTATTTACTTTTGTGGTTATCTTTACGTTTGAAAAGCTAGTGAAAGAAAATGATGGAGAGCTGGGTAAAGGTATGTTTATTACAGCACATATGCCGCTTAGGCCACATTGTACAATGAGAATTCACAAAATGTGAAGTCCCTTCTGAGAGACCAGAGATTTCCAGGTGCTTCTAAAGCACGCTGCACAACAGATAGCTTCAAAGTGGTGGTGAATTGCACTAAGTCCGTGTTACACCAGATTTTAATGAAAACCTTCATCTTGTCCTCTCCTGTTAAAAAAAAAAAAAAACAAAAACACAAAAAACCCTGCATACCCACCTGATTTCTCCAGAGGTAAGGAACGACCTGATAAATTAGCGTTTCTATACAAAACGAGAATGTCCCAATTTTTACTAACATAAAGGGAGCTGAAACCAATAGGACAGCTGGGGGTATAGAAAAGCAAGCAAATTCTGAAAACCAGCCTAATTTGAGTGTGGTTTGGTTTTAAGACAGCTGTCACCTCCAAATAGCTACACCATGCACAGATGAGCGCACTGAGAAAAGGAAGCCCATTGCAAAGATACAAAAAAATCAACCTTTTCAACTTTCAAAAGTCCTAGTTCTTTCGGCCTTTCATGTGGATGACAATATTAAAACCAGTGACACTTCTCTTAGAAAACGCTAACCTCAATCCTGCACAACTGAACATATTGCACTTCATTCCATATACATTATATGCCTAACACACAGCATTTATGATTTTGTCTTTCAGACTGAACTCTCATCTGAAGACTTACATCACGTACAAATTCTTCAAATTACCCACGTAACACAATAAAGTAAAATTAAAAGACGACAAATATCTCTACTTACCTGGTGAGTTTAATCGTTTTCCTAAAATCATTGGTAATCGGAGCCTTAAAGCCACCTTTCCTGAGTAAGGAGTCTATGGTCTGGATCTGATCCCAGTCTATTGAAAAATAGAAGCAAGGGAAATTTTTCTATATAAAAATGATGTCTCAAAAAGATATGAAATGCATTAAAAGACCTCTAGAAAAGCAAACAACTAAACAGGAAACTTAAGAACTTTAGAAACACCAGTGTTGAACAGGATGTACATGGTCTTATGCACGCACACTACCTGCACATGCCAACCCCTTTTAACTCATACTGGAACTGGTCCACAAAACAGTAACATTTTCCATGTGGCCTCTCTTCTTATCAAGGTCTGTGCCTTGCTTTTGTTGCAGGGACCCCAAACTGTTTTATCAGATGCCACTCAAGTTTAGCTCCCCAAGCCTTAAAATCGGATAATACTTAGCTCTTTACATAGACAAATTGGGATCAACCTGATGCTCTAGTGATAGCACAGTGCACTGCTATGTGAGAGATCAGAGTTAAAATTCCTACCTTAGTCTTTTGCCCCAGAGCCAGGAGGATGCGACCACTCCACTCTGCTAGGTGGAGGAAAGGAGGCAATATTTTGAGCAGTTACCATGGTGACCGCTACTATATTTGAGTGGGAAGTGTGCTCCAGAGGGGGCCTGTTTCCCGCCCTCATCTGGAGGATGCTACTTTAGCAAGAATGAGGAGGAAAGGGACTCTCCTGTTGGTGCTGTGCAGCCTGCAGTTATCCTAGTTGGTGGGAGAAACATAGAAGAGGAAAGATGCAACGCTGAATGAAGCTGGAAGATCCATACTTTGAGAGCCTCTATTTCTTAAGCCCTAAAACATTTTTACACTAAGACACAGCTGTGCACAGATGTGGGATGAGAGAAAGGCCAGATGAAAGCCCAGCAGCAGCTGTATCAGGTGTCAGTTATCCAGATTAAGCCTGGTGGCTCCATGGCACTACTACAAGCATAGCATTGCAATCCAAACCCAAAATCCATAGATTTTTGTTACCCAATTCTGTGACACAATGTGTTGACGTGTTTGGCTGCCATCTCAAACCCACCTTGTTCCTTAGCAACCTCAGGTAAATACGTGGCTGTGCGTTTGACACCTTTCTCATTGATGAACTCTATTCTGATCCCATGGATCCCAACCTATAGATGGAAATGAACAGCCAAATAAGAGGTGTTTGCTGGCACTGAGTCCATGATCGAGTTGTCATTCCCACAACACTGTATCTCTCTCTGGCCAGTTTGGCTTTCTCCTGGACAAGGACATTCTCTTCCCCACTCTCTGTCCTTGCCAGGCAGGTCTCACAAGTAGCCCTCTTTGCAGCATAGAGGACCTCTGCCACCTCTGCCAGACAAGCCTAACCAGCCTCCCTGCCACTTCTCCTGAAGTAAGTCTTGTCAGAAGTCTGACGGTTTTCCACCCCTTATGTTGGGCAAGAAAGACAAGATCTCTCTACACAAGAATCATCCCTAAAATAGCCCAACCACAAAGTCTATTTAATCTGTCTAATAAACTAAATATAATTCCAAGTACAAGCTCCTAAAAATGATTAATACCTTCAGCCTTAACTACTTCTTATTCCCAGTTTCTATTCACAGCATCAAAATACTTCCCAGGTTTTTACATATTTACACCCATCTCCTATTGGGCCAAATCCATAAAACACTTTCACATGTCCCTCTTATTCCCATTTGGATCTCCCCCTGACCAAACGCATATTGCTAGCCCATCCTCTTCCTCCCTTCTAGTTTTCCAGCCCCGTTTCTTCTATACCCAGTTTCAATACCCGTAACACCCCTGTAACAAAAGAGACACATCACCATGTACTAACCCGAACCCGAACGGAACGAGAGAGTGATGCAGAGTTCCAAATGCACCTGTTCTCACCTCCCAGTCCAGGTAGTCACTGGCATCCTCAAAGTTAGTGAGGAGGGAGACAGAGCAGAAGAGTTTGGGCAGCTCCTCGCGGGTCAGGGGGGGAAATCGGCTGTCCTTAAGTGCACTGAAGGGAAGAGAAGATATATTGCCCAATACAAGCATCCAATTAAAGTGTCAGACGCTCAATTACTCCCTTTTTGATTATGCCTCAGTGAAATGTGTTCCCCTTTGCTACTGCAGAGAAAGTGATTTGCATCTCTTCCTCATCTAATGAACTGTATTAGGCAAATACTAGTGCAAAGCTTCCTGACGCTGTCCTCCACTTACTGCAGCTGGAGAGAAATTCTGTGCTCAAAACTGTCAGTATGCAAGACAGATTTGACAGTAGCCTTAAAATGTGAACCAAAATTCACCTGCTGCAAAGATATTCCACTAAATCCTGATATATTACCTCACCCTAACTATCATACCTTTCTCAGGTTTATATTATTGTGAAGGACATTAAATTGAACTATGTCAATCCGACACCTTAACCTTGAATCCTTATAGATCTTCAGCAAATGAAACTAATTTCAGATTTATTTCATTTTCAACATAATTACCTGGTTAATGTGTATTCCCTGAGACCTGAGTGAAGATTCATGGCTGAAAAGGTCCCGATGCAGCCACGAAGCCGCTTGTCTCGCCCCGTCTTCCACGTCACAAAGAGTGGACTGAAATGGGAAAAAAGAGAAATACTCCAGCCTCTAGAGATATCTGTGTGCTAAGGGGAGACCAACAAGGTGTGGAAGAGCATGTATGCGTGCACTTGCTTTTTCTCCCTCTAATAAACCCCCAACAGGCGTGTCTTCTCACCTGCTACCTAACAATAATAAAAACCCACACCCACAAATGCAAAACTCAACATCTCCCCCCACCTTTCTGGCACACTCCTTTCTCTCCCCCAGTACTCTGTAAGCTCTCCACATACACCTTCCTGGCCAGACTCTGCGCTCTCCACTAATGAGCGATATGGTTATTTGACCCCACTGATTAGCTCTGTAAGTAATATTCTCATTTAGTAGCATCCACTACTTTACATGACAACCCATATCAAAATTAATATAGGTGAAGCAAATAAGATTACTTATTTATAGTACCATCGAACCTAAAAGATCCCCAAGCATTCCACAAATCATCTATAATTCAGGTTTGCGATAAAAGCTTTTCTTTTTTTTCAAAAGGATAAAAAGTAAGCCTAGGGGTTTTTTTTCTTCTTGTTATTATTTCCATGAGGATCTGACTTCGGGGTCCAACCCTGGTGCTCAAACAGTTTACGTTCACATCTTTTGCTTACCTTACATTCGATTTATATTTACACAAATTCTCCCCTGTTGAACACATGCCAAAATCACTGTATTGTTCCTACTCAAACATCACATGGATTTCCATTTCCTCATGCTATCTACTACCGTGCATTTACAGGCATAACAATAGATTCTTAAATTCAGCATGCTCATTTCAATCTGTTAAACTAGAAGCCATGATTAAGCCTCAGAAACCAAGAAGTTAAGAACTATGGTATTCAGAAAAGCTTTATAAAGAAGTAAATCGGTAAAGATGACTGAATATTAAACGCAAAAAGTTCACTTCTACAGAAGTAAGTGAAATTGCAAACAGCTGTAGAGAGAAACGGTAAAAAAAAACCCGACAGTGGTGGCTGCAGCTTTACAACAACGCCTGAACATCTGGAAAATTCTGCAAGGCAGCTGCTGATGCCGATCTAATTATAAAACCAGGATGAACGATCTTACTTCTTCAGATTACAGAGCACTGAATACAAGATGTGATCGCTTTGAACCCAAGCACAGATGAGAAAGTTAGTCGTTAGTGATTCCAAACATCCATCTGTGGATTTCTGTTGAACTTTCAAAGGTAAGTAATATGATAGAGAACATGCAGTGTTAAAGTAATTCTCTGAGATAAACACAGACAGGAGTTCTAAAACACGAACACAGAATAACTGATTTCTACAACAGAGCTCAGACACTTTCCTCAAACTCTTGAAGCTCTTTGCAGCAAACATTACAAAAAGTACTGAGAGATTCTGTTCAGACAACAAAACCAGCATGGAGTGTGGATGACTTCATAAATACAGGCAACACAGCTTCTTATGTCTAAGTAGATAGAACGTAATTTAAAATGCAGTAATAAAGCAACACCCAGTGATGTTCCTCAAAGCGACAATGGAATTAAAAAACTCTATCACAGCATAAATTCACCACTCAGGATCTAGTTACCAGCTGTGACCAATTGCATGAGTACTACCCAAAATAGCAAATAGCCTTTAAGTGATAATTGCGGAGTACTTTGCCCACAGAGGAAGTGGAAACATTCTTCCACAACCATCAGCCACCTTATGGTTGCTTGACCAAGACAGAGGATTTACTGTTCTAGTTTTCCAACTACACTTCAAAGCACTTTCAGGATACCGTTCCTCTACATTTTAATCTAGCTACCATATGTTGAAACAGAAAACAGAAACAAAAGCGTAAGAAAATACATTAGAAAGCTTACAAAAAAAAAGATACTGAACTTGCAAAGGAGATTTCTGAGAAACATTACTGTCACAAGCTCAGTGGAAATTTAGCTTAATCTAATTAAAGTTTTGAAACCATTACTTAGCCCATATGACACTCACCCCAAACAGAAAAGGGAAGGGAGAAAATGAAAAGCATTGCTGACAGAATACAAATCTAAGTAAGTTCCTTTTCTTCTTCGATTCAAATTACAGGTTCACATTTCCAATTCACCTCTTTCCCCTTCCAAAAAAACAAACAAAAAAAAAAGATGTTTCCACTGAGCTGTGACACAGCTTTCTGCATCTATAATAGAAGAGATATTACTAGAAAGGACAGGATAATTACATTCAGAAGGCTGTCATATTTTAAAATATCTTAAACCACATTTTAAAGAATTTTTCACTGTGGCCCTAACAACTGAGGCATTAAAAAAAGATATGATTTTGTACAAGTATAAAGCATTTCACCATTACAAAGTTTTTCACTGTAGAAAAGACGTTGTTCCTGCATCTGACGAATCAACGCATTCAGCAAATTGCAGGTGCAGCTGACACGTCAATTGTTCCATACTTCCTCCCTGAAAAGTGTATTTCTCAGATGTACTGAGAAAAGTCCTGACCATCTTTTGCCCATGTTCACCCACGAGCACTTACCGGCACTTTGCAGTCGTATCCTGAGCAGATTATGGCAACCATTTCTCCCCCAGCTATAACATCCTACTTACGGTGTGTTTGATGAGAGTTTGCTAAACTGAGGAGAAGGGAATTTCAGCAACTAAAAACTAGCTTCTCCAATTGCAACTACAAAAGGAGTTTTGAAATAGCAAAATGTACTTACTTTGTTCAAATCAGAACTTAAATGGACTAGGAAAAAAAAACCTGTCACCATACAGATTTTATGATGCCAGTATCTTATCTGACTTGCATGGCAAGTAGAAACCTGCATGGTGTAGTTTTAGTACCAGACTGTAACACCCACTGTTAAAAAATATCAAAGACTGAAGTACAAATGTGGAAGGAGTAACCAATTAAATGTTTACATGTCATCCGGGTTCAAAATTGTAATTTTTTCAATAACCTGAAGAGCAAAGGGGATATTTTCTTCATTTACCATGTTAATTCAGACATAACTATGAGTCTTGCAATGCCACCTTCTCTACATTGATTTGCGAACGTCATTGCTAACATGTACATAAGGTTCCCTGACTCCAGAGGTATCTACCAGCTCCTTAATTCCCATCAAGATTGTTCCCTATGTGCATACCCTCTCAAGCTGGTAATTGGAATTCATGGCAGTTTCCAAGTCATAACCCTGTAACTTTTATGTTATTACCCTGTTTGTGCAGAACCCTGACCTTCACAACTACTTCTATCTTTACGTTGGGGTTCAGCACCAATCAAAAAGATCTGTTACCTGAGAAACAGGTTGGGACAATCCTGTGCATCTTTCTATTTCTTCCATCCACAGTCTCTTTTTCTGTCTGTCCAAACAGACTTCTGGAATATACCTTTGTTTTGTTCAAAGATCGCTTACGTCAATATTAATTGTGTGATGAATACAATGCTAATTATTTACCTATTTTCACTTTGCTTACTCTTACGTTTGATAACATTTGGCTTGAAGTTCATTACATTATTATCTCAAGTGTGACAGATCATCCCTGTCTGCTGCTCTACAAGAGAGCAAACCTCATGTTTGGCCCTGGGGTACACACAACTATTTGCTAGAAGCAACAGCATAAATGCTGAAAACACAAGAAAATTCAGGTAGGCATTTGCCCAGGGGGGAAGACAAGCCAGGAGCTGGTTTTGCTTTGGAGTGCTAATCTAAAAGACTTCCAATTATCAGCACAGAAACACCCAGCGAGTGATTTTTTTTTTCACTTTTCAAATTTGGGCATAAAATTCCAACAGCTGATATTCCCTAAAGAGCGCCTTTTTTGAAACTAGTCAACAGAAACAACAACAAAATCCAGCTAAGAAATCTCCTTTAACAACAACCTAATGAATCTGTATAAAATAATCTCTTTCTGACTCAAGAATGCAACAACAACAACAAAAAACCTTTGCTTTTCAAGCGATGAAATAATAAGCAGACTAATGTATCATTTTCTAAAAGGAGCCTACTTAGGTTAGGTATGAAAAACAACAATGGAAATATTTCCGTTTAGGGAGTGCCTGGAACTATTCTATATTCTAATCCAGAGTATTTCTCCACTCGCTTGTATTTACAATATTAAACAGCTTAGTCTGCGGTAGCATTCAGAACATGTATCCATAATCCTGCTCGGATAATAACTGCATGGATGCACAACCTACATCTACACTGACAGCCAATAAGATGGGGAGACATTCAATACACGGAAAGAGTCCTTGACCTGTTTAAGCCATTGTTCCTTTACATCAATTCAAAATTCATTAACTTAAATTAAGGATGTCAACAACTTTTTATTTTATCTGTTGTTCCGGAGGTGGCCCCCGGAGGAGTGTCAGAAGGTGTATCTGTCATTGATCTTTCACATATAATTCTTCCACCAAACACTTTAACAACGTTAACATTTCCACACCTACACATTCAACCTTCAGACAAACATTAGCTAAATCTCACTAAAGTGAAATACCTTCATAAATCCTTCTCCTCACTGCTTCTCGCACACACCTCCTTTCTTCGTAACCTTGGTATCGTCCTTGAAAAAGTTAACTCTCCATTTCTCCCCACATTGCCCAACTAGCACTATCTCCATAACACAGTTTTTCAGTTCCACAATAGGCAAATTTTTGGTTCCCCTCCCTGCCAAACCCATTATCTTGGGACAACTGAACACCCTTTTCCAATTCTCCCCAGGTCAGAACTTGTTACAGGATGAGCCGGGAACTTGTTTCAACTTCTTGATTCCCTTCCACTTGCTTTGCAGAAGGAAACTTCTCCTCTTGTCCCTTCACCAAGTTAGGGCCTGACATTAGAAGCAGGATCCTCTTCAAATTAATGACGTTATTTTACTGTTTTCTGAAAACTCTAATTTTAGCTTCAGTCATTCTTTTAGTACAATTTTACGGGAGGGGAGGCACAGTGCAGTTAATTTTTTGGCAGAGGAATCTATTTACAAAGAAGGGAGCAAACTTTAACAGAACATTATCATGAAGTGGGTTTCCACTCCTCAGTAAAATACGTAACGTCTCACACAACACATCAGACTGTGAGCTGAAGAAGCACTTCTCTTGCTCATATTTTGCCTACCTCTCCTTCTGTAGAGCTAAACATGTTCTCCCTTGAAGGCCACTCTTCAAAGCTCCACTCATCTCCACCAACAAACATAACCATGTTTTTACTCTTTGGTGCACTTAAAGCACGCCATGGTTTTGTTTCTGATAGATGAAGCAAGCAGCAGAATGCCCCCCCTTCCTCCCTGCACACCATTTTTCCCATTCCCCAAAGGAAACCCTTCATCCCTCCCCAACCAAACCACAGCTCTGGATGCTGGTCTCTCAGCTTTCCTCCCGCACATGGATTTACTCACTAGGGGTCATTGGTAAATCGAGGAAGTCGTGGCTGAGGGAACCCATAGAGATGACAGTAGAGTACATCAAAGCAGTAGCAGCACATCTCCGCTGTCACCACCAGGTTCTTGGTGCTGTTGGCAGTTCCATTGGGCCGAGTAAGAGGGCTCAGAGCTCCTGAAGTCGGATTCATTCGAGTAATTGGGGAATTTCCTGGGCCCAAAGTCAAGTCAGATACATTCTCCCTTCCATTATTCCCGTCTGTATGCTGGTGGTTCTGAAGAGGACCTGAACTGGAGCCCGGTACGGTTGTGGCCTGATTCCCATGACTGTGCGTTCCACTCCCAGACAACTTGGGCTTCTTTACCCCACAACAGCCAGCTGCCAGCTTGGGCTCAAGTGGAGGAACACAGCGTCTTTTTCCCATCCTGCTTCAAAACTCGCTGCCTGGAGCACTGCAGAACCCTGGCAAGGGGAAGGGGAAAAAAAAAAAAAAAGAAACACACAAAACAGTTACAGGTGAAAAACCAACAGCTGCTTCCTTGCTTCTGCCAAGGTGTCAGAGAGGTTTGCTTTTGTTTATGACAAAAAAAAAAAAGAGGAAGAAAATCCTGGCAACGCACAACTAAGTACAGAACTAAAACCAGTTTGGCAAATGGAATGGGGTTTTTTCACACATAAATCGAAAGAGCGCATACACGACAAGCGGGAAGTCTCACTTTTAAAGTTATTGGTGAGGTGCCGTGAACACTGTAACAAGCACCTCATCACAAAAAAACCCCAAAACCATAACAAATCTTCCCATAAAGCAAATGAAACTGAGGGAGAACAGAAGAAAAAAGGACAAAAAGACTTTGGAATACGGATATACCCCATCCACTACTTCTCCAGATCACCTGTTCGCCCTTGGTCAATGCCTGCACTGATGGCAAACAGCTACTTAAAAACCACAAGTGCATTTCCCTTCCCCGTTCTCAACAGCAGAGCGACAACAACTCCCCATGACACCTTCAGGGTCGGGCTCCCAGGGGTGCTGCCCTTGACTCAGCGCTGGCCTCAGCAAGACGCAAAGAGAAGCTGCAAGCACCGAACCACCATTTTTCTAAACCGCCGGTTATTTTCCAGACCCTATGAAGGAGAATCTGCATTTACTGTCTGGGATTAGAGTACATCAATAGCGCTCCTAAGGAAGCGTGTCGGGGGTAAAGTCAGGATACGCAGGAGAGGAAGAGCTGAAGACGCTGCACAGCCTGAGCAGAGAGAAACGGTAATGGCAGGAAACAGATATGGTATAAAAAAAAAACCAACCACCCCAGAACAGTGTTTCGCTTGCACATAAAAGAATGGTAGCTCTTGCATCACAAGAAAGGGTGGAACAAATAGGAGGAGGAAAGCCTGTGCAAACAAAAATGAACAAAGACGATAGGCAAGTACCACGCATCAACGGCGTGCACTTAAATAAGTGTAATACCATCATGGCCATGGGATCTAAACACACAAAGGGAGGAGAAAAAGCAGTTCCCCACCTGTCAAATGGGGCTAAAAGCAGACATGTAAGTCACAGAGAACACTGAGGAGAACTGGAAGTCCCACTCAGCTCTTGTGAGTACCAGGCTACTTCTTTACCCACCAGAGCATCCCTCCAACTCTTCCAAGAATTTAAGCGATGGCCAAACTGACAGCACATACACAGAACTGGGAGGTGTGATGTGCCCCGAAATTCATGGTGTGACAACTCCCTTCCCTCTCTGCATGCGCGTGCCATGGAAACTTTATCCATGAAGTTTCCTCAGCCACGGTAAGAGCTGTGGGACCCTGAACTGAAGCAGGACTGGTGTGAGAGGCACGGAGAGACGCGTCTCTTGACACAAAACACACTTGCAGAGCTGACTCTGCTTGGGAATCCTCACCTGGGGGTTTTATAGAGACAATCTGCGTAAGGAGCAATTCAAAAGACCTAATGGAAATTAGCCTTTTTCCTTTGATCTCTACCTTTGTAATTAAAAAAAAAAAAAAGAACAGGAAGAAGAAAAGTATAACTTTGACAAAGTAAACATGTCCTTTTTTTTCAGTGCCTATTAAAAGTTATGCGGCTGCGGCTCAGTGAAGCTGCTGGGATAGAGGAGCCTTTCCAAGTTGTCACGGAAGGTTGGTCACATTTTGGGGGGGGAGGGGGAAATAATTATTAATTTGGAACCACAGCTCTTCATTTCGAGGCGGAGACGTGGCAGGGGGCAGAGAGGAGGTCTCCTCCATCCACCCTCCCCTGCAGCAGGGGCCTAACAAAGGCGGCTGCCCTGCCCGGCGCCCGGCTGCAGCCGCGGGCCCCGCTCCCCGCCGCGGGAGGCCTCGGCCGGCCGCCCCTCCGGCCCCCTGCCCCGGGGGGCGACCCCTGCGCCGAACCGCCCGCTTCAGAGCGGCTGCGGACCCCCGGAGATGCGGGCTCCGCACCGGGCCTCACTGTCTGTGTGTCCGTCCGTCCCCCCCCCCCCTTAACCCCACCGGCTTTGCCCCCCCCCGCCTCCGGTCTCGCCCACCTCCTGCACCCGTCCCGGGCCGGACGCGGCTTCTCCTCCGCCTCAGCCCAGCCGCCGCCGCTGCTGCCCCGCCGCCGCCTCCTCCTCCTCCTTCTCCCGCCTCATCGAGCCATGGGCCTGGGCGAGGCTCCCCCCGGAGAAGCGAGCCCGGCGGACGGGAAGGGGGGTGTCCGGGCCCGGCGCGGCAGCCGGGCCGGCAGCCGGGCTTCCCAGGGCCGCCGGGCAGCGAGGGGAGCTGGAGGACCGGAGCGAGGCCGAGGGAAGGTCCTCCGCTATCCCGGCAGCCTCCTCCCCGCGCGTGAGGTAATGAGGGAAAAATGCACATAGTCCGCCAGCCTCCCGTCGGCCCCGCGGCGCCGGCGCCACCATAGAGACGGGAGGACGCTCTGCCCCCCCCCACCCGGAACCATAGAGATGGTAGACTTCCGCTCTGTCCCGCCGCTGCCGCCTCACGGCTGAGGAGGCCGAAGGCCGGTTCCCGCCCACCCTCAGCACGGCCCGTCGCCGGTGGGAGCTCCCCGCTGATGGGAGAGGCTCGGAGGCCCGTTCCGCCGAGGGTGCCGCGGGAAGGAAGGTACCGACACGGCTCCCCCAGCGGGTTCCCTCACCCGGCCGGGCAGGGAAGGAGGGCAAAACCTCAATAATTTTAATTTTCGGTTTAGGGAGGCGGGCAGGCGCTTGTGCTGCAGTGGGCTTTGCCTGCAAAGACAGCGATAAAAAAATAGCTCTGACCACCGAGCAGATTTTGTTTACAGTGAGGTGTAAAACGCGTTTCTGGCAGCACAACTGTGTCACAACTATGCCGGAACAAAAACTACTTCTTAAATACTTCTGTTTCTCGGCCCCATTGGGGCACCTCAGTCACAGGGTCACAGACTGATAAGGGGTTGGAAGGGACCTCTGGAGATCATCTAGTCCAACCCCCTGCCAAAGCAGGGCCACCCAGAGCAGGTCCCACAGGAACGTGTCCAGGTGGGTTTGGAACGTCTCCAGAGAAGGAGACTCCACCACCTCTCTGGGCAGCCTCTTCCAGGGCTCTGCCACCCTCACAAGAAAGAAGTTTCTCCTCATGTTTAGGTGGAACTCTTTATATTCAAGTTTGTGCCTGTTTCCTCTCGTCCTGTCACTGGGCACCACTGAAAAAAGACTGGCCCTATCCTCTTGACACCCACCCTTTAAGTACCCACCCCTATCAGAAATACTGCAGAGAAGTAGTTATTCCTAGGACACGCTGTACAAACAGAGGCTCTGTGGGCGCTCTCAAAGGAGAGCCTTCTCTCAGAGCTAGTTGTTTTGGGCAGTTAAGTCTCTGGAATGAGGGTTGCTGTGAAAGTCAAGGTGTTCCAGCTCTGTGAGGTGTTCCTGGTGTACAGCAAGTTAGGTGATAGAAGGACCCTGCAGCAAACCACCACTCTACTTCCTCATTTCCTTCTGAGAACACCAGCAAAACACTTAGGAAAGCGGAAGAACAGGTTGTGGAGGTCCTGGTGTACGCACACTACGCATTCAGCCTCAAGAGACAAATAAACTGGTGTAACTCTGGGATTATGAAGTGGAATTTCTGTACCTCATTCCTGATCTAAGCATAAAGAATAAGAAAGTGGTGAGAAAACATCAGTTGGATAAATACTGAATGGTAGTGGCTCTTAAATTCTCCTACAGAATCTATACTGTTTCCACAGCACTAGGACAACACTGATGTTATTAAGAATAAGGTTATTCTAAGGTTATGGAATAGCACAATCCTTTTAGTCTAGTTGATAGCCTTGAATACCAGCTTATGAAAGCTATGGTTACTGTGGTTTTTGCAAAGAATCAGATGAGAATAGCTTAGAAGAAAGGATTAAGAACAAGTTTTAAACTTCTGCTGTCCGTTAAAAGAATCTTTCCCTCCCTTCCCACCAAAAAATACCTCACCCTTTGCCAACACTGTGAAACAGTTCTCAGCTCTACAAAAGGCAACGTTAGGATGGGAGCAAGCTTCTTGCAGAGTCTTTAGCAACCAGGGAATGCTGGTGGTGGCAGTGGTTTGTTACCATGACAATGGCAAACAAACACTTGACCAGTTGTGCGTGTTCTGTTCCTGACACACAAGAAGTACAAGATGACAAGCAGCAGTTTATTTGCTTCCCAGCTTTTCATGTCTTACCTCTTGCCTTTTAATTTGCACTGTGCCAGATTCTCTCATGTTTCAACATACACAGGGACATGCACACGCTTCTTGCGGATTTATAAAACTGTAGGGATATTTTGATGTTTTCTTTCTCTAGCTAAGGAAATTAGCAAATAATTATCATAACTTTCCTAGTACTAAAGTTACAATATCATTATACTAGTATTGTATCTTACAATGAATGTTTTTATTTTAAAAAAGTAAAATCAAGCCAATATGAAAATGAGACTGCCATCCAGACAAATCTGAAGTTGGGATTTTTGCATATGTAAAAAACCCCACAACAGTGTGAATATGGACATTGTCTAGTTAAAAAAAACATCAGAAATAAGGAATTAAATACCATTTTTTATAACGTAACTACTGAAAGAGCACAATTCTGAATAAAATCAAGATCACAGCCCTGTAAATTGGTGAAAGAAAGAAGTATTCTTGAAACAGAATTAGTTAATGAAACAGAAGTGTCCTGATGAGGAGGCTAAAAATGAACTCATTTGGCAACCTTTGTAACAGATTAAGGTTAAATGCACAGGTTCATGGGGAGCAATTCATATTGCATCTTTAGGAGCTGAACTGTGAATTAAGTTACCCTTCCCTCTGCCACACAAGAGGCTGACTACTTTCCTGCATTCTGTTTTATCACCTCAAAGGGCTTCTTTTTTAAGGCTTTAACTTACTTTTGAGTTTTTAGGTTGAATAGTTTCACTAGCATAAAAGTATAAAAACTGCTCACATACAAAAACCTCCAAGTCCTTTATTAACGTTTTCAGGATGTATGTGGTACATACAATTAACATTACACCAGCTACAGGAAGTCCTCTGTTGCAAGAGGTACTTCAAAACAAGTATCCCAGAGCACCAACATAGACACACACACACAGACACTACAAAAATCACTTTGAAATGATTTCCCCCCCTGCTCTTTTTTTTCTTTTTCTTCTTTTATTTTTTTTTGTTTGGTTTTTTTTTTTTTTTTAACTTGACAGCTAGGACTTCTGAGCCATTGGAGATTTTGAATGTGGCAGATCTCCTAGTGCAGTGGCACTGGTTTGAGAAGGCTACTTTAGACACTGGAAGGTCAGAAGAACAAGAACTGAATGGGGTAACTGAAAGCAGTGTAATTTTCAATGCCTTGAAGCATGGCAGCTGTCTGGGTCGATACCTGTGTTGTCACCCTCCTGGTGTCCCCTGCAGAATCTTCTCCTGCATTACAGGCGTAAACACACCTTGTGTACATTTACCCCTAAACTGCAGAATGGAAGGAAAGTACTGTCTGCTGCACATTGCATCACTAGTTCCAATTAGTAGGCACCGACACATCAGGAGGGTTAAACAAATGGGACTGGAAAGACTTTAAAAAGGGATGAGCCTGAGAGAAATCTTTGTTCATTATGACAGATCAGTGACAATCCCTTCAGGTCACCAGGCTTCACATGTCCATCTGTCGCCATCTGTTCCCTAAACTCATCCTTTTTATTCAGATGCTCTGCTTAAAAATAAACCCAAACTACAAAAAGCTTCAACTCCATTCTGTACAAGTTCTCCATTTCCAGAGTCATTATTCCGGCTTTACACCTTCTCTTTTCGCTTTAATTTGGATACTTTCTTGACAGTTCCATTCTTGTTTAGAAGCTTCAAAACACGATCCTTGTGATCCAAGACCTTCAGCATGGAGTCTCGAGCCTCGTTGATTTGATCCATCACAAGTTTACACCTCTGCATATTCCCCTGAAATGAAACACCATCGTCATTAACAGCGGATCGTCTGGTGTAAAGGATTGCCGTACCTTTCCCTAACAATTGTGTACTGTTTTCCATCACTTGTAACTGATGGCACTGGAAACACAGGAAGGCTACCTTTTTTTTTTTTTTATAAAAAAGCCAGCTTTATCTCTTACTAACCTTAGTAGAGTATTTTGTAGTTAAGGGTAAAGGAGTTCTGCTGGGTTGAGAGGCCACAGGAACCTACCTGTATCAGTTCATTGATTCGATGCAAGTCGTCGTCGGTCGCTGCCTTTTTCTTAGGGATGAGCCCCTCCTGCAGGGCGGTCAGTCTCTCATACACATCGTGCTCCAGGTTTGTCTAAAAGACATCAGCACTCCATGAGAAGGCTCACCGCTAGCCCAGAAAACATTCGCCCGCTTTAAGAAAGCTACACAGAGAAGATGATAATTCTGTTCCCCTCTCAGCTGCTCATGTTAGTAATTCAGAAGATGGAGCCTCTGATGTAGAGTGTGGCACTATCGTTCTTACTGACATCCTATTTACAGGATCGCTCCACTTCTGAACAAACATGGATCCTAACCAGAACTGCTTCCCCTATTTCTCACAATACTATTCCAGGAATGCAGAGGTTTTGGGGAGTTTGGTGCTAGAATGCAAAGCACCTACCTCACCCCCAACCTGAAACAGAAGCATCCAGGAATGTGGATCAGTGCTGCCTCCTCAGATCAGCCGCACCATCCCAAACAGACGCTTCTTCAGACCTGTGCATCAGCAGGAGGGAGTTGCCAATTTTGATCATCTGTACAAAATACATCAGCTCTTATGTCTGGATCAAAACCAACACTCTTGTTTCCAAGCCACTTAACGCCACATTCCTGAGAAAGGGGAAAGCACGTCCCACTCCCTTTGGGCGCTACACACCAAGCTCCTTTATGGTTTCCCAATGTCAGATGAGCATGTACTGAGTTTGTAAATACATCCTCCTGTCTTACGCAACTCCGCGTTCCCCCACGCTATAGGAAGCTGGCAAGCCCCCTTCACCTACCAGCTGCAGCAGCTGTGCCGCACAGAGATGGACCTTCCACCCTTGTGCACGACAGGATACACCCTTCTGATTGGCAATCTCCTGCAGCATAGCCTTCTTCTCTTCTGCCACCGGGAAATACAAAGAAATGTTACTCAAATTTCAGGAGTTTGCCAGGCTTCTCTTCTCTAACAAAAACACTAACCCAAATCCTGCTTTCCATACATCTTAGTGAATGAGGATGGGCAACGTTTTGATTCAAACAGAACAGCTACATATCTGCCGCATGTCTGACCACTGCTCTCACTTATTATCTGTATTTCCAGAAAAAAATCACATTATAACCCATTTTTTCCCCATTTAAAGAATGTAGCATTTCAAACACCCTGCATGAAAAAGTAAAGGGTCCATCCTCTACCGCTAAAATACTTATCTATTCCCTCCTTCAGGTATTTAGTCACAAGACCCCAGTCTGCTTAATTGTTCTAGGATACCAGCTAAAAAGCCTAAAAAACAGAATCTGATCTCTATTTTCCTCATAATAAAAAAAAAAAAAGTATCTTTAAAAGTCCATTGGCTAGTTAACAAGACTAGTTATGCTAAGTCAAGAATGTCTTTGATTAAATTGGCAAGTTTGTTAGGTAGTAAGAAACTCAGAAAACTAATCTGCAGCACATCACCACAGCTCATCAGTGTAATTGAAGGATTATGTTCTTTATTAAGTTTCTATCACTGTATGTGAATACTTCTCGATTACTATAGGATTTTTTTTTTTCTTTTACAGAATTACAGCTAGCTCTATCTAATATCCTTCCCTTCTTTTCTCCTCTGCCTTGAGAGCACAAGAGATTTAGGCAATGTCTAGCTAATGGGAGTCAGTAGCTTACTCCATCAAGCCTCGTTTTCCAAATTGCAATCAAAACCTTTATGTGGGATTGCTTATCAACACCAGTTGAGTGCTCCTAAGACACCCTTAGGAGGTATGGCTGAAACGGCTCATCCCGGACTAACGAAACTGTCAACCTGTAAGAAAGAGACTGACCTTTCACCCGGACATCGCTGTACCTCTGGAAGTGGTGGTAAGCGGCTTTCCAAGGATTGCGATAATGACGGAGCAATGTGATAGGGGGCCTTGGACGCACAGGGACGTATCTTACACCTTCTTCATCTAGAAAACGATGCAGGGAGAACTGTGTTGTTATCCTCGTTTAATTAAACAGGTGAAAGTGGGAGATCAGGATGACACAGTAACTCCAGCAGAGGACTGGTAAGCGCTGCCTCATACAAAATGCTTTATCTATCAAGAAGGGTTATTTCCCCTGAACGTGACTATACAGAAGGTGCTCAGAAAGAGATGCTTTGAAAATATAAATAATACAGAAACCAAGAGAATGACAGAGCACCTTCTCTGAGAAACAAAAGGAAGCAAAAATCAAGACATTCGAATAGGAAAAAAACCCCAAAACATTAGAGATGACATTACCTATATACTCCTTTGGAGGAGATTTGCGCTTCTCTGCCTTCACCAGCAAACTTTTGGCAGTGGATTTCTCATCATCGGTGCTGTTTGTTTCCATCATGTCCCCTTCCTCTGTGGAAATGACATGCTGCTGCTTACGGGGTTTCTTCCTCGGGGAGGCACCAGGTGGCAAATCACTTGGAGGCATCGAAAGGTTGTTGGCCAGCAATGCCAAAGACGGAGACACAGTACTTGTAGTCAAAGGAGGGACTGCTGAGAAGGAGGAAAGAAGAAAAGAACCCAAACCATCAGAAGGATAAAGGTAACACATGAGCCTTGCCTGAACATTACCTCCAACAGTAGTTCCTGTCTCAGCACATTGCGAGGAGAGTGAAGTTTAAGAGCACTACAGCTCCATGTGTGTAGAAGGGCAGATATTAAGCCAGCAGCAAGTGCTAGGACAAGCCTATACACTGAGTTATCTAGAGTCTCGTAAACAAAAGCATAAAGAATGACAGCAGAGAAAACTGTCCCTCAGTTCCTTCACATTTGAAGCTTATGTTAGTTTAATGCTACAAAAAGGAATCCATGCTAACATCTGCCCTGTCTTACTGTAAAACAGGGATCTTTGTACACGTGCCAGCCTGGATCACAGTCAGTAGCGAGGAAGTCCCTTTCCTCTTGTAATAGGAGAGTCATACGCAATCAAATGGGACTGCAGCCCTCTCCTTGCAAGGGCCTACTTGTACTGCCGAGTCAACAGCATCACATCAGTAGGTTTCCACACCAGTCTGTGCACTCTGAAGGTGGGCAGCAGAGTGGCAGGTGGCTTGAGGGAACAGTCTTTCACCTTCGGAGGGAAAAACTCAATCAGCCGTGACTAATGCCACAGCAAAAAATGTTCTGAGATAGGATCTCTTGACAATTTGGCATACCCACCATCATCAAAAGAGACGTCTAAGAGACAAAAGAACCCTGAAGACCTGAATGCTATCTGCCTGTGCTCCAGAGACACCTGGAGCAAGCAGCTTCTTCCATCACAGGACAACATGCAGCTTTAAGGAGATGGATAAAACCAACAACTAAACCAGATACTCATGAATGTGGGAGCCATTCATATCATTTTGTCACTGTGTGTGCCCGACCTGAGATCGATGAGGATCTGAATGCTACTGATCATACCATCTGATAGGAACTACGGCCAAGCTGGATAAGTAAGGCAATATAATTAGTATGTTAAAAAGTTCTAAAGAAAAATATCCATGAATCACAGGAGGGCCCAATGAAGTGACTCTGGGCAGTAATTCTTCACATAGAAGAAAAGCACTTGGACCTGAACAGTGGGATTTGTGAGAAAA
This sequence comes from Limnodromus scolopaceus, assembly GCA_028565335.1. Lineage (NCBI taxonomy): Eukaryota > Metazoa > Chordata > Aves > Charadriiformes > Scolopacidae > Limnodromus > Limnodromus scolopaceus. The sequence goes on along the minus strand of JAOXNO010000052.1, from coordinate 29,383,926 downwards.
CTCAAATTAACCAAACTGATCCATAATATATTGATGCTGCTGCTGAGCGTGTGTGTTTTAAGGAATTCACTCAGACTCTTTGGATCGTTTGAACATGAACAAAGCAGTCCCCGTAACACGTGATGTCATGGGAGATTAGGGAGAAGGCAAAGCACAACTTTATGAGTAAACACAGAATAGGGAAGCCTTTGACTGGTGTTCTGTGCTACCATGAAGGAGATGCAATTGCATTTTTGGGATGGATGTGTTGAAATCCTCCTAATTTCTGCACTGTCTCAACAACAAAAGAAACAACCTGATGATTAACTACCACCTACCAGATACTGGTCGCATTATGTCCATAGGCTCCACCTCCTCTTTGATTTTTATCTCTGGTACCGCAGGACCCAGCACTGCCGACAGGGCACCGCTCATGGTTGATGGAGGAGCGGGCGCCGCCACAATGGTGGTAGAAGTTGGTGGAGCAGCCGGGACAGCTCCTGGAATAGTGGAGAGAGCTGCTGCAGGCTGGGAGGTGGGACTGGCTGCTGCAATGATTGTTGGAATGGCAGAGGGGGGCTGCTGGGAAGTGGGGGGGACCGCAATGGTGGGCTGCTCGCCGCCTTGGTTAGACACTGCCTCCATAGACACAGTGACTGGGGTGGCCATGGACACATGGATTTCAGGTTTTGGCTTGGCGCTGTAACACAAAAAAAGCGGAACAAGCTGAAGTTAACCGTGTCTCAGCCACGACCATCTACCACAGAGTGAGCCAGCCCATCTGGGTTCAGACTACCCAGTCTTGCCTGCACCCGCAAGCAACACCTGGCTCAGAGATGCGTTTAACAACAGGAGATGGTGTCATCTCACAGTTACATTCCCTCCTCCACTCCCTTTCTAATCCTTTGTATTTATGATAGATGCTGTTTTCTTCCAAACACTGTAATAAGCAAATCTGATGGCTAATTCCAGGTAACTTCAAAATACTTGTAAAAGGAGCAAGAGTTTCACACTGCAGAGTAACAAAAGGTACTTTGACCCAAAGCCATACTGCCCCCCATGCTCTGTTTGCAAGAGCTCCCACTGTGGGTAACAGTTATAAAATCATAAATTGTAAAGCCACTGAACTCAAATGAAGCAGTCGAAGCTCCATCTACCATTCCTCAGCATTAATTTCTAATTATTATGGGAAAAAAGTTTCAAGGTCTATCCTTCACGATGTTTTTTTGCTTGTTTCTAATGAAAGCTTGTGACCGCATCTTTTAAAAGGCTATTACTGCCTCAGCTTCACAGCAGCAGAACCTGTCAACTCTGTCCAAAGTCGTCACAATGACAAAATCGAAACAGATTAAGTTTCCCAAAAGAAAGGAAAACGCTCCAATAGCCAAAGAATACAAATAAATAAATAAATAAATAATGAAATTACTATGATGCAGTTGGTTGTTTATCCTAAAGTCTTACCCAGCAGGCCTCGGTGATCCAGATGTGCTTCGCATAGTGCTCTCCACACGTGTGCTGGCTACTTCAGGTGGCTGAGGTGGAATTAAGCTTTTCCGGACTGCCAGCCTGGGAGAGACAGACACATCTAAGATTCCCTCCTCCCTGATGCAAAGACAAACACCTCCGAGAGCGAAGGAATCAACCCTTTCTTGCCCAAACCGGGACAGGGGTTACAGCTGTATCTTTGTGCTGTCTTCAGTGTAACTGACTTCCTACAGAGAGCCTCATTTTACTTTTCAAATTAGATGTTCTATTTTTTTTTTTTTTAAGATAAAAGATTAGTTACTCTGGCCTGCTCTCACCCCTATTTAGGACTTCTCCCAAGAACGCCAGCTTTACTTTCACCCTGCCAGTCAGAGCATCTCACTGAACTGCCAGGCTCCAACAGCAGACAAAGGGAGGTCTGGCCAGGCCACTGTCCTCCACCACCATTCCAAGACTGAGCAGATCATCTGGAACTAAACAGTGCTTGAAAAGGCATCTGCTTCCTTCAGGTGGACTTGTCTGTGTCAAAGCATGACTCCAAGACCTCAGTTGGACAGCATAGGGCTGTATACAGAAAGTACTTTAGAGGCTCAATTCACTCTCCAGTGGGGCTGGAAGTCAAATTGTTGTCCAAAATTATCAACCTCTCAAATGGAAACATTCTTTTTGTGATCTGCCTCTGCTTCTTTAATTTCTGTTTAAGTTTTACAGCCTGCAGCTTCTCTGCCTTAAAAAAAGGTTTCCACCCAAATTAAAAAAAATAGGCAATTTTAGTCTCATAGGACATACCAGTTCCAAACGTTTTCAGTCCTTAATTTGCAGGAAATGCATTGTTAATTCAAAAGCTGTCTCTTGCCTCTTTATTCAGGCATTTAAAAAAAAAATTAAAAAAAAATCAGACAGACAACATAAAATGTTTTAAGAGTGTAAGTTACTCCCTCCCTTTTTTCTAATCAGATTTCCCAGCAGGGTACTAATCCCATCCTTTCTACTCAACCACGTATTCTTCTAAGAAAAGCACTGAAGACAAAGCATGGAATTCTAATTTTAGTAGATTATAAACTCTTTGGTTTCATTACACTAAGCAAGAAAGCCTCAAATCCACTTTCCCTCAAAAGGTCACTTTCAAGAGCTAGGACACAAACTGTCCTTCTTCTCATTTCATTACTGACATCAAGAGAAAAGAATACCCTACCCCTGGGGGAGGAAAAGCAGTGCATATCACAGGTCAGCAGGTTACCCCCAGCCACCGCTGACTGAAGAACCTGCTAGAACTTATCTCCATGGAAATGACTGCTTTTTAGCCAGGCTAGATTGCACCGAAGTGTTGCTCACGTGTCACCTTCGGTTCTACTCACCCATCCGTGGTGGGTTTCTTGCGGAGGATGCTGGGGCGCGGGGAAGAGCCCTGGGCGGGGGCACTGGCACTGGCGCTCTGGCTATGGGTTTGCACAACTGTAGTTGCTGCCGAAGCCGTGTTGAACGTGTTGCTAATAGGATTGGCTACGATGGTGGCTCCATCTGCCAAGACTACTGCTGGGAAGGATGGACATGGAGATAGCAGAGAGAAGGACAGAGAGGAAAAAAGCAGTAGTTACTTGAGAAAACGTGATGACAAAGCAGGTGTCTGCAGAGCACAGGTTGTCTGTGCTCCCTTGACTCCCTCAACTTATCTGCAGCGCTTTCAGACTTGTTCATAAGCAATACCTTTGTTACAAGCAATCTGATCACTGAACCTTCTGCAGGGAAGATGGAATCTACCTACTGCCTAACAACTGCTGCTAGGGAAATAATCTCTTCCAGAAGAAACGGAAAACGCAGAAATCGCTAGGGAGACCACCAGCACAACTGGGACAACAGAATACCACCCCTGGTAGAGCCTGCGTGGCAACACATGCCACTTTTAAGTGAGCACCATTGCTTACGTTTACTTTCTCACCTTCTGCCAAAGTCTGTTTGGCCAACTACATGATGCAGAGCGTTTAGACAGTCGGGAAGTCACCACGCAATACGTCTGCCAGCTTTGAAACGGCCTATTCTCTGGGTTGCCATATCCCATTTCTTCAGGAAGTTGCTGGGCTTTCATCAGACCAATCATTTTAAACAAAAGATGGTTTCTATCACAGTCTGAGATGAGGTTACAACTCCTGAAGGTACCTGGCCATATTTTAATTGCTACTGTCACCTAATGTGTAGCCACAACAGTTTGGAGAACATCGTTTACTTGTAAATGACTTTTCTCACATGGGAAACTGAAAAGAATTGTTTAAGCTCAGGCAGTACCAGTGTTTTCCGCTGCAGTAACCCATTCAAGGCTACCCACACACTCCACCCAGTAGGCTTAAAAAAATAAACTAAGAAATAGCTAAAAAAATATTTGCCGGGAGGATACGCGTTTGGGTGTATTTGGTGTCCACTGGTTTCCAGAGAAACCAGAACACGATCAAAATCGGAGTAAAAGCAAAGAAAAATAAGCCAAATTTGTGGGGCAGAAGTTCATTTTCTCTGACGAGGTCCAAGGCATGGACTTGGCTGGTTGCCCTTACCTGAAGTCTTGGTGTCGGCCTGCGGCTGCTGAGCGCTGATTGGTGCTGGCTGCAGCCCCTGCGTGCCGATTGGTGCGGCGGGGTGGAGTCCTTGCGTCCCGATTGGTGCCGGTTGGATGCCCTGGGCGCTGATTGGTGCTGGCTGGATGCCCTGGGCGCTGATTGGTGCCGGCTGGATGCCCTGGATGTGACGGGCGTGGGAGGCATCCACGGTCATCAGCTGCATGGGGTTGAGGTGGACGGTGGAGGCCACTCCGACGCCAGTCTGAGCCGTGATGGCCGAGTTGGGTGCCTGGGCTGAAACTGGGAGCAGCAACACAGACACCTCGTCATGCCTGCCCGGTGGGTGGCCTCGGTTCCCCCTCGCTCAAAGATTTACTTTTGAAAACTACTTTGCTTTGAAAAATTTAATTTTCCATCCTGGCTAGAGCACTTGTAAATTTGAGAGTGGCCAGATTGTCTGCCAGAAGAACGAAACGTTACTGTTTACTTCCACTCCATTTTCTATTTCCAATGGCAACGAGCGAAAAGTTCAAGTTTAACTCTGCTTTTAAAGTTAGGCTGAAATTTCATTTGTACCCAGCTTCCAGCCTTAGAAGGCTCACTATCTTATTTTACTCACTATCTTATTTTACAAAGCTTGTAAGTACCAACACTTGGCATTTTCCCTGCTTAAAAAAATAAATAAATCAGAAGCCTAAGCCATTTCTTCTGAAAAGACAGTCCTTCTGCAGAGCTTATCATTACATCAATTAAGAAACACTCCAAACCTTTGACTGTACCGAAGCAGACAGAGAAAGCAGAGACTCAAGCAGAAATACCTTAAAACAGGGCTTAGTTCCTTACCCCCTTTCCCCAGCCACATCAATATAAGAGAAATTTTCCTTAGCACAAGTGGACAAACTGTTCTGAAGCTGAGTACAATCTTCTCTGACTCAGAACAGGGGCTGCAATTACAGGCTGGATCCCACAGCTAAAACGAACACGAAATCTTCAAAATCTTCTTGCGGCAGAACAATGTTCCCAATGAAGCACCTGTTCCAAGAAGTTCAATTCACTCGTTCCAATTTACTGCTCTAAGCAACACTGATTCCATTTTTCCAGCTCCGTTCTACGGCGTGTTACATTCTCCCCCAGGCAGCATTTCCGAGTGCTGTCAGACCACCTGCAGTTCCTGCATCTCCAAATTTCCAGTCTTTACAGGGCAGTTACCACAATTTCTGCAGCCACACACAGAACGCAAGTGTGAACTTGCCGACAAAGGACTTGCTTGCTAACAATGGAGAGCCCTCTCATCGCAGAACCAGCTGGTTTTGTCATTGTCACAGGATTTCGATGAAGTTCTTGTGCTGACAAAGATACTCTAAAAATAGCTGTCAAAACTCTGAAATCTGGCACCGGGTCCCTGAAAATGGCTTCTCCATAAACTATGGCACATTAATTCTCTTAGTAGAACACCTTACGCAAACCACTTTTGTTGCAGCAGAACTTTCTATGCAACATCCTGCATAAACACAACCACCCTTTGGAAAGCCAAAATCCTTCCTCAAAATTCCCTATTAACACTCCTTACCTCAAAGACCTTTTAAAAAGCTTCCTCTGCACTTTTATCTAAGCCCTCAGATGGCTGCGCTCAGCACAGGTGCCCATCCCTCCTTATGCCTTGCATCCTCTGCTTTGAGTTGTCACCTGTTACTGCCATAATTAGTACCTTCAATTGAAGCTTCAAATCAATATAACAAGCAACATGTCTCTGTCAATGAGCTCCTGCTGAACCATCTAGATGTGCTTTTTTAAAAATTAGCATTAGCCTACTATCAATCACCCCAATATGCTACCAAAACTGAAACTCCTGACAGTCTGCAGTCGCGTTCCACCAGGGGCTCTGTAACCACTCCTCAACCACAGCTGCTGACACCGCTCACCTGCACGTTCTCCTTTAAAACCTTCAGCCAAAGTGCAGGAAGGTACAAAAGAAGCTCACTTGGCCCTTTTAATCATCCTGAGGCCCACTTCAAATCCTGACATGACTTACAGTCAGGACTTGCAACTTTTCACTGGAATTTCAGTGACGGGAAGAGCAGGCCCCAGTAACATACCCACCCCTGCGTGTATTTTCCCATTCAGCAAACCTTTGCCACCTCCATGTCCTTCCATATTCCCTCTACACTGCTCAAGGGTAACGTGCTGCCAGCAGACACGGATGTTGCATGAAAATCCAAATCCCTAGGGTTTGGATCGTGGAGATTACCATGTTAGAGAGAACAGTCCCACACCACTCAGTACAGTAAATGCGCTCCAAATTTTGGCACAGAGAATGACATAAGTTTGGGTTGACTACATGTGCTCGCATTACACATAATTTTTTACTACTTTAAGTTATTGCAACAGTTCAAACATGTTAATTTTTTTAACAAAAAAAAAAAAAAAGAACACCATAGTGTGCAATGCAGCTTTTTTTTTTTTTCCATTTTTGGTTCAGGTTTCTCTCTCATTCACACACATTCATGCTGAAAGAGATGAAAATGGGCTTCTCAGAACACTAGGGAATAGAAGGACATCAAAGAACTGGTTTGGTTTGGAGGAGTTTAATTGTTTTTGATTTGTGGAATCCAAACCTTTAATTTATAGAGATGGAAACCCTTGGATATCAAACATGAAGCTCCTGAGAAAACTGTTGTTACCTGTATTTAGTATGTCTCTGAAGTAGTTCAATACCCCCTACCCATGAGTTTTCCCCTCAGCTAACAAGTCGTCGAAGACTTTTTGTGACAAATGGTCAGAGTCAAGCAGAAAAGCCTTTTCACTTCTCCCACTGCTAAAGCTCAGGCATAAGCCAACAACCAAACAAAGCGTCAAACTCCACTTGCCCCAGAGCTTGTCTCACCTGGATACTGGCGAATGGTGGACACCGAGCTGGTGATGGGGGTGTAGGTGTGCGCAGTCAGAGGGTAGGCAGAGGGTGGGTATGTTGGTAAGAAATACTGGAACTGGACAGGCACCGACTGCCTACAGGCATCAGAGAGAGCAAGTATTACACACACCATTTCGACTGCTCATCTTCAGCCCCTGCCTTTGGGCCACTCACTGAGTTTCATCATCCCACCTGTCATAAGCCAGCAAGCATCTCAGCTATCATCATTCATTCAAAACTACCAAACCTCCCACTCCCCACCCCAGGGTTTTTAAAACACATTATTTCCAGCATCTCAGAACCTAGACAAGCAGCGAGGCACGCAAAAACACACACTCTGTTATTTCCCTACCTGTTGTCATTTCTGGTTTCCATTGCTACTGGGTTTGGTGATGCCCGGTGACTAGAGAGGGGTATGAGATTACTCCTCTCTGCTGTGTAATCAGACTGAATCCGGGGAGAAGTATGCGTGATTTGCTGAGGAACCACTTTAGCTGCATAAAGACAAGCGTAATCAGTTAACAATCAAAGGAAAAGTTTGTAGACACTGGAAAAGCAAGATTAATTCTCCTGGCAAAGTTCCCAGTACTCCTCCCTTGCCCCCCATCAATAAAAAAACCACCTCATCCCCAGATGATTTCCTATTCAGTGATGACAGGTTTCCTCAATAAGAAGAAAGAACAAGGGAAACGAGGCATTTTTCATCAACATGTACCAGAATAAGTGGACATTATAAATGCATATATAAATGATACTTGCTAACAGATTAAGTTACTCTAGTGCTCAAATGAATTTTTTTTTTCCCTCCTTAGGATCAGCCGAATCCTTTCTGCTGTCAAGAAACTCTTTATCCAAGTTTTCAAAGCAGAACTTGACAGAGAGCAACGGAAATGAGATCAAGGCAGACAGAGACACATATAGACAGAGGCCAAGGAAAGGAAGAAAACATCTACAAAAGCTTTACAGGAAACACCGATGTATCAAGATACAACTTCACTCCTTGGAAATTTATGGCAGGGAAAGATATTACAAGATTTCAAAAGAACAAGAAGGAAGTCAGCCGGAAGAGAGAGATGAGCAAAAGGAAACTCATGCAGTTCTGTAGGAAACATCTCCGGCAGATTCCACATCTAGGCAAGTAAGTTTCCCACCTTCAGACCTTAGTACATTTACCTCCTAATGCACACAGTAACCACCTTGACGAGGCTGATGCCTCAAAAAGCACAGGAAGGAACTTACAAGATCAACTATGAAAGCCATATTCTATCACCAAGCAGTTGCAACTTTTAGTATATACAGTGTGGGTTCTGAAGTGCCAAAAGGCCCGAGTTCGTCTAAAAATTCAATTGAGTAAGTTCATGAGCCATTTTACTACTTATTCCTCCTGGAACATCAATTTCTTCCTGGTATTAAAAAAAGCTGTGCCACAGCAGATCTGTTAATTGGTTTCTCCCAGCTTGAACTGATTTTCTTCCCCTCCTTAATTTGCTGATACGCACCAACACTACTAGCATAAAAACAAAATGGAAGCATCAGTTACATGCTCTTCTTAAAACTGAAATCACTCACCAACTGGGATGTTTGAGGTTGTGACAGCTGTAGCATGGGAAGAATGGGAGGGCATTGTCATGGTGACAATGGTGCTTGTAGGCGCTTGGGTGTGAGACACAGAACCTAAAGGAAATAAAAAAAAACCCATGCAACATCTTTCTACAGAGCCCTATCACACCAGTGTATCTATAGCCAAATAAAGAGGGAGGGAAAACCCCAACTCAGACAAACCTCCCCAAAGAACTCAGCAATTTCTCTCCCAAAGTCTCCTCATGCACTTCCAAATGCAGTCTTTACCATAAATAAAGAATTCCTCAAAGGTAATCAAGTCCCATCTTCAAGGACAAACAACAACAAAAAACCCCAACAAAACCCACACCCCACAGCTCTCCCCCATTAGCACCATGAACACTCACCAGCTGTGGTTGCTGAAGCAATCGTATTCGTTGCCAAAATAGGTGCCACTGTTGCTGCTGCCACTGGAGTACCAGTACTGAAAATGGTTTTCTATGAAAAGAAAAGAAAACCTTCAAGTCAAAAGCCTAGCACGTTTAAAATATTTACTTAGTATGGGATCATGCTGGACTGTAAAGAACATGAATTTCTAACCTCATATTAACTCTTTTCCCAAATTTAATCTTGGCGCTCAAGAAAGAAACAAAAGAGATGTCTAGAAGAAGCAAGAGGGTTTGCTGGGTGTTACTTTTTCCCCCCCTTCTTGGAGTTTACCTGAGCCATGGTGTGGAGCTGTGGCTTCTGTGTTCCTATGGCCGGGTGAGAGGGCAGTGTGATGCGAGTAGCCGTATCCCTCGGCTGCGCAGGCCGCTGAATGCTAATAGCTGCCGAGGGCGGGTGCTGCTGGATCGACAGCGTGGGTCGACTGGAGAGAAAGAGAAATAGTTATGAAGATAACCACAAGGATACTAGACAGGAAAGATAACGTGCAGGGACACACATCAGGCCTTGGACTCTGTCACTGTGAAAGCAGCTCCGCGATCAAATGCACAGTCAAGATTCTTTAACTACACTGCTCTGTCCCCATCTTCTGTAAGTACCCAACTAGGAGGGCAGACTTATCAATAACCCCTGTCAGCTCATAAAAAAGACCTTCTCTCAAGGATCTTTTCAACATTTGTGTATCATTTTTTCTACTGTGGCTTCATAGAAAAGATGGGCTGAATTTGCCACAGGTTCCTACAACAGAAACTCTGCTTTCCAGGAAGCAGATCACAAACGATTCATTAAGCTCTTTCTTTCTCAAAGCAACAGTTCACATTTATAGTCATTTTTATTCACGTGACTGAAAGCACTCGCACTGTGTGAGCGTTGCTACGTTTATATTGTATCATCCCAAATCCGGAAGATTGTCAGCTCTGGATGATTAACATCATCCAGCTGCAACATCAGCTCACGGATGCTTCCCCTTCCTGCAGCCTCTGAAAAGTCAGAGCACTATAGACTTCAAAGGGTCTTTACCTGAGGGTTGATTCGGTAGCATGTGCTGCTGTTGTAGTTATAACAGGGGACTGAGCTCGTGTGGCTGAGACAGTCGCCACCACAGCTGGAGGAATAGTGCTTGAAGTTGTCACAGGAGGACGAGACTATAAAAACAAGTCAGACAGACACCATCAGAAAAGAAATTCTGCTATTTAGACAATAACTAGGAATTGCTTGGCTAAAACTGGTTTTTCTACATCTTATCACTAAGTTTTGGCATCCTAAGACATCTTCAATCTTTCTGACTTGATCTGCAAGCTCCTATGCACATCTGTCCTGGCTTTCAAAGCACGTATGTCATAGGAATCAGTAACCAACAAAGTTAACAAGACTGGATCTCTTGAAGGTCTTTAAGAAAAAAAACCTCAAAGGTCAGTTCCCTTCAGAAAGAACAGAAACCTAACCCGAAGCACAAAGCAAAGGTGTTTAACCCTTTATTCTCACATTGAACACCAGCACTAGCGTGGGGAGATGATATCTACAACCTTCTCCTTAGACGTGCGTATAAGCGGAGATATGCAGAAGCATATTAAAATGAGATTTGTTTTCTTTTATTCTACATAAGAATAAATCAACACGAGCATCTTGTGTCAGATCTTTCAGATTTTAAAACTTGAGTGTATCTAAACTAAATCCTCTTCCCAGTTTCTCAGCGCTTTGGGGACAGTTAAAAAACCCCATTTCTGGCACCAAGGTCACAAAAGATTAAAAAAAACCCACAGGAGTGATGCAGTTATTTCCCTCCTTGCTACTGGAAACTGGTACCCGAGACACAGAACTGGAAGAGAGCCGAGTCGCAGCCCAGGAAAGACACAGTCACAGGTTACGTATTACAAGTTAAGTGGCAGGAGGAACTGGGAGCGGGCGGGCGGCGTTGTGCAGAGCTGCCTGGCTGCTACCTGCCTGGATGGGCTGGTGGATGATGTGCTGAACCGCCGGCTGAGCCGTGGCCGCGTTGGGCAACTGCGAGGCTGGCCTCAGGACTGTCGTTACTTTAGAGCTGGACATCACTGCAGCAGCCGCTGCGCCTGGGAAACAAAGCGAGCGTGTTAAAATACCGGGCACCCAAACGGCTCCGTTATGATCAGAGACAATTAGCCGGTATGTTTTTCAGTTTTAATTTATTTCCTATGTATGTCAGTTCAGGTAACATTGGTTTAAAAGTAAGGCTTGCAACAGATACTCATAAGGTTCACAAAACTATGTGGTTGAAGGGTAAGTATTATGTTAAACAAATTGGCTTTATTGATACTTCTTACTCCCCTATAATAACCTTATATTGCAAATCCAATCTTCTTCTATTCTGAGTCAGTAGAAATCAAACAGTTTGATCCCTGGGCTAATGTGTAAATAAGTCACCTAATGCCAACAATAATTTCCCTGCGCCTGATGAAGCTCTGAAGAAAAATACATGTCCAATAGAAGAACAACAAAACAAAAAAACCACCCCAACCAACTTTTAAAGCTACAACAGCAGAGGACTTTGGTTAATTCTCCCACTGTTGGCTGCCTCCTGATCAAAAGAAATTGCTGTCAAAGGCAAATAGCCTTGAAATCATTTGATGGACTAGACTGAAGAGCTTCTGTAGATGTCCCTAACTGAAGTTATTCCCTCAAAAGGTAAGATTCAAGCTGAGAGAATAAAAACAGGATTAAAAAAAAAAAGAAACCATGCACTAAGCAACAATACGAAGTTTGTGGCAGCTGTCACACAAGAAGTGAGCGAACAAGACTACAGTTTACTTCAACTACAAATAAAGCTGCGCAGTCCTTCCACCTGCTCTAGGAAAAGATTAGGTCTTTATTTTTCTTGAGTGACCAAATAACATCAAAGATGAAAAAAAAACCCAAACATAAATGGTACTTTGAATTCAGATCAGTTTAAAGTTGAACTGGAACCCCAACCCATAAGCTTTTTTTAAAGTCAAACTGCAGCCAGAAATCAGACAGACTGCACTGAGCACAGGGTTCTTTCAAGGGGCTGATCTCCTGGTGTGTAAGCTGTAGCCACTAAAACCCTGGAAGACAAGAGGCTCTAGTCATCACCAGCCTTTCCAAGCAAACACACACAACACGCTATGTTACCACACACAAAAGTGCACAAGAGATCCTGTCACAAGTGGGTACAAGACTACACCTCGCAACTGCGCAGGTGTCACTGTCACAGGTGAACAATGCTTCCTACCAAGACCCTACATGACATTGTGCAGGGCAGGTCAGTCTATACCACTGGATATTTTGTTTTGAAAGCGCTCACTGTTTTAACAGCTGGAATAACAGATGTGCTGGTATCTGCCAGCAGTTTCAACGCTGTCACACGGTCCTGCCCTGCGTGGCCGAAGGCGACCTAACGCTGAAAAGGCCAGCAATCACCGATTTATCTTGGCAGTTTTAGCAGTCCAAGGGTTAGCTGCGTTAGCAGTGAAGGGGAGGCCCGACGCGCCTGCCCCGAGAGGCTGTGAGCAGGACACGGGGGTGGCACAGCTAGAGCTTACCTCGGGGTAGGTGAGAAGCCCCGATGTGTAGGGGAGGCCCAGGAGCGCTACTTCTGATGATAGACATCTGCACGTTGGTAGCCATGATATGGTGCAAGTTACTAGGATGGCCCTGCGGAGTTTAAGAAATAACAACACCCAAAAGAAAGGATGAGCTGCGTTGACAAGAATTAACGGCCACACTGACAGCATTACCATATCCAAGTCCCACAGACAGAAAAGAGATTTTTGTAGAAATACTTGGTGTACCAAGGCCGTGCGCTTTTACAAGCTGAGTGGGGAAAGAGGCAGATATTTCTACAGGATAAAGTTACAGAACCTGCTGACACTGTGTGTGCAAGACATAAATATTTATCCTGTTTCACTGATCTATTTTTTTTCTGATTGGCACATGAGTGACATTCAGTCAGCAGTCACCCACACATCAACCAGAGAGATGGCCCTTCTGCCATCAGTGACTTTTAAGGCACAGATTCATACCAACTCTCCAGTAAAGTCAAGAGAATAGTGGGAACCTGGCAAATTTTGCAACAAATTAATTCTATTTTCTAATAATGCTGGACTTTCCAAGGATATTCAGGAGGAGGACAAAAATCCACTGAATCTGCTGCAGACCCTCAGCCAGCCTAACTCAAATCCACCTAAAACTTCGCATCAAAACCCAAAGACTTCAGAGGTTTAGTGATGAGTGTTCTGGCAAACTAGTTTCAAATCGTGAGGCCTGGCTCTGCTGTGAAAGTCAGAGGGTGGAAAACGTTTCTAAAGCATTATCTACGTCCCTCCCCTCAAATTTTGTCACTAGTGGTTTAATAAGAACACACTGCAGAACCACGAACTGTTCACCAGTCTCTTCTGTCCCGCTCCCAGTGGAGCTAAGGAACAGCGCAGTGATGAATCCCAGCAGTTCGTCTGCGCCAGAAATTCTCCAAGTGGCACTGAAAGAGCAGGAGCTTTTAAGAGGAGACTCAGGTGCTCAGCGCTTTTGGATACGGCTCTGCTCCCGCAGCCTCACCACGCTACCCCAGTTGGGTGATTACGATAAATCAGCTGCTTCCTAAAGAGCTAGTGAGAACCGAGTCTGACCTTTAATGCTCTGCGCAGAACTGGTCCAGCAACCAGTGGCCACCCAACTGGGAAGCCCGCTCCTCTCTACCTTCCCTCCAGCTGCAAGAGCCCACTTTAGTTGTGCCAATATTAATACTGATCTGACCATGCACTGAGCTGGAACAGAGGGAAAAAAAAAAACCAAACAAAAAAAAAACCCCCAAAAAAACCAAACGAAATAACCCTGACCTGTTGCCCACTGATTGTTGCCACGGGAATTGTTGGAGCCTGTGGTATGTTGCTCTCCATGGTCACAGTAACTTGCCCAGGAACCTTTGTGGGAGCTGAAAGAGTAGAGGGTGGAGCAGGAGCAATGGGCCGGCTGGGCATGGTGGGCTTCAGGGGAGGCTACAAGAAACACAAGGACAGAAATGTTGGCAACTCCAAATGAGAGGTCACTGTGGAAGCAGAAATGGTTCTGGGGGGGGACACAAAGCCTGGAGAGAAAGTCACCTTTGCGCAAGGATAAGTATGGTTAAGTTTACTGAAATCACTCTTAAGAGATTAAAAAAACCCACCCACCCCCAAAAATAATGCTGTGATACTGTGAAGTCCTCAGGGTGTCATAGGGAACAGCTCAACCCAGGGGGCGGCGTACAGTCAACAGAAGCACAAGCGAAAAGCTTAAAAAACAAAAGCAGGGAAGCTTCTGGTGTGATTTATTTTTTCTCAACACTCTTAACTTGTAATATAGGTTGTATTTCCCCACCCCCATGAATTGCGAGCCCCGGTTACCTTCATAAGTCCATCTGAAAAGGAAAGTGGGACAGCCGGAGTCAAATGTGCTGGTGGTGCTGTCACCGTCACCGGGGCAGCGGACTGGACAGGGTGGTGCTGTGTCAACATCTGAACCTGCGGGTACGGCCGAACCACCACCGGCTCCTGCTTTTCTTCTCGGGGCTGTATGGAGCCGCCGGGGCCGAGGTGCTCTCTGGGAGCAACTTCCGAGTCGCGGCTCGAATCATCGCTCACTAGCAAGGGAAAAAAAAAAAAAAAAAAAAAAATACCAAAAAAAAGGAACTCTGAGGAAAAAGGTAAAAAAAGTTTAACAAGTTCCCATCGGCCACCCACCAGGTCAGAGAGGTGACGGCAAAACCAGTCTGAACAGAAGAAATTCACCCTTACAGTCACACATATCCCAAGGATGAGAAGCCCGGGAGCTCTGGAGCCGCTTCCCCTCAGACCTGACCGGCCCTGCCACGCCGGGCAACACGGGCTCCCCTCGGAAGCTCTTCTTCAAACAAAGATTGACCGATTTTTATTTCGGGTGAAAAATGCCCAATTATGTAAATAACCGGCCTCGAGTCCCACAGCGAACGGGTAGTTTTTTAAGAACTCTTTATTTAATGTGTGATGGCTCTGAATATCAAGCTGAAAACCAAGGATAACCCTCTTCCCCCACCTCCCTCAAACCCGAAGCCGCTCCCCGCAGTGGCCCACCCAACACCTGCGGGCCGGGAAGGGGCGGCAGTGCCCGGAACCGGGGCTCCGGCCCCGCCTTCAGCTGCACCGACCCTTCCCGTACCCGGCGGGAGAGGCGGGACGGGACGGCTCTGCCCCGCCGCCGCTCCTCACAGCCATCCTCACGCCCCCACCCCCGGCCGGGGCACCAGGACGGCTCCCCCCCTCGCCCCGCCCCGTCAGCCGCCCCCGCGGGACCCGGCACCCGCTTACCTGCGGCGGCGGCGGGGGCGATGAGGCCGGCGGAGCCGCTGGTGGGGCCGGGCGGTGGGGCAGGTCCCAGGCCGGCGGGCGGCGCGCCCGAGCGGGGAAACTGCTGGGAGCTC
>JAOXNO010000052.1:29295396-29368468 GCA_028565335.1 Limnodromus scolopaceus | reverse complement strand
TTGTTGAAGCTCATACCATTAATGTTGGCCCAATGATCCAATCTATCTAAGTCTCTCTGTAGAGCTTCCCTATCCTCATGTGAATCAACACTCCTGCTTAGCTTGGTGTCATCTGCCAACTTGCTGATGATACACCCGATGCTTGTTTGAGTCTGTGGACAATCTGAAACCAATTCTTAAAAAGGTGGCACCACTCGCTGACAAGTGTAAAATCTTACGAGGGTGGTGTTACTGCATAGATGGATCGAACCATGCAAGACTAAAAGCCTCTTATGTAGTTTTGCGGGTAAGTGCAGTCTTTTCTTAATGCTTCAGATAGATAGAATTTTGATGTATGGGAAGAATTTGGGAAATTACTATTTTTCCTTGTCTCTGTGGCTTACTTCTTTGCATCAAATGGCGTTATATAGCACTGAATTGGTTCTAAACTGCAATTTTATTGAGCTAGCAATGAATGCACTGGGTTTAACATCTGTTTTGGCACCATTGTTTTGTAGCAATTCTGGATGTATGGAGAAAAATTAGGAGTTTGTTGTGTATAAGATAACAAAACTGTTCTTACCAGAGATGTCTCACATAAGATCCGGCTTCCTCGTACCAGGTTCCCTATTGTCATGTGAAAGTATGTGCTCCCACTGCTCCAATTGGAGATTTTGTTGAAGGGGTAGACTGTTAAAATATCCTGTAAGGGGAAACAAACTGAACTGTGCAACATTTCTCAAATGAAAACAGGGTGTTTTGTAAGACTTCATTTATAAACACAGTGGATCAAGGTAGGTCTTGCATCCAGAATAGTGGTATATTGTATTTTCACCAAGCAGGTGAGTCTTAATCACTCTAATGAGACTTCCTTTCATTATATATTGATTTTTGCCTTAGCACACTGCCATTATATTTACAGTAATCTAAAACTTAAAGGATATTTGTTCTCTTATTGAAAGCTAATAGTCATATTTGTAAATGCTTTTGCCTGGGAACTTGGTGAGACCAGACTGCTTGTCTGGAATAGAGAGCTGGTAACTCCTGTCATTCAACCTGATCTTTCAGACAGTTTGGATTTCCTGCAAAGCGTTTTCCTGAAGCAAATTCTCTAGTGGACTGTCCATCCATCTGCCTGATCTTACCACTTTGCCCAGGTCCATCATGTTTGCCACTTCTTTTTTCAGAGATGCTCTACACTGTTTCCAGTGCAGAAACTGCAAAGAAGTGATGTGAGGCAATAACATTTTATTTGGTTCCACACAAAAAATAAATGGAGGGACTCCATCCTCTCTCTCCTTCAAGGAGAAGGTCCTGTTGCTGTCCCTAAGTTAGCACTGTCAATGAAATCCTTCCTTATACAGGCTCTTGAGAAGAAACTCTTACCTTTGTCTTCTGATGTATCACTGAGACTCCTTGTTTGTTGATTGCAATCAGCACAATCTCTGGGAAATTTGGCTCCGAGGTTTGCTGTAAACAAGTAACAGAGCAAGATAAGCAGAAATAATCCATATTAGGTGTGTAGTGACCTTTAGCAGTGTCCAGTGCTGCTTGTTCTCTTTACCAAATAAACATATTATGTAACTATTGCTAAGGATGACCCTTTTGGCCATATATTGATGACTTGAGCAACTGCTACATAAAAGCAGAATCAGGTCCATTATTTCCTAGGCTGTCTCATAATTAGCTTAATGGTTGGTTGCAAACCAGTTAAGAGCCTAGTGAGAAGAAAAAGGTAGCAAGTGGGAAATGATTATTGGAAGTATCCACTGCGGAATGAGAAGATTAGTACAGTTCTGTTCTGAGGGAAGAGACCCCAGAGAGACAAGATTTGGCAGCATTTTGTAGTGGAGAACAATGACAGGACAGTTAAGTATCTAAAAGACCCCATCTACCACACAGTTGTAATATTAAGTGTTACAACTGGACCAACAACATAGCCAGTAAGTAACAGGCATAGTTCAGAAGAGATAAAAACCTCATCTCCCCACTTTCAAGGAACTGCATTTTCCTCAGCAGGTGATGGGAAACCAACTTTATAACCTATTCTCACTTACACGGATGTGGAATTCTAGTCAGTCCATATCCCCCAGTGCTGGTCAGCTACTAAAGCCATTTGTACAGTCCTTTAAACCTACCTTCACCTCAAAGAAGGCTGATCCAAATGTTGGCCACCGGTGTATCATTTTCAAGAAGGCAATCTTGGCCTCATCCACAGTTTTTCCTTCATGTTTGCTGTATGCTGCAATAATGCTCTGTTGAGAAAAAAGGATACCAAGCCTGTTCAGTTGGAGACAGGCAGGTTTTCAGTGTCCAGCTTTAGCACTAAAGACATCAGCAGACCCTCACCAAGGTCAGGCTTGTGCCCACAGCAATGGAAGACTCTGAAAATGAAAATAGCCTACAATGCCATGGGGCAACATTGAGCCAGAACCTTCCCAGTGTTTCTTACTAATGAGTTGAGTAAAAGAAGTCCAGAGCCCAAGGGAATGGATTGCGGGGCAGAGGGACAATATGGGATGAAAGAAAATTCAGAAAGCCAATGTTTGGTACCCACAGACATGTATCACATTTTCTACTGTAACATGTAGGGTGAATTTTCCCTCTGTATTTTCCCTCTTTTCCTGTGTTTTCCTCAGTGGACTAAGTGATAAGTACCTGCTAAAACTTTCTTGCCTTTTGGTGGAGAAAAGAGCCTTTTGCTATGAGTAGCGTGCACACAGTGCAAGGTGACTGATTTGCTGGCCAAATGATGAAATATTTAGAACACATTTTATTTTTCTGTTTCTCTAGAAGATCCTCAGACCCCCAGTTCCGTCACTGACCTTCCTATCTCTTAGCTCTTCTTCTGGGAGCTGAAAATAGATTAGTATCTCCAAGAAAGATGCATATCTCAAATCAATTGTCCAGGCCTGCAGATACCTTTCAGAGGTTTGGAGAGAGGATGCAAAATCTGGATTGTAAGAGGCTAAACAGCAACATCCAACAGCATCCTTTCATAGTGTTTTCAAAGACAAAAAAAATAGTGTGGCTCAATGTCTTTCTTCTCTTGTAAAGCTCTGTGGAAGTAGCACGATTAATGAAAGCTGATGTTCTTACCTTCTTCCACTCATCTGTCGAGATTGCTCGGAGCAGATTGTCTGGCACCAGCTCCTTCAAGATTTTGGGGATGGTTGCCAGCTGTGTGCGGTCATTGTTGAAGCGCACTTTGTAAATCAGCCCTGCCAGCTGGACAGCTTCATCCTTGGAACACTTGTGGTAGCCTCTGAGGTACTTTGGCAACTCCTGGAAGAGACCAGCTCTGAATCCAGACAGAATGGGCTGAAGCAAACACTGACTTATGCATTCTCAATCTGTGGTATCAGGATGTGAGTCTTGCTAAACATAGTCCAAGGACATCTCAAGAACTTTAGACTCCTTCAGGAAGTTCTGTTTTCCAACCCAAACCATCCTATGATTCTCCATACAATTACGGAGCAAGATGAGCACCTTCAGGGAACAATTAGATAAGGGAGCTGTGCTCCTATTTTAAGCAATATAGCTAAGGTGTGAACACTGAGAGAAATAAATCTGTAAGAAATAAATCAGAGGCATTCCTCTGGAGGCTCTATAACACAGGGAGATGGTAACACTCCAGCAGGTGTACTTTCTCAGGAATATTTCTTGGATCACATCACCTGCCATTATGTTTATGCTTTAAGGGAGCTGGTTACCTGGTGGTAATGAAAAATGACATCAGCCCGCAGGTCCTTCCCAGGAGTTACATTCAGCCACAGCTTTCTCATGAAGTACACCTCATAGGCCACAGACATGGTAGCCCCTAAGGAAACAACATCTTGTTAGTATTCTCTGTATCACTGTAGAGGTCTGCAGTTTTTAAATGGCTTGTGAGTTTCTTCAGAAATGTAATTCTGGATTTAATAGTAACAAACAAAAAGGCACAAAAGTTGTCAGTTCCTGGACACTGATCATGTAGTGCTCTAAGATGCAGGCTCTTCAGAGATGGAAGAAGCTCAGGATGCCTGCAATACAAGTGTTTGTTATTTCTTGGTGCTCATGACAGCTGCCTGCTGATGTGCAGCACACCTGAGTTCCGATGCAGGTATGTTCCCTTATGGCTGTGTTTACAGAAATGAATTGTGATTTAGTGCACCCACATCTTTATGCTGTGATCCTCTAGAGCTCCTCTCACAGCCAGTGCTTGGCTGCATCTTTCTGCCGGTAGTAACCATGTATGTAGAAACAAAAATGATATAATAAGGCTCTGCCGCACACTACCCAAGATGGAGTAAATCCTACTGGATAAATTTGCTGCTTCCCTAGTTCAACACAGCATCTCATGCAGCTTCTTGTCATGCTGGGATTCTCCTTACCATCTTTGCCTGGTTTGTTCTTCCTGTTCCAGTCTGTCACCTGCCTTAGTGAGTCGAAGAAGTAGTCTGCTTCATTCTGACTGATCACCTAGAAGAGGTCCAGCAATGAAGGGGGGAAAGGAGGGATTAGCCGATCATATAAAACACTGCCTGTGCCAACATACCCAAGTATCAGGCTGAATTTTCTTTCCCTGTCTAAAGAGAGAGAGCACAATTACAGCAGGACAGAGAGAGCGAAGGGGAAGGAAGCTGAGAAATAGGAGGAGGAAGGCTTTAAATTATTTACATTTCATATGGGGATTTTTATTGCATCTTCTGTTGCTTTTTGTCTTTCCAACCTGCTTATTGAAGTCAAGCTGAAGATGCCTACCTTATTCTTAGCCATCTCCCCTTTGTAAAATATTGGTATGTACCTGGTTCTTCTTTACAGGAATGCAGCACATCAGAAACTCTCTGTGCTTGGACTTGGTGTTGCTTTTGCCTTGATCCCAGTTCCAGAGAGAAGGCACCTCTCAGCAAGGCAGCCAGCCCAAGCTTCAGCTCAGGCAAGGCAAGCCTCTGGGAAACTAGGGAGCAATCAACTGGTGCTGATCAGCCCCTGCTCTCCCTAATACTGGTGGGTACTGTGTATGTGCAGCACATCTCCTGGGCAAAGCCTAAGTGGAACAGGGCTGAATCCAGCAATATGCAATATGCAATTTGCTACTGTCCCAGCAGTGGCAAGAAAGCTTGTGTCTTCTCTGCTTTTAGTTCTACCCTGTGTACTGGTAGACCGATAGACACTGCATCTCCATCCAGCCCCTTCAAGATACTCAAAATAATTGTCAGGAGCTAAAAGTTCGAGTCTAGGTTGTGTCCCCTCAGTAAGACAGAAGCAGTAATGATGTGCTCTGTTGCTTGGCTTCATTCGTGGTTTAGGTGGTCTGATAAATAAGTAAGAGAGGGAGGGGGAGTCTGGCTACCCTGCCATAATTGAGAACAGTTACCTTGTCTGTAATCTTCACAAAGAGGCTGAAACCTTCCCAAGAGCTCAGCTGCAATTTGGAAGCAATTTTCTGACACAGAGTCCGGATTTTGGTGTTCGTTCCCACATCGAATGTCTATGAGATAACAAGACTCTTGTTACACAGAAGAGAGGAAGAAATGAGGACACTGAATGTCTTGAAACATGTTCCTGCATGAACACATCACAGCTGGGAAAACAAGTAAGTTCTTACCTGTTCTGTTTCATTGGGGAAGCAAATCTTGTGTGAGATCTTTGTGTTGTTCTGTAAGATGGCCTCAACCTCCACAGGATGAGGTGCCCACTTCCTGGAGCCACTCCTGGAAAATGCCACCACCATCATAAGAGATCAGTGCTAGATGTTTAATTTTTGAGGAGCTGAACGACAGTATTCCACCCAAACAGCAGACTCCATTCAAAATGTTAGTGCTACATGATGGGGTGGGCTCCAATGTACCTTCACTCCAATGCAAACTCAGCGTAATTAACAGCAAGAAACTGAGGGTTTTATTAGCATATATATTAAAAGCCTGTTCTACTCTGGAAGGAGGTTGCATGATTAAGGCACCTTCCCAGCCAGTACCATTACCCCTTCTATGTATTCAGCAATACTTTTCCGTACTGTTATTGAAGTGTGAAGACAGTAGCCACAAGGAGAAATACATTTTATTTAGTTCTTGTATCAGCAAAAAAATATGAATTCAGATAGAAAATTAGTTACAGCTCAGGAGGCAAGTACCAGAAAAGTTTGGAGGGCCCTAGAAGCATTACATTTTATATAAGAGCTGGCATGTAATCACTGATTCAAGAGGCATGGAAGCTATACGATCCCAGTTCTTTGAAATTATACCTCAGGGCAGAGCAGCCTTTTAAAGCAAAGGAACTGGCCCTGAAGTCTGAGTCATGCAAAAATCTCATTACAGTTAAAGTGAGGACAAATATAGCGCATTACCTTCTGGGGATGGTGTTTTCCTGCCTTCAGTGCCACAGAGCAGGCTGTTTGGAGATTTTGTACACCCTAATTTATGGGCCAAACTCCTCTCTGACACTGGGCCAGTCTCTCAGGAGGAGAGCTTAGCCTGGCATCCAGCTTTAGCTGTGTGGATTTGAAAACTAATATTTTTTTCTTCTATTAAATAAAGTAGCAGTTCCATTTGGAGATGGAAAACCTGACTGTAACCAAGCTGAACAGGATGTGCTGTGGTACTGTGCAGGCACTGTAAGGAGTGTGGACCTGCCCTACTCAGTCTTCTACTCCTGGACTTGCAAGCAGAGGGAGGCCATAGGAGACCATGGGAGTGCAGCAGCTTGGCTGGAGGCACAGGGCCATCTTCTCCTTGCAGCCTCAGCTAGGAACTCATTGCCAAGGCAAGATCTGCTTAACACCTATCAGGGTGCTCAGTGGTTCCCTGGCCAGGAGTCTGGGGATGAAGCTGTAAAGCTGTTTATGAAGGAAAAAATGTACCCAAGGGCTCAGTTGGCTTCCACTGCATGTATTGTACATCAGTCCTTTGAGCTGTCTGCTCTCCCCTTTCCAAAGAGAGCAGGTTACTTACAGGGAGAAGTTGGACTAGATGATGGTTGTAGGTCCCTTCCAATGGAAATATTCTATTCTGTTCTGTTCTATTCTATTCTAAGCAGATGCAAGTTTAATCTTAGGCAAAGAAATGCTATTAGAAAACAACTTTTGTCTTTGTTGCTCCTCTCATCCCGCAGGCTCCAGATTTGGGGCAGTTTAGGAGATAGAATTCTCCTCCCAAACAGCCCGTTCTGCTTTCCCCTTCCTGTTTCCCCACTCTAAAGAAGCTCTGTACAGCTCAACAGGGCGCAAAGTATGAATAGCACATGATATAGGGAGGCAGGGATTTTTCAGTCTTCTCCATAGAAAAAAACAATGGATAGCATTCCTTGCCAGGCATTTTTCAGGCACTTCAAAGGCGAGTACCATGTGCAGTGACATTTTCCCAGCAGTGCCAAAACATGCCCTGCAAGGGGGAGGGCCACTGGGTCAGCATTGCCCTCGAGCCTGGCCCACAGGGCTCACAGACCAAACACAGAGCCCAGCCTAAGAGAAGAGGGAGGATGGAGGAGCTGGAGGGAGAAATCATTGGGCAGCTGCTGCACTGAAGAGGTCTGTGGCAGGCAGGTGGCAACTCACAGTGATATCAAAGGGGAGAAGGCTGGGGTTAACCTACCTTCATGCCAAAGCACCGTGTTCCCAGAGTGTCAAGCGGGCTAATTCCAGTGCCTGGAGGAATCTAGGGAAACCTTCCCCCTACAGTTCAACTGATCTTTCCTGAAAACCACGTAGCCCTTCCGCTATCTCTGGTCTTGCCAAGTTCATTACAGCAATAAGTCATTCAGAAGCCTGAGGAGCACTGTTGGCTGGAGGCCCTGTTGCTTCAACCTTCACCAGGACAGGAGTAATGCCTAGAGGACTGAGAAGAGCCCTAGTGTGAACAGCCACCTAAGTATCAGGGCTTTGCTTATTTAGGTTTCTTCAAAGAATAGGAATTGATCGTGTTGATCTTCTCCCAGTGTGGATCTGCTTTGCTTCATCATCAGAAAAACCAACAGAGCCATCTCAGCACCCTGCAGATGTCAGTGACTTCAGTGGTGCCACCTCGCTATGAGTACCACCTAGTATTTGTAGCAGCACACGCGCAGCTTTGTGCTACTGAGATTCAACAAACTCAAGACTAATCCTCAGGCACACGTAAGGGGGATAAGGACATGCTGCCTCACCAAAGGAAAGCAAGGTCAGGACCTCATCAAAGACATCTCCGGATTTCATTTCAAGCTGCAGGCCCTTAAGTGTGTTTGAAATACTCAGCTCTGGGATTCAAGTAATTATGTGTGATGCTGAACATTTAAAAATGTTGCTAACTCTGAGGGGGGAAAAAAAAACTGAAACTGTGACACAGGCCTCTCCTAGTGGTTCAAAGTCCATGAGAGAATTAAAAATAATGATCATTTACGAAAAAAAAAAAAAAAAAAGATGTAAAGGAGGAAGGAAAGTAAGATTCTCAATATTTTAGCCCATGTGATTTTTTGCCACCTGATTCATGATTTTTGAACACTTTGGGCTGGCTGCCTGCCAGATCGTTTACCTCATCACTGTCTGAATCCGCCGACTGCACTCCAGGGCCAGTTTCTCTTTCTGACGTGTCTCCATGAATTTCTGGGCATGTTTCAGCAGTGATTTGCTGGGTGGGAACAGGCCAGTGCAGAGCCAAAGGAGCTGCCAGCCCTTGGTCACGCTATACCTGTGAACACAAAGCGACTGCTACAGCCACATACAACCCTTCGTTTGACCACACACCAGCTACAGGGGAGAGAAACACACTCCGTTCTTGGTATGTTGTACCATTCAGCAGAGAGCTGCAAATCAACAGAGCTTTCACACAGGATCCAGCAGCCGTTTTCTGTGCAACGACCACAGCCCGTGTGTGAAGACAATGCTAAATCCCAGCTGATAAATATTCCTGACAGTTGCAAATCTCATGAATAAGTATAAGCTCCAGTTTAACACTCGTCTTGGCAGCAGTGACCCAGGTGCCATCCGCAAGGAAAGCCACTGTCAATTTGCTGTCCAAGCTCACATTTCTTTGGATTGTGCTTTATCAGCTGCTTGTATTCGCCTGCCCTCTGTGCTAACCAGCTTTGCTCAGAGCAAAAAAAAAATGACTTTCCCTTAAGCGTGCTCCTGCTCTGAAAAATAAGCAGGTAGATGGCATCATGTCATGAGTTAGTTACCGTTCTTAAAAACTCCAGACCAAGTCCGTACAATTTTCATGCAGAAAACCAGTTCATCCAGCCTTTGGACCTGTGAAATCTGCCAGTGGAAGCTCTTCTGGCATCTCACCCTCACCAGTAAGAAAGGTTCTGTGGCCAGGAGGTGGTCATTCATTCTGCTTTTAAAGCCAGGAGCAGGACACACTTCAGCTGTGTCCCAGGGCTTGCTCTGAATCACTAAATGGTCTGAATTTGGTTGGGAAAGCCAGCAGGTCTGTCTCCGAATGGGCACCAGATTCTGCTGAATAAAGAGGCCCTGGCTTCTTTAGTCCCATTTACTTTTCTAATTTTGCAGATGAAGACACACTACTTTAATCCCATTTATACTCTATAGATCAGTGGTGTTTGTGTCTGTGAGAGCGTGACATGGTCCACAGGGCAGTAGCCTGGGAAAGATGAAAGATTTGTTGCTCTGGCTGTTCTAATGAAAAATCTATGGAAATAGCCACCTTTCAAGCATTGTTTTTTCCACATCAGTGATCCCTCTCAAAACAGTGAATGACCCACTGGACTAAATTGGTAAGAGTACCTCAGGCATGGCATCGGCACCATGGTTACAGACTATGCATTGAATTGCCTGTAAGATTTACCGCATGCAAGGAAATTTACTGTTTAATAGTTACACACATGATAAAAGTTCCACTAAGTTTAATATCTGTGGAACAGTAGGAAAGAAAATAAACAAATAGAAACTCCTCCTCTAACTTTTGCAGAGACACACTGCAGCTAGAAGCAAACCATTTTGTTAATAATTAGAAAACATTTAAGCTGCTTTTTGCAATTCAGTTCCCCTGGAAATAGGTCAAATTATCTTTTTATGGATGGGGATGGTGTTTTACCAGCCTGTTTCAGCGACTTATGCATGAGCCAGGCCTGTGTGACCCATCTGTTCTGCAAGCCAGGTGTGTAACCTAATTACCATAACTACTCCAAAGTATTCCCTGGAGGTACAAGATCTAGTGTGAACTATGTGCTGTCATTGGGAAACTCAAAATAAATAGAGGGCTGACAGTGCAGTCACTGAAAGCATTCAAAAACTCCATGTAGTCCCCTGTTTTCTCCGCAGACTACCTGGTTCTGCAGAAGCAGGGTGTTTGCACCGAGGTGAGTACCTGTTTCTGTTCTCCGTAAGTTGCTTCATGATCTGACAGTAAATCTCATCCCGCAGGACCTCCTCCTGGATAGCTGCTACAAAGATCTGGTCGGTGACTTCCACAGAGGAGTGTGCATGTTTCGAGGGATAGTCCCCCATAAATTTCATGATGGGTGAATGTGCTGTTAAGGACAAAAGCAGGCCAATTTTTGAAGGTAAATGGGAAGTGTCATCTGAACCCTAACACGTTAGTTACTCTGTTGGTATCTTGGTGGCAAATACTGGGAGAAGGGTCTGGAACATATTCCCTGCCTGTGCTCTACCCCCTTTCCCTATGCAGCAGTCACTGCTTGGCTGTGATTTGTACTGTATTAGCTGCTTGCTCTGGGAAGGCAGTTCCCACTCACTCCTCACTCACTCCCTAAAGCCACATTCCCTAAAATCTCACTCACTCCTAAAGCCACATTCTCAGCTAAGTGAGCCATTAGGAGTTGTGGAGCATTGGGAGGGAATAGGAACTTTTCCTCTGTAGACAAGGGAAATGATGCTAAGTCGTGCAGAGTTGATACTCCCCACCTTGATGTAAGTATCCCCTGTAATGTGAATGTGATATTATCTCAATGGAGGTGAGTTTAGTGGAGGTAGCTAGCTCCTCTTTCCCTGGAGTGTTCTCAGATCCCAAAGAGAAGAGTGAAAGGATATCGATGAAGGCCTGGCAAGCCAAGTCCCGAAGATCAGGGTCTGCGCACGCTGTCTTCAGCAAGGGCTGTTTCAAAGGCTCCTTAGAGTGTGCCCACAGCTGACTGCGCCCGCGGGATTTCTGGAGAACAGCTTTGCTGATGGATTCCTTCTCAGGAGTCCTGAATGAAGGCAAGTGCAGACAATACAAAATTACTGGATTGGTACTGCTATAAACAGAGGGGGTCATGATTACAAAGACTTATCTCTACGCATGTTCTTTCCCAAGGCAGTGATTGCATATCTCCTTTGATTATGCAGGTCAACAAGAACAGGAAAATGTAGTTTGTTGTAGATCCAGAAGGGAGAAGTCTTGCGAAAAGGAGAGAAGTTCTAGAAGACTAATTTTTCCCTTACTCTTTGAGGCCTGAGATGTTGTGTATCCTCACTAGCTGGTAAGTTCTGAAGAAGGGGTGAGAAGTAAGAATAAGGCCTGCTGGAAAGAACTAAGTCCAGCTGGGGTGTCTCTACCCTTCCTTTTGCATTTCTGCAGCCAAAAGATACAAGTAGGCCACGTGCCAGAATCTCTGCACATCCAAAGACACGCTTAATTACAGGGAACAAAGAGAAGAAATCCAATCAAAAATGGGAGATGCCATTACATCCTAGGCTTTAAAGGTTACTGCAGATCAACAAGAACTTTCCTAAGGGGCACACTACACAGAGCGCTTCACCTGAAGTGTTCGTAGGAGAACTCCTCCAGGGTGTAGGGCTTCACTTTGAGATCCTCTTCATCATGTTCGTCCACGTAGGAGTTCTGTGAAGCTGTCCTCCTCTGATCTGGAGACATCATCAGCAGAGTCTGGAATGACACAGTCATGTAGAGATGTCACATGGACACAGGTCAGGAGTTACTCAGCATAGACACACAGATGGTGTACACTAAGTTTGAGTGCTCTGTGCTGCAAGAGACTTTCTGTCCCTTAAGCAGCATCCTTCAGAGACTCAAGAAAGACTTGGGAGTAAGAGACAAAAGGAAGCAATTTCCATAGACCCAACAGTAGTGGCCATCAAAACGTGCGTGATTACCCAAAGCACAACACTTGTTGAAAGTGAACCTGCTAACTACTGGTGTGTTCTTCAGCTTTTTACTTGTTAGCACAGCATCCAATATACTCAGTCTCCAAAACTGAAGACAAAATTGTTAGCAGTGATCAATGGGAAATCTTGTGTGGATTTTCTTGAAGACTATATTCTTTTAAAGCAACCTCCTGCACTTCAGAGTTTCCCTCGAGACCTAATGTCTGTTCACCAATCAAGCCCAGTGTGAATGCAGGAAAATTCAACTGCACATCCATTTCCATTAATTGCTACCAATCCCAGGTGCTGAAATCCCTGATGATGAATGGACTGTTATTTTCAAAGTCATTGCTTTTGTGCAACTGCAGTCTTCTTACACTTTGGGCTAGATTTAGTTTTGTTTTCAGACAGGACAGAATGAAATGCTCTGCTTCAATGGGAGCACTTGTCTGACTTTGGAGGAACAATTAACTTCCAGTTATAAGTTCAATCATATTTAACACTGTTATTATCATTTATCTTCCAGTCTCTTCAACAAGAGTGCTCAGCTTTTCTTACCAGCACTTGACTAGACGGTTTTGTGAGAGAAGGGATGATGTAGATGTCTTCCAAAAATACATTCCCTGTTTTGCCTGTCCTTTCATTCTGGGCATAGATCCAGTCAGAGTTTGCATCCAGGCTTTTGTCTTCGGTCAAGATTAGCAAGTCTCCCTTCTTGAAGGACAGGATAGCAGGGTCTTCTGGAAAACAGAATAAGGCAGTATTGTTCAGTCTTGACAGTCAAAAAAATGCAAAGGGATTGCACTGTGAAAGAGAGGGGAAATGTATTTTGAAGGCTTGCATTCAATTAGCAACAGAAAGTGATTTGTGTAAATACAGCTAATCATCCGGCAACACTTCACAGAAATTACTTAAATGTCCTCTGACAGCCTGATTTTGATCCACTGAGAGCAATGGAAGAACTCTGTTTGATTCAAATGGATGCTGAATTTGTGTCTAGATCTGGCAGCAAAGCAAAGAAACTCACTAGTTATAAGGAGGTGAAGTTAATGTTTACATTCTAATACCCTCTTGTCTGTTCCAGCCAACTGTATGCCAGAGAAACTTTCAGTTTACCACATCTATGAAACTTTTCTGGAAAGTATTTCTAGGGAGCCCAGCTCCAAGTTTCTACTATAAGCAGGCTGAGTTGTTGGACCTTGTAATATCTAAATAATATATGCAAAGAAGTAGAAGGGAGAAGAAGGGTAATTCGCATGCAAAGATATTGAATCACGCTGCCTTATGCTCTGTATTGCTGTGCTGATCACTATGCATTCCTCCTGGAGCAAAGGGTCTCTTGCTGAAGTTCTCCCACTTCCCTTTGAGCTCTTTCAAACAGGTGCTGAGGGTTCTTTCAAGATTTCTTTCCTACCCTGCAGTAGGGGACTGCAGTTTTGGGACTTACCTTGAGATTTTTTCTCATGCATCGCCACAGCAAATCGTGATCTCTTCTTCAGGCCTTCCAGGAACATGACCACCAGTTCAGCAATGACAACGCTGTTTACAGATGTCAGGACAAACTCCTCGGCACGAAGTGTGATGAGAGTGCAACTCTGTCCAAATGACTTCACTGCCCTAGGTATTATTCAACAGTTTGTTATCAGAACATCTGAAAAACTTACAGACCCACCTGCAACCACAGCCAAGGTATCTACACGCCCTTGCAGACAACTCCCTTACAGTGAGTATTGGTAGTTCTCAATTTGCCTTCTCGTGAGTTGGTAGGTGTGAGGGACTGAAGTGGTTCAGGTTCACTCTGGACTCTACCATGTTTTGTACAGAAGTGCTTCATTATAGACAAAAGAACACCCTTCTTTTGGAGTAACTGAGCAACTGATGAAACTATTGACAGTCCTCACAGTCCTTTGTGTACATAAGACCTTATTCTCTAAGTGATCTAATGCACGAGTGTGTGCCCTGAGCAAGCCAAAGGTTACCCTCTTTCCCTCAGTTATCCTGTTCATGTCCATCACACCTGAGAAGTATACACAACAGACAATGGCTTATCTATGTTAGTTATTTTGGCCATTCTTGTCTGGATGCATGTCTGTGCTTCCTTACCCCCTTCTGACTGAGCAGGATCACCTAGAGGGATGGCAGAGAAAGTACACATCCCTCCTACAGGGAAGACCTTTTCTGAATATAGTCAGAGATGCCTTCTTCAGATCTTGTCTTTCTGGGGCACTCACCTGTTGGTGTGGATGCCAGTTATCTCTGGGAAGGTCAGCTCAAGGAGCCGCTTTTCTGACTCATCCAAGAAGCAGATACCTTTCCAGTTTACAGCAACGATAAAGTGGTTCTTGGGCAAGCTGGGGCCTGAAAATGCAGAAAAATCTCCTTATCAATGCTATACAAGTCCTCCTCTATTGCCCTTATGTCTGTTCTCTACTCCCAGGCTCCAGGCATTACCTGAAAACTTAGTGACTTCAAAGAATCGGGAAAAAAGCAAAGGCCACTGAAAGCGAGCAAAATCTACAAGCTGTTCCTTCACAGTCTGACGGGAGAGACGGTCCTGTGTGTATGGGGCCTGCAATATAAAAAGACATCCAAGGTTTTCTCAGTAAAATGTGGTTTGCCTGATCTGCAAACAACAAAGAGCAGGCCTGATCCCAGAGGTTCCTGACAGCTCTCTGCTGTCACTGGTGTCTAGGGTATGTGGAGAAAGTCAAATCAGAAGGAGCCTCCAGGGGCCCAAGCCACATATAGCTGAGGCTGCCCACAAGCATGTGGATCCCAAATCTCCCTCAAATCCCCACTGACTGATCTGTTCAGAGTCTAACACACTTTGGGTGCCAAATAATTCAGTTAACCCATCCAGATCATTCCATCCCATGCCCATCCTGACTCAATTGTCAGATGTAAGATAGAGAGCCTTATAAGATACTCTATTCAGAGACTTAAATATACTTTTTTTGTTCTTCCCTCCTGTTGGGCACTATAT
This sequence comes from Limnodromus scolopaceus, assembly GCA_028565335.1. Taxonomy (NCBI): domain Eukaryota; kingdom Metazoa; phylum Chordata; class Aves; order Charadriiformes; family Scolopacidae; genus Limnodromus; species Limnodromus scolopaceus. The sequence continues at coordinate 29,353,484 of JAOXNO010000052.1, read as the reverse complement.
GGCAGAGTGAGTGGAAAGGTTCTTTGCTCTACCAGTCTTCATTAACTATTTGGGATATACAAACTGAGATGTTTTCCCTTCTTCCCTCAACAGACTATTCGTAAAAGAAAATGGTGAAAGAAGCAGAAGCTGGTGCCTTAGAGTGGTTACCCAGCAGCACCAGACAAACTTCTTACCTTGGCGTGCGCATAGGTTATAAGGCTCACCCACTTTTCCAGGGGCTTGGACTTTAGCTGTTTCACTGGGATACAGTCATGGAGCACCTTCTGCACGAGTTCATTGTGAATGGAATCTCCAAACTGGACGTAACAATATTTTGCACCTATCTCCACCAAATCCTCCTCCTGAAACAATGAATCCATTCAAAGAGGCATAGTAAGATATCGCAAAGTTCAGCTAGTCTCATTCAGCCTTGAAGTCAGTTTAGGTATGGGTTTTTTTCTGTTTTTCTCAGGATAACTCTTGACAGTCATCCAGCATAAGGAGTGAGGAACTTCACACAATCATAGCATCAAAGAGGATATTAGCAAAGATATTTTAAAAGGATCTAAATTGCCCCTTTGGACATGCCTCCAGCTGCCACAGGAATGGAAAGTTGCAGGAAAGAAATAGCATTAATTACAGCTGCCAGTGTGACAGCTGGCACAATCACCTGGACAGGAAGTGTGCAGGTTGGAAAAGACCCTTAAGATCATGGAGTCCAACTGTTAACCTAGCACTACCAAGTCCACCTCTAAACCATGTCCCTAAGCACCATATCTACACATCTTTTAAATTCCTCCAGGGTATTTAAGAAGGGAAGGGTTCATAGACACTAGAAACATCCTTCATCTTCCTGTTTTTTAATGTGGTAAATGTTAATATAGTTTTGTCTCTTTAGGGAGAATGAATAAGGAGACCCACCTTCTCACAACGGTACTCTCCAAAGCGTATTCCGCGAATGACTTGGTGGTAAATGAGATCGGTGCTGACAGGATCCTCCTGGGAGTTGTGCCAGGGGGTGAAGATTTCCTTCCGGAAGTAGAGTCGCCAGGGCGCATTGCGTTCGTGTGTGCCCCGCTCCTTCACGAGCTGCTCACACTGAGAGATGGCATCCAGGACGTGATCTCGTCCCCCGCCCAGTGACCACACCTAGAACAAAGGGACACCAGCATGCCTGCTTTGGATCTGAGTGAAGGACAACAAACCCAAAGCTCCTGGTCTCCTGACAGCAAAAAAACCTTGAAAAAGTAAGCAAACAGATGTGCAATTTATACTAATGTAAATGTATTTGTAAATGTGTGTATTTTTATGCAATGGGATGATACTTGGAAAAATAAGTTGGAAGATGAGATAAAGCAGCTCTGGTTTGTCAGGAGGAATCCTCAGTGAGGCTGGGTGGAGAGAAGCAACTTCACAGAAAGAGAAGGGAGCTTTCAATCTGTCTTTCTACACCTTACCTTATCAAACACAGCAATGTAGAGTGAAAAACCAAACACATCCTTCAGTTTGGTTTTATCTGCTATGAACTGACAGATCTCTTTGGCAATGGAAGCAGAGTCTGCTGGGACGGTGATGCTTTGGCCGTTCATCAGGGTGACATTAAACATAATCGGTTTCTTCTGCTTTGTTGCCTGTAAGTCAGGGTAAAATGTGAGAAACAAATTACGGGCAAACCTTACTTTTCTGCAAAGAATGAAGAAGGCATTTAGATTGAAGAGCTCCACACACTGTACATCCTAGTCAACAATCTTTAAGTGAATCTCCAATGCCCACACAGTTTCTTCAATGTGTGGTGAGCCTTAAATATAAATTACATCCCTGGAGCAGCACTGGACTCAAGTTTTCTCCTCTCTGCAGCTCCAGGGAACTTATCACCTAACAGTGTGGACTGATAGACTTTTCGTAAGCCTTATCTGGCCTAATGACTTTTGGGTACAGGCTTAAATGCATCAGTGGAAAAATGGCCTGCAGCAAGGACAGCTGTTGTTAGGCAATTGGGTCACTCAGATTTAGGAAGGAAATGAACTGAGGTCTTCACTTGAAGAGGGTATGTGTGTGGGGGCGTGCGTGTGCGACTGCTGATTACTAGGGTGACATTTAAAGGAAGGGAGAGGGCGACATAGCTCTATCATACACACCTCCTCTCTCCATTTTAAAAGCATAAGCCCTGCTCAGTTCTTTGCACAAATGATGGTAAGAGCTTCCCTCAGGAGGCGGTTCTGGCCTGTGGCTCCTGAGCAGGTAGAAGTATCTCTCTGTTAATCACATGTTGCAACTTTTAACTTAGATCCCCCACTGGATTTAGGCTAACTGAATAGCCAGAAGATGTGTATTCAATAAGTTGCACAGATCAAGGCAGCTGGTCTTCAATCCCTTTGTGCAATTGATTTCTGTTATTGGAGTTAGGAAGATCTGTTAGCACAGGTTAGTAAATGCAATCCAGCACAAAATGGCACACACCAATATAATTGAGCAAGATGGGAGTTGCTACCTGAAGTTCCAGCCAGCTCGGAGGTTCAGTTCGTGCTCCGTTGACATAGGTACGTCTCAAACGTTCAGCACAATATGGTGCATAGCCTGGGGGGCCGTGGTGGATGAAATTCAACAGGTACTACATGCAAAGAGCACAGGAAAGAGTTAGGAAACATTAATCCTCATAAAGCGTTAGAAACCTTCTGCAGCTGACATGCTAGATTAGAGTTACCAGTTAGTTTACAGTTCACCCCAAAGTATTTAAGGTTGGCGTTGGAATTATTCTTTTGGAAAAGGAGGTTTGAGACACCAAGTTTTCCCTAATTCTGCAGAGATTTTAGTCTAAGGAGAAAGATTGTGTTTAACTATACAATAAATATTAGACAGTGGAGACTTTATTCTTATGAGCAAGGGTTAGTGTTTCCAGTTAAACAGCCTGAAGCTTTGTTACATTCTGTATGAACAAAAGTGCTGGGAAGAGGGCTAATTGCAGTTTAGGACTGATGATGATTGGTTACTTTTAGTTTTACTAAATTCCCTGGCAATATCAATAGTTGAAGTCCATGATTAGGATTGGGCATTGGAAGAGAAGGATTGGATAACCTGAGCTTTTGGAATTTATATGGCTCTGATATCTTGATTGACATGATGTAAGCATGGGCTTGTATTTGCATACTTTTATTTAGTGCAAGCATGGGTCAGTCACCTGGTTATTTTAACGATTAAGAATATTCCTAGAGATAGGGTATCGTCATGTCTTTCATGAATTCTGCGTGGTTCATAGTCTTTGGACTAGTGTCAAAATATGTCTATGGCTTGTGTCTGGTTTGTTCCAAGGAGTGTCCATTTAGCAGCATTTATGATTAATCATTTAAGCTAGGGCGTCAATAAAGTAAGGCTGAAGATTCAGGCATGTCTATGGATTCTGTTTGCCTCTGAGATCTAGGAGGAAGGCTGATGTCAAGTTAGAGCCATAGGTTGCTGGTTTTATTTTCCTGTGGTGAAGTGGATTTATCAACCATTTAAACTTGGGAATTAATGAACGATGAAAAAGCCCAAATCTCTATTGGATTTTGTAGGGCTTGGAAATGTAGAACTGGTAAAATATGGGGGATGATTTTATACTGGCCTCCTGAGTATATTTAATCATTAGGATTGTAACTGAAAACACCTTTTAAATGTTGGAAAGGCAGAACCGGAGAGGTTAAAATTTAACAGATTCTTTGTAGATTATAGATCTAAAATGAGGGCTGTGATCAACAACAGAATCCAACTTGTATGACATGTAATGAAAAATAATTAAATGTGAGTACAGCAATAATTTATTTAAATTCCCAGATAAGCAGATGAGATGAGATGAGATAAGTTTCTGCTAAAATCACAGCACCAGCTCCTATGGCAGCCAAACAGTTTATGTGACTATCTGTATCAAAACATCAAAATACACAAGAAACCAGACTAGCTAAGGCATTCAAGCTGCTGTCGGAAAAGTTAGTAGTGTACCTTCACAAATGTGTCTGAGGGAGGAAAGCAACCAAGGCAAAGTGACAGAAGGATCCAGCCTCGGGCATAGCTGCTCCTGTTGTTGTTTTCAGTGAGTTGTTTGCAAATCTGGCAATAAATCTCATCTCTGTAACAGAACATGTGAAAGCAACAGATAATGATTCACCGGCTGAAGTGTCTTTGGCTATATTTCCACTGCAAGCTTGGCACGACTGCAGCCTGATGAAATAGATCTGAGCAAGGTTTTAACCACGTTAGCAACAATACCACCTGTAATGTACCCCAGGAAATAACTGTGTCATTGGCGTTGGCAGGAAAAGGCTCAAGGTATATCTAGCGCCTTTTGTCATCCCTTGTTAGTTGAGAGTTCAAATGCAATTCCCCATGCTGGATTGCCTCCTGTGACCAGCAGGAGGACTGCGCAGAGCTAACAACTGCTGGGTCATCCAGCTGTGAAATGGCATTGCTGTCCCTCCACCTGTTAAACTTGCTCTAAGTTCTCTGTAGTGTGTTGCTTGTTTCTTATGGCTCTTGTCTGTCTGCTCATATGTGGATTTTGGGATAAGGATAGGGGGACACCCTGCTTATTTGTATATTTTTAGTAAACCTGGAGTGAGTCCTTGAACAGGAATGGAGGAAAGGGTGCTTCAGAGTGAGCTTCTGAAAAGGCAAGTTGGCTGCAGCAAGGACATGTGGGAAACAGATGCAAAAATTTGCATACAAACAAAACTGCTGTTTAAAAACAATTTTAAATTTTCTGGACTCTTAGAACACACATTTGACAATTCTCTTGTGGGAGGACAGAAGGTGGATGAGGTTTTTGTTCCCAGATAAGACATGTGATGAAACACAGACTGAGGGAGTAGACACGTAGCCTGTAGCTGTTATGATACATTGATTGAAGGCAATTTTTGCCAGCTGAGGATCCACTTTGGGGTGCATCTTGACTGAAACAAAGCAACTATGTGGAGAGGAATGCAGTCCGTGACTGAGGTCAAGGCAGGGCCCGTGTCTATGGGCTTTGTTACAGAAAAGTGTTGCATAAGCTAAAATGGGCTAAAGTGGAGGAGAAAATTCATGGGGTTAGGTCAGAACCAACCAGATTCTGTCTTGTCCTCACACTGTGCTTGGCCAAAGGTCCAGTCTGATATACACAGACCTTCAACCGTCTCTGATTTGGGGACATTGCTTGAGGGTTCAACAACAGGCCATTGGGAAACACAGGTTATGAACACCTCTCATGCACCTAGTGTACGTTAACTCTGTATTTCTTACTGTTCTGAGTCTTTTTTCTCCCTCGTACTGTGTTCCACCCACAGGTGTTATTGGGTTACAGCCCTGAGCTCTGCCCCACTGCATATCTGTGGTGTATTCAAAAAGCCATGCATGGAGGAAGATGATCTAAACTACAGCATGAAGACACTAGAAAAGGCAGTAAGGGAGCCATTTTCTGTCCCCTATGATAAAGGTGAACCATCCTCCAAAGAGCTGTGTGGCCTACAGTTTTCTGTGGTTTCAGTTTTATGTGGCTACCTTGGGCTTTCAGTTAGGAATCCCCACAGAGAAATGTGAGATGTTTCCAGCATTTGGAAAATGCTCCAGGACTGTGGAAAGGAGATGATGGATTTCCTTGATGTGACGGGTGCCTGGTCCTAGAAAGGAGGTACAAATTTCCTACCTGATGGCAGGACGCAGGATTGCATTGCCAATAATGAAGTGCACTTTTTCTAGGTTGGACATAGGTCTCTCAGAGATAGAGCTGTCCTCTTGGAAAGCCTCTTCTCCACTTCTCAGCTGGTCTGCCACCTGAAAGAAGCCAAGCAGAACCCTAGAGTGCTCTAGAAACCTCCTTTCTCACCAGGAAGCTCTCCCAGAAATAAGGCATTATTTCTTTCTCTTTCTGGCTAAAACTCTTCCTGCTCGTTGCGGGAGCAGTTAGGAATAGGCTGTATTTCCCCCCTTCCCTCTCAAGCTAACTCATAAAATGCAGAGTTACAGCACTATTGCTGGCAAGGACAACTTTCTTGTACTGTCCTGTACAGCCCTAAGCACATGGTGTGGGTCTCAGTCTGCTCAGGGATTTGAGCAAACTGCTCTGTAATGCCAACAATTCTCACTAATACATTGTTCCCTGTGTTCAGGAGTCACTCTCCAGCAGGAAGGGATGGACTTAACCTGCCAGGGAATGCATGACAGCAGTGCTCATGAGGACAGTTTCAAAAGAAGAACAGTGCACCAGGTATCGCACACGCAAGGCTGCGCTAGCTTAGCAGGGGAGCAAGTTCTCAGCTGGGAGGTTGCTGTCACATAACATCTGTCAGAAGGTGAAGACAGGTTTCCAGGTAAGAAGGCTTAAGGGAAGTGATTTATTTCCATCTCTTACCTTCCCTGTCAACTTGGATGACCGTTTCAGCTTCAGGGAAGAGATCCCCTTCGAAATCTTGTTATCCTTTCTGCTTTCTCTCTACAACACACATTACCATTATAGGAAATTAGTTTAAGGCACAGGAAGAACACTTCATAAGGACAGAAAGATGCTCAAATGGAGATGTTTTTGTTTAGTTCCCTCCTGCCAGAGGAGCTGCAGTGTCCTTCCAGGACTGACAGAGGCCCTTTTGCACTTCTGGCATTTCAATTACAGTAGCATGAAAGGAGTTCTTTTGCTTTTATCACTCTTGGTACAACAGCACAGAAACCAAAGAAAGCAAATGAAAATACAAACATAGCTTCTCACCATATTTGGGCTGTCGTTCCTGAATTGGACCTGGTTTTTCCTGCCAAGTGTGTCATATAACTGTGTCATCACAGAGCCGCTCTTGCTGGAGGCATTCCTGGCAAACATTGCTGGCTCTGGCAGGTCCCCCATGAACCTCAGGATGATAACCCACACAACTAGAGAAGCCTGTAGTGGCAGAAAGCACAGTCAGACACTGCCAAGAGAACCAATGGCCTCATGCCATTTCTGCCTGTTTAGATCAGAGCATTTTCTTCCTTCAACCAGTCCAAATTGTTAAAATTCCCATTTCTTCCCACCACTTACACCAGGAGTTTACTTTTATGTCAAACAACATGACAGCAGCATTCACAACACTCTCATGTTAAAGAAAGAGGGTGCAGCTCTAGTGGGAATGTCAGATTTGCTCTGTGATTGCTGAGCCCTCACCATTTCCTTTTCTGGCACCTTGCAGGTATGCTGTGTCTGGGGTGAGGTGGAAAACCTTGGCTGAACTGCACTCGGCATTTACCCACCTGGACAGATAAACAACTCTTCCAGGAGCCCTCATGCCCAGAACTAAAAAGCCAAGTAATAGTGAAGTTTTTGCAGCATGGGATCCTCCATTCTGCAAGGCTGCTTAGTCTCAAGAAGAACTCCCCTCCTCAACACCCCTATGGTTCAACAGAAAAACTGGAGACCTGGGCCTCCCCCTTCTGTCCTCACTCACAGATCAGCAACCCTAACAAAAGCAGAGAGGTGGGTGAGCTCTGATACTGCTTCTCTCTGGTTCGTTTTTGCCCCCGAAGACTACCTGGAGAAGTCAAAACAAATCTGACAGTTCCCTCTTTAGGCAGACTAAAGGTGACCAGAGATGTTGGGTTGGGCAGGTATCTGTGTAAAGTGCCAAAAAATGCTGATGGGAACTACTACTTTCATACAAGTGCTTAGGACTATCTGCTTGGCTCTAAAGTCTCTGGTTCCCAGAACTGTGCCAGAGGTGGGGGGACCGAAGGATGAGGGGAGCTGTAGAACGAGCTGTTGAGGGAGCAGGTTCAACAACAAGGAGCAAGATACCAGGACGTTGTCCTTGTCATCGTGGTAGAGTAGTGGGTGCCGCAGATGTCTCCGAATATGTGTATGTGTAGATGATCCCTGGAAATAAGTAGCTGCAAACTTTGGGAAGGTGTACTCTTCCAAGCCATCTGCTTCCTCTTCTAGCTCCACGCTCATGGGAACCATGTCCAGGTCCACCTCGTCCAGCTTGCTAGGCTTTGTTTCCAAATCCTGTGCAGAACATGAGGAAGAAGCATATTTTCTTTCTTTCCCTGTACTCTGATATTGTTATTTTATTCTTTTTTTTTTCCTCTTGGCCATAGATCCTCTAGAATTTGGCTTTCCAGCTAACCCCAAAGCCATTTTCAGCTGCTACCAACAGGTCATTTGGGCTCTGAGGTGCATCGACTCCATATAACCTTCCTGTTTTGGTCTTCAGCAAGAACATTGCTGATCAAAAATCCAGGTGCTATCTCATTGCTCACATCCTGCACTAAGCAAGACAATTCTACTCTACCTACCTCTCCCTACATTATTCCATCCTCCACAGCTCTCAGGACCAGTATATCTCAAATTTTGCTTTTAAGAACATGGGATAACGTGGGTCATGAACTTCCAGCTTGTTTCAGCTGGAAAATTACTGGGAGCACTATCAGCAGAACATATGGTTGGTGTCAAAATGCAGGAAAGGGCATTATTTGGTGAGGGTCTACTGGGACAAAGAAACAAATGTGCAGTAGCTTTTGAAGACACATAGTCCCCAAACTGCATGTGACCAAAAACTTTTGAGAACTGACCTCTGAAAGCAAATTCTAAAGAGACTGTCTGGATGATTTGGGTGACACTTTCACTGTACAGAAGTTCATTAAACACAATTGACCACTGATGGAATTCCAACAAAGTCAAATGAAAACGACCCATTACCAGTCTGTAGCTCTGTACCTCAAAACCCAGAGGAGCCTGTCCTTCTTGGCCTCCGATCATGGAAGGTAAAAACCCAAAAATTTTGTCCACCATTTCTTGATCGCTGATAACATCATGATTTGTTGGTTTATTTGCAATAGCATTCCTCCTTTGTCTTTCTTCTGCTTCCTCTCTCTCCAGAGAAGCCAGGTGTTCCTTTAAACAATAGAAGCTGGTTAGGTGTGAATGGAACATCATTCTGGTAAAATGAATGGGTTCAAGGATGAAACACCACTACAAAGGTGTTATGACAGTGAGATCCAGCTCTGCTACTGCAGGGTTGGAATGTGAAGTCAAATGTTGCTTATCTTAAGCTGTCACAAAGACCTAGCACATCAGCAGCAGGGCCTTTCTCTTACAGCTGTCTTTAGAGACTATTGACCTACTGCTAAGGGTGTGCAATTTTTTAAGTACTTTATCAACAAGAGCTAATACAGGGAAAACACAGAATTCCTAACAGCAGAAACCCACACATTATTTAAAATTTAAAAATGTTTTGTCTCCGGCGGCTGTAATAGCATTGCGCGTGTTTGGCTAAAGTGCCAGCTCATGCTGCAAACAGGAATGTGCCTTGTCTCATTCCTAAAGCATTCTTACAACTAGGTTTACAACTATGTCTGCTTTTTATTAGAATATAGCAGTGCTCAGATCTTCGAGCAAGTCTGCAGTTGTGAGCTGGGCAAGCCATCTTGTTAGCCAAGGAACATAGCATTCGGTGTTCTGCTGCCAACATACTTACCTTTTCTAACCTCATAGCTTCTTCCCTTGCTTTTGCTGGTCCAAGGACTAGCATGAGACGTTTCTCTTCTTCCAAGCGGATATTCCTGGCTTCCAGCTTGTACTTGTTCTGTGGACAACAAGACTATTCTGTGACTGTTTCCACAACTGCTGAGCTGGCTCCCTTCTGCCATTAACACCAGGACTTTATCCCACCAGGGGCTGCGTTCTAGACTTGGCATTTTAGGGAACAGGCCACAGGCAGAAATCTGCAAACTGGCTTCATCCTGTTTGTACAGCATTGATACAGAAAGGAAATCATAGAAAGGCCTCCCATGTGCTACGGACCTCCAAGGTAGTAACTACAGGATCTTCTCTGGCAGCACATACCAAGAGACACTGCATGAGGATACCCTTTGGAATGGATCCCTAAGTGACATTATCAGGCCTTGCTGTAGAAATTGACCTTCCCTTGCAGGAGTGACAGAAACACATGCACATCCCATCTTTTCTCCTCCCTTCTGTCAAAAACATTTCAGCTCTGCCAGTGAAGTTTTGATCCGTGATAATGAACACAGAAAGCAAATGTAAACAAGATCGTCTGCTTAAAACTCTGCTTTTGTACTTGACAAGAGCTCAAAATAAAATATCCCCAAATAAATATTCACATCCAGTGCCATGCTATGGCAACACTTAGCTGGTCATTAAATCTTTAGCAGAACTTCATAAAAACAACATGTTCACAGAGCATCTGTGAGCCTACCTCCTTCTTCATCCTCTGGTAGGTTCGGCGAGCGAACATGCCCCTTGCATACGCCTGTATAACACATACAGCTTTCTTCCGTTCCTCTATCTTTTGACGCATTAGGTAACCACGGCACATGGCTTGAAGCCTGATGATATGAGCCCGGGTTGCTCCGTACTGTTTAGCAAGTTGCCGGCTCCGGTAGAGGGCCTGCAGGCGCCCGAAACCCAGCATAACCTGTAGGATGCAGAGAAAAAAGAAGTGATTATGGTCCAAAATCATTGAGACTGGGAGTAAATTGGGATGAGTAGAAGTTAACAAAATTCAGAAAGTGGATAAAGACACTGGAAGGGGCTAATGCGATACTGCCCTTTATGCTTTATTTTCTGACAGTAAAAGGCTTTTAAAGCTAGATTATATAGAATTGTTTTGGGGACCTGTTCTAGGGAGTGGCTCCAGGAAGTGACAGTGATAGCCTGGGATTACGGCAAGGGAATGAAGAGAGCCGAAATTAAGTGAATGAAAAAAAAAAAGGATGTTCTTGGAGAGATGGACATGACAATCCCAAGAGAAGCAGCAGAGGAGGATGGGGCAGAGTGCACAGACGAAGCCTGGCTCTTCAGGCAGGAATTGCATCACTGATGCAGAACAGAAAATGTTTCTGAATGAACTGGCAGTTTTTCCTCCTGCCCCTCGCAAATGGGATGTATGGGGTATATTAATAATAATTCCTGCCACACTAACACACAGTACGTGAGTGCCCCCAATACGGTGTATCTTTCCTCACCCAGAAAACCCACCGACATATAGAAGATCATCCAATATTTTTAATACTGTGAGATTGATATAATGATTTTTCTGGTAATTTTTTACAGATTCCCAGTTTTCCTGTAACAGTTGTGGAGGACACTTTGCTCATAGCATGGTGGTGATGCACAAACACTAGCCTTGGACTCCTGGCGAGAAGACCATTCGTACGTCAGGGTGCCAGAGCCAGGCCTGACAGAGGTTAGTTGGGTTACTATTTCACCAGAAAACAGAAATGTCACAGGTTCAGCAAGCCCAGAGAGGCTTGTCCGGAGAGCAGAGCCCTCCTTGGACTTCACACCCTTCTTTACACCCTGCCATCTTGCTTCTCCTCCCTTCAGTTGTGAATATCTTCATTCCTAATACTCCACTCAGTCTGGCAGGGCATAGTATATAGACACACAGAGAAATATATGTATATGTGTATATATGTAAAATTATATATATGTATATATATACAACTGCATCTTACCATTCTGAAATCCTTCCGGGAGCAGTAGCCTCGCCAGGCTGACTGAATGGCTACAGCAGACTTCCTCTGCTTCAGAAACTGCTTCCTAAGCAGACAGACAGGTAAGGTGACAAAGAGTAGGTTATTTCTGCTGCTTCTTATGCGAATAGTAAAGAATAAGGTAGTGTTTTTTTTTTCCTTTTATGTGATGTCTACACTCTGATCTTAGCCTTATCTGCTGTCTAGGAATCAGTACAGGCTGGAAGCCAGGAATATCCTGCATATGCCACAGCCCTGCATTTTGAAAAGCATCATGAAAACAAAGAAACTGAGCCAGAACAAATTTTTCTGTAAAATCTGCATAGATGCACTGTGCACTATTAAATTACAAGGGCTGAAATTAGGGCTAGTGGAAGGTGTGGATTGAAGCATTTCATACTGACAAATGCTTCACAGCCTGCTAAGCTGCACCACAAAGATTACTACTTCAAACCAAAGGAAATTCTATTCTGTAAGACCACTGACCTGTCCTTCAGTCCTCTCATCACCTTCTGGATAAGAAGAACCTTATCTGTGAGTATAGTTTGGCGTTGCAGCTCCAATACTGTATCATGATGATCCTGTTAAAAGAAAGTATGGATATGTCAGCTGAACAGACACCCCCACATGTTCTGAAAACTGGACAAATGGTCTGAAAGAGGCCCCAAATCAGCATGATTTAGTGGGATTAAAATGCATTTATGGAGTTGCAGTAGCAAGAGTGCACACCACCAGACCACACCATAGCTGGCTGTAGCCATGAACAAGCAAACAATCTGCCTGCCGTAAGACTGTTTTTACCTGGGGCAATGCTATGGACAAGGAGGTCCCTGCAATAGTGTGCTGTATCCGGGGTTTTTTTTACAGTCAAGGCTTGGGCAGAGACAAGTACATTGCACTGTATTGTTTTAGCTGCAACACTGGAGCAGAGGAACAGGATCAGCCTCTCCAACACCCAGCTGTGTCCATTAAATTACTTGGATTTCAGGAACAAACACCCAGCCTCAGATTGACAAGAGAGTTTATAAGAGAACCTAGTTCTTCTGGGTCACCACTCTTGCACAAGCAGGTCAAGCTATACCGTGAAGCACCCAGTTTTTTAGAAGAGACAATAAGCTGCCCTTTTTACTTACTTTAAGGAAAATCTTGGTCTTTCCAACTTGCCAGCTTTCATCCTTGCCCAGCACTGCTTCAGAGATGCTGATACAGCTCTGTCGAGCATCGTTCTTCAGCTGATGTGCAAAAGCATCGTCATGTTAGGGCTTGGTTGTGAAACACAGCAGCTGTACTATGTAAGGATCTATTGCCCTCCATCTCAAAGGGCAAAGAACAGACAGATGAGGTCGTACAGACCTCTGGGCTGACAGTATAGTGAATGAAAGTGGTTCAGCTCAAATGGTCAAGAAAAGGAGGAACATGACTGCATGGCCAAACGTTCCAGAGTTGAAGTGTGAGGAGGATGTTAGAGACCTCAGAAGTGTGTGATTATGGAAAAGAGACATCTGAGGGCAGTGGGGATGCCACCCTGCCTGGGATGTCTGTGTGGCGCAGGTCAAGGATAGGTGGACCTAAAAGCACCTCTACCGTTTCAGCTCAGGTCCAGGTGAGTATGTAAGTATTCGTTACAGTTACTGTGATGACAGTGCTCTCAGCTGTGCCAGCAATAACCCAAGAACTTCCTACTGTGGGAAAGACCAAAGCCTCATGAGGAAATGTTAGATTAGCCTTAGGCTGAGTTCGTGCTAACACACCTGTTGCCGAAGAGACCACGGCAGGAGAACTCTGTATCTCTCTAAGAACTCCTCAAATTTGTAGCGAATTGGGTAGCCAGCTTTCCTGATCTGAATGGTCTCCATCATCCCTGAATATCGCAGCTGTTTGATACACAGCTCCCGGTCGAACAACTGAAAGGGAAAGCAGACAAGGAGGAGAGTTAGCACTGAAATAAGCTATACATGCAGCATTCCTCAGAACACATCTATTAACCTCCAACCTCAGGCGCCTGCAAAAGGGCCTCCTATGCTTTTTTTAATTGCACTTCTTATTTCTTCATTGCCCCAAATTAATTCCTTACATGCATAAATAAGTCACCCCAAAAGGTCTTCAAATTTGTGTTTATCGGCAGTGGAAACAGTCTATTAACTTCAGTCTGGCTTTAGCAACCGTTTTCAACTCTAGTACTGCAATTTCAGATGAACAATAAATTGTTCATATAATTTCCAGGTGTGAATAACTGCAGTAGCAACTTAGGCCCTTTGGGAATAGCCACGCAAAACACAGCACGAGTGCTGCTAGTTTCTTGTAATGCAGGTTAAAAATAGGCTCATTATGCCCCATGCAGTACGTTACAAATTATTAAGTCACTTGACAAACACCATACAAGGTTTCAATGTAGAACTGGCTCGTGATCTCCTGAACGTCTTAATGACAAACTCCCCCCCTCTTCTCCTGTAGCGTCAAATTAAGCCACATCACCCCTCTCAAACACCAACAGCTCTCCTTTTCTCTTTCAGGTTATTTCATAGTATGATCATTGTTGGATCCTAATGTTTTTTTGTTTAGTCCCTTGTTGAGGGGCTAGAAACTCTCCAGTTTTGTCGTTATCTTTACAGGAAAGGCTTTTACAACCCCTCTCAGCAATAAACCTATGTGCTTTTTTGCCCTCTATTACTCTATGATGTTTTTAGAGATGTTTTTGTAAATTAACAATGCTATATCCAACCACCCTTTTTATTCTAGTGATAGCCTGCACTCCAGCTCTTCTTGGCTAAAGTACAGACATAAAATGCTGCACAGCAACTGACAGCTTTTTCTCATTAGAAAGTTTAGTGAAGACAAGACCTCATATTGTTAAAACATTACCAGTGGTTTCTTGTAGTCATTTGGTTTGATGCAGCGGATGAAGTATGGCTGGCACTGCTCGAGGATTTTCATTAGTTTTTCCAGGGATTGCCTGAACTGTCCTCCCAGTGTAGAGAGCCGTTTGGTGGTATCCAAGCCCTGGGAAGAGCAAGCACATGCTGACTGCTACATCATTCACCATCAGAGGGCCAATTAATAAATCTTTGTGCCATGTAACAGTATCACACGACTGCCAGAAAAAAAATTATTTACCTACGTGGGAGCTAAATCTGCCATCTGTATCTTATTCATTTGTGGTTATTCTTGCGAGGGAACCCCACTAAGCTCTTTCACCTACTTGGACACTAAGATCTAGCAGTGGGGGTGGCTGTGGTAGAACAAATTCCACCCACAGGAGCCCACATAGGCCTGTCTCTTCCCACCGAGGCTGTGGCTAGCGTAGGGCCTGGGAGCCAAGCGGGCGTGTGCCTGAAAGCTTGGTGAAAAGCAGCTACTCCCAAAGCAATAATAACCTCCAGGCCAGGCATTTTCCTGCCTTCTCATAGCTAACTAGGAATTCTAAAGATCCCGAACAGCTCATTCCTTAGTGATTAGGATGACTGGTCGCCTTGCTCATTAATACTCCAGTATGTAGTGAAAAGGCAAACTTGTAGTGGAGGGTAAGGTAAGAGCTGCTCTATTTATGGCTGCATATAAAGTGTCTTATGTCTCACTGTTCCTGGGTTGAAATTTGCTCCCAGTTGCAATAGCGTAACCCCAGAGAGATTGGACTTGGCTGCAGTTAGCTCCTGATTTCCCCAGCTTCTCTGTTCCACCTATGTCTTTCTCACACAGATTGTCACAACGGCCCTAAGCTTCTCCCTCCTAGTATGTCTTAAGAACACATTAAATTACGGCAACAACAGTGCAGATTCCAAGCAACAAAAGGACTCTACTGGCCTTTTACATACAGGCATGGAGCTAATAATTGCAGCTAGTTTGTTTGGTTGGGGGGGTTTGGTGGGCTCTGGGTTTTCTGGTGTTGTTTGTTTGGTTGGTTTTTTGGTTGTTGTTGTTTTTTTATTTTTTCCCAAGTAAATAATTTAAAGTCCAGTGTCTCTCCTCACTTTCATGGTCTTTACAGTACCTCATTCTGCTGGTTCTTATGTTTAAAGTGCCCTGACGCTCAAGTTGCCACCTTCTGCTTTAGCTACAGGGCAATGCTGCCCTCCAGCGACCAAACACTCGTGCCTTTGGAAAACAGTTCCTAGGAGTGTCTCATAGCAGCTCTGATGCATCTTTGGGCTAGCAAGTATCTGTTTGAAATAGATAGGATAACAGCATATACATGTTTAAGCTGCCTAAGAGCATAAGAGTTAAAAGCAATTTGCACTCCCAGATCTTAGAAGCGTTTCTGCTGTACCGTTAAATCAGTGGGGTGGCCACACAAGTCTGAAGCCCATGCCCTCATGATCTTACACATATAACATTGCTAAAGCTGAATTTGTTGTTGAGATGGTGACTTTTCTGCCCTGGTGAGCCAGGAGAGAAACTCTGAGACCTTGGGACAGCAAAGTTTCTTCTGGGACTTCATTCACTATTCTTTTCCGTAGCCTACTTTTCAGGCTTCCCAACAGGGAAAGCAATTAATATTTGAAATTAATAGGGGTATTTCAGCTAACTTCTGTGCATTTTAAAGTGGGCAGTAGCCCACTTTTCCTGTCTTCTTTCTTGACATGCTGCTGTACTTTCTAAATGTAAGGGGAGGGTTTTTTTTCAATAACACAACATTATTTATAGAGACAAAAACCATTAGAGCATTAGAGCAATGTGGATAGACCTGATATTTCATCTGAAGGTATTCATAGCATTTAAGAGATGCTAAGCCAGTTCTCTGTTGCTGCTTGTACCACTTCTGACATTCTTCTCCCCCAGGATGTTTACCTGTCCGTGGCCAGATGTTCTGGACAGCAGAAAGCCATATTGGGAAAAAGACTGAGGAAGAAAGGACAGGATCAGAAAACGCTGCCAGGAGAACAGACAGATAACAGGTAAGATAGCAAGCTGACTGTTCTGTACCTTGACAGGAAAACTCAAAGATCTAAACATTAAAAGCAAAAGTATCTTCACACGATGATGACACTGCATAGTTAAATGCTCAGAAATTAAGGTATGTGAAAGTTGCAGCAGGACAGAGAACTTGAACTCTGCCCCACGCTGTTTCCAGTCCACTGTGCTTTACAATCTCCTTTTCACTCGTCACAGGGCAAGGCTCCATACGCCACTAGGCACAGATGATCCTGTGATAATTAGCCATCATGAACTTTGTCACAAAGCTTTTGGGCCAGGAGGAAGAGCTAAAGTTGCAGCAATATGCAGGGCAGTGAGACTGTGTCTACAGGTGTCACTAGAAGCAGGAGACAGTATCTTTCTGTGACAGCATAGCTATTTGCTGCTTTGTGCTAGCCTGTCAGCCCTCTGCAAGGAAGAAAAGGCCAGGACCCTCCTGCCAGTTGCCCAGTGAGACCCCTTGGTGTTATGGGGCCCAGCAGACTGGCCAGCTGTGCAGCATGACAGCAGTTTAGCTGAGGGCTTCTGGACAGGAACTGGCTTTGCAGAAGGGGTCTCTGGCTAGTGCCTTGTTCCATTCCAATGAACCTTTTGAACTACAGTTTCCTCCTATTAATTTACACCCATCCATGTGGATGCAGTACGGATGCCCAGGCAGACACAAAGGAAACCCATCCAGCTGATGACAACATATGGGGAGGTAGCACAACTCATGCTTCAGTGACAGCCTGCAGGCATGGCCTCCCAGTTGGCCAGGGATGCCGTCCTGGGAGACAGGATGGACATTACACTTGTTTACAGCATGAACACCAGGCCCTGACCTTTCCTCCAGACTCCTTTGCAGAAATGAGTTGAATGAAAGGGACAGGGGTTTGCAGAGACAGTGCAAAAGAAAGAGGAGGTCAAGAACAGCCAGAGCCTTATGGAAGGGAAGAGAAATTAGTGATTTGTGCAACCCAGTCCCAGTAAGCCAACCTTGTAGGCCTGGTCAGCTCCAAGATGCCGGATGGTCCCACGTCCCAGACTAGGTGTGGTTGTTTCCACCTGGAAAATCTCCCTCAGGAATTTGTTTTTGGAAGAATGAACCACTTGCATTACGTTAGCACTCAGTGTGTCCCGATTTTTCTCCAGGAAATCTATATGGTGGAAACAAAGTGAGCTTATCATCTCCACAGACTGCTGGCTCTAGCACCACTCCATCTAGCTAAAATCCACTTCATTTACAGTAACTTTCAAATTAGTTTAAAGTAATCCTCCTGACCTCTTGATCTGACTTCAGATCAACACCACCCTGGTCAGACACATCCAGGGCAGGTCATGCCCTTCTTTTCACTCTCCATATGCAGCAGAGATAGGCTCACCTTTTGATTCATAAAAGACAACCCCAGCAAAGTGGTTGATGCCAAACTTGGTGTCATGGACACTCTTAGGTGGGATGTAGACGTTACTTTTACCATGGAGGGAATTGATTTTGACGAGCATGGTGGCTTCTGTGCCCTAGAAACAAATACAGGCAAAAAAGGACAGTTAAGCAGATTCCTCCCAAGCACTGGCCTATGCTCAGTGAACAAATAAAAGTGGTGCTCAGAGACAGCAAAATCTCAAATTCTGCCCCTTAGTTGTGTAGTAGATCTGGAGGAAAGTAGTGCCAGGAGTATCTTCCCTTTTACAAAGACCCATCAGAACAGAACAGAACATACCACCAGAGCATAAGGCCTGGTATTTTAGGGCTGTACGCAGGCCCTCATAATATTATCACCAGGTGTGCTGAGAATTTCCCAAATCTTTGGAGCTCTCAAGCAGAGCCCCTCACCTGCAATCAGTTGGTGCTTCTCTTCATCACAATCTCATTCCCTTGCAATGCACGTGAGGCTCTGCACGTTGGCCTGTACTAGGGGCAGTGAGTGCTGTGTTATCTGAGAAATCATGGGCTCCAGGAATCGTAGAGGAATGCTTTCTTGTCCTGACTGCAGGACATACAGTGGGGACTGCCCTCTTCTTAGGGAAGAAAGGGGAAAACTGTCTGCCTGTACATGACCCTCTCAAACTGTTACCTGAGGACTACAAATGAGCTGAGGCAGGGGCTTGCTTTTCTGGACAAGCCCATGTTACCATCTGATTGCTGTACCAGCTCTCCTGCTTAGCCTCACTGTGCACTGGAGACTGTGAAAATGCTCTTCAGGGATGCCTGAGATCAAATGCTACTTCTGTCTCTGCTCTTCTGTTTGAGATGCCTGGCTTTTGCAGAACAACAGTTCCTCACAATAGGGACATTGCTCAACTAGGTCTGTCATCCAGTAGAAGAAAGAGCAAGCTGCAGCCTAGGCCAACAGCAGAACAATACTCAAACAATAAGTGAATTCAAAAAGAAACCCTTGTAAAATGATCTGGACTCCTTCATTCTCTGTCTGGAACAGCTCTAAGAGTTTCAACTGTGAGGTACCAGGAAGAGCACGCTCCAGCAGAGAGCGAAGCTTTTCTGTAGTGAGCTAATTTAAAAGGAACCTCTGTGGGGAGAAGACATTGCCTCTCATTCTGTATCCGAAAGCCACCTCTGCACTTTTCTGTGTCTAAAGCCAAGCGTTACCTGTGAGCTGTGTGCAAAGCCAGGCGTTACAGGTGAAAGCAGAAATTTACCTTTGGGAACTTGCTCTCTTCATCAATGAGGGAGATGATATTCATAGGCTTGAGTGCGATGACCTCCAGAGCCTGGCGGTTGTCAGTGAAGTTGATGTTATTCCAGGCAATTTGCTCTGCAAGGTATTCCTCTTGCTCCATCTTGAAGACATGGTTCACGAAGAACTGCTGAAGGTGCTCATTGGCAATGTTAATGCAGAGCTGCTCAAAGCTAGGGGGAAACAAGATGGGAACCCATGGTCATCCTTGGCCAGAGCTGCACTGCTCTAATGTATTTGTTTATTCTCTGTATTAAATACACATCCAGATATACTGCTGGTATATTCCACAGTGCTAGTGATCACCACTACTGCATGTTGCCAATCTTAGCAATATAAGGGATGCATCTTCTGCTATGATAAAGATAAGCAGAAATGAGCCAACTGACGATTGAGTGTTGCTGAGTAAGCAAGGAACACATCTTGTATGTGTTTCAAGAAACTCTAGAGATGAACGGAAACATATAGCTGTGAAAACAGCTTGACTGTATGAGTGTGTGATGTGCTTTTACTTGCACTGGCACTAGTGCTTCTTCTGTTAGTTACTGCTAAATGCTAACCTGACTTTCACTACCGGTAATTGCTGTGGCCCACTATGTGTGTCTGTGGAGTGCTCACCACAGCGAGGCCCCACGTGGATTGCAGCCTTTGGGAAGAGCAGAAAATAATAAGAGGGAACACAAAAGAAAATAGGCTGAATGGATCCTAGGCCAGGTTCCAAAAGTCAGTGAGGAATATTATCTTGTTGAAAGCAAGCAAGATGTGTCAATTGTAATGGATTGGAAAAGACTGCAGAGTATGTGATGATGGTTTGTGGAGTACTCATGATATGGTACCATCCAACTGAGAGAATTACCGCCCCCGTAGAGAAGGGCGACCAGAAATAGTGCTTTGGGACTGAAACCAGCAGTAGGAGAGGTAGCAGTGGGGAAATGGTATATTGACCAGGTATTTCGCTGACCTGTCCTTAAGAGTAGAGAAATGAAGCAGCCCCAAAAAAGGGATGGGAAAACACTGAGCAAGATGAAAGCTTGAGCTGAAATGGGAAACACAACATGGCCTCCTTTGTACTATATGCCAAATGTATCCCAACAGACATGGTAAAAATGCTATGGAACAAGAAAGTTTGGTACAGAGACATGGGACATTACATCCATACATAGTGGCTGCCTGATCATAGCAGCTTCATAGTCATCTCCTCTGAGAAAATTCCTGAGGTTTTGGAATAGACATGTGCAGTGGATGCAACAAAACGAAGGTTGCAGAATGAGGCAGAAACCAAAGAAAAATGGAATCTGTGCATGATCATCATTGAGGAGCTTCAGTTATGGAAATTTCACTGCTTTTCTGAGAATCAGGATGATAATGAAAGAGCATGTGTCTGTCTGTCTTTTCATTCTTTCCCTTTACATCAGCTGCTTTTCAGCTACCCAGTGGAATTTAATCTAGAGCCTCTTACCTGTTGTTGGTGAAGTTTTCAAACCCAAAAATGTCCAACAGCCCAATGGACTGACGTCTGTCTTTAGACTTCTGAGAAGTTGGGTTGAAAATGGCTGAGTTGATCTTGTTCACTATCCACAGGAAAATCCTTCCATATATGCCCTGAGAAAACAAAATTAAAGAGGAAGTAGAGCCCATCATTACAGTCTTTGGACATAGCTTACTGCTTGCTCTCATGCTGCTGCAATGCTGTCAAACTGTGCCTGAAAACTATGAGGGACCGGAGCCCTCTGGGCGCATGTTTGTCACATAAGGCTCCTCAATCAGTATGACAGCTTTGAAAGCATCCCCAATCTTTAAACAGAGAAGATGTCAGCACCAGTACCTTCACAAAGGCATCCCTCCCGTCTGCAGCTTGAACTACATTCAGAGGCCTGGACACGCTTTCTCCTCGGACAATGATGGAGAGGTTTGTGAGGCTGGTCTGGAGTTCACTGGAGTCCACCTGGAGGAACAGTCACGGCAACCTGGTCATTCCAGGTGGATAAAGAAGATCCGACAAAATCTGTCTCAGGAAGAGGGCCGTGACAAACTGCCTGTCCAGCATCATTCACTGGAGGCCTGCTGTCCCAGTTAAAGATCTCCTAGCTCAGAGGGACATCTGCAACAGCACCACTTGGGTGTCATGAGGAAGAAGGGGACATGCCCGTTATATGTATATCCATACATAAACACTCCAGAGAGACGTGCTTTGTCAGTGTGCTCAGGGAGCAAGGAGAGAATTAGTAGGAAAAGACAATAGCCCATTACCTCAAGCAATTTGGTTGCGATTGAAAAGTGTGGTGAGTCCATCACATCAGAGCAGTCCAAGTTGTCGTACACAGCCGCTACAATGAGGAAACAGTCAGTCTCTGGCTGGATCATTTCTGCTACATTTACATATCATTTCAGTGCTGTTATTTCATATTTCTCCAGCCCTGTGGCACTGGGAATGTGGCAAGACACTAAGTCCTCTTTTGAAACTCCTGGGTTTGATGATTTTGCTAAGGAGGGTCCTGATTTCACTTGGGGACCTTGGAATATATACGGCCCTTGCAACTCCAGAACACCATACTAAAAACAGCAGTAAATCTGACAAAGGTTATTCATTTTAAATAGTAGCTATTGGGAATCTAGGGAAGTGCTGTCTGACTTCAGAAAACGTGTTTCTGAAAATATTTTTTTCCATGTGTCCGGCATGTGGGAAACTTAGACAATGAAAGGGAATGAGGGAAATCCCTCATTTTAGCAGCCAGCGTTCCTCCAAAGTCTCTAGTTTGGGCCCTCTGTATCACAAAGGGAGAAGGAGTCCTATCCTGAAATGTGAGAGCTTCAGGCATCCTGCTGGTGGGTGTCTCAGACTGTGCCTGTGCCGTACCAGAAGTGCATTTCTGCAGGTGAGTGTTCACCGAACCCAGCCAGAAAAGCGACTGCTGTCATCTCCAGAGCAAGCATCACTCAGCTGCTCCTGTGTCCTCTCACTTGCATAGCACAACAATCAGCAATTGTAACATGGCATTATATTATCTCTTGTTTCAGTTTGTGTAATAAGGGCCTATTTATAACCATGGAAACCTGATGGCATGACAAAATAATAATAAGATGATGTTTTTCAAAACACTAGGCAGTGGAGTCACGGATCAGAATTTCATGGTGCTTGTCTGCCTGCCCTTCCAACCCAGTCCACCCAGAGAAGCCCAAACTAGTCCGTACAGATGGAAGTGGCAGCACCTTTAGGCCTTCATCATGGAGTCTGAGGAAATGCTGAGTTTACCTTCGAACTCTACATTCCCCAGGTGCAGGA
The DNA here is from genome assembly GCA_028565335.1 of Limnodromus scolopaceus. Classification (NCBI taxonomy): domain Eukaryota; kingdom Metazoa; phylum Chordata; class Aves; order Charadriiformes; family Scolopacidae; genus Limnodromus; species Limnodromus scolopaceus. The sequence continues at coordinate 29,331,167 of JAOXNO010000052.1, read as the reverse complement.
TCACAGCCAGCAGCTTGCTGATGTCCCAGTGCTCAGAATCTGAGAACATGAGGATCTTCATAGCTGAGCGGATGTGGGCATAATCCTGTGCATCATTCCGGCCGTCACAGGATGTGCAGTTGCCCTGCAAGACACCATACCCACAGGTAAGGAAAATCCTCCCAGTACCCATACAAGGAAGAAAAGAGCTGCAAGGTGAAAAATGCTTGTACACAATCTGGATGCCCTGTGAGCCACTTGCCACAAGACGCAAAGTAAAAAAAAAACAGACATTCCATATGCTCGTCTCATGGCTGTTTCTTCCCTCTACTCTCAATAAGAACCCATTAGCAGAGGCCTAAATAATGTATTTCTTCAGGGCTAGACTGAATACTGGGGAAGCCAAAAGGAAAAGCTGAGGGGAAGGCTGTTCTGGAGCATAGAAGGACAGGAAACTTTGACAAGGCTACCTACACTTACAAGGCCATGCCTGTTGCCTTGGTCTCCTCTCTGCCTTGTCAATGCACAATTAAAAGCCCTAATCCCAAATCAAAGAAAGTACGGTTGGATCAGTACTAGAAGACATATCTCAAAATGAGAATGTTAGGTCCTAGTGGAAGACAGATGGAAGCATCCAACGCAGCATCAGACGAACCCTCAGCACAGCCTGTACAGCAGATCCTAGGATGCTGCTCCTGTTAGAAACTATTTTCAGCCCTAATGGAAATGGGAAAATGCCTTTTTTATCCTTGCTATTGCCAACAATATAGTCTGATGGTTACAAAAGTGAAGTATTTCTAGACATTTTGGTTTACAGCATGTAAACATGCCAGCTTGTGCCAACAGCTGACCCGACCAAACCACGGATATGTTCTCCTTTAATCTAATCCTCCTAGCTCTGTATTATATGCCCTACTGCTGACCCAAGGAACTTCAGACTTTTTTATGGAGTGGCCAATGTGTGAATTGCACTCATCAGGTCTTGCTGCAAGATCAAGGCTATTTTAGAAATGTTACATTTGAAAATAAGCTTTTGAAACTCCAGAAACAGCTTTATAGGCTTGATTTAATTTCCTCTGAAACTAGATGCCCAGCTCCTGTTAGCCTCAGCAGAGGCAGGACTTAGCCCCTTTTTTCCACAGCTGTAGAACAGCCCAAATCAAATCCAGTTGACATATTTAATGAGTTATCTGCACAGGGTAAAGAACAGGATTTTCACAATGCCTTTCATGCCCTAAACCAACCAATTAGCTATTTTAAAAAAATCTCACCTATGAGTTGCCTATGAAATCTCACCTATCTATCAGATATAGAGACTAGGATTCTTGGCACTGTTTCTGCTTATTCATTTCCCCCTAAAGTATATATACCTGATTAGTATTCTCCATGGCATGAGGTGTAAAACATGAGTACCTGTGAAAGCGGGGGATATTTCCCACCTGCTTTAAGATGTCCCTTATGTTTCTTAAGTCTGACTTTGATAGAAAGCTTTGAACTGCCACAGGCTTCCTCTCACTGGTGGACATTCCAAGAAATCTCTGAAACTGAGGCTCACAGCACTTTCGGTGTTACTGCTTCTGGTACTCTAAGAAAAGGACTGTTCAGATTTGGTAACTCCCCATCTGTGGCTCCTATTGATTGTAATTGCTTGCTAGGAGAAGGAAATGGCAGAGGGATAACAGAGAAGAAAGTGGAGACTGTTACCATAGTGAGATAAGTGTACTCTGAAGCAGTGCCCAGATTCAGCATCTTTTTCTGTTCTGTATTCATCCCCATTAGCATGCAGTAGAAGATGTGATAGTTCCTCTCCTCCGGAGCCTAAAAGAAAGAAACAGGCCAATGGACAACCTTGTCAGCATAGGCTTGTAACACAGGAGCTGGCAGAACAGACATCTGCTAGTGCCCTCACCTGCCGGCAAACCCGGGACTTCTCCAGAAGAAACTGTTCTACCCGGGCTCCTTCTATCACACCATTTTGGTTGAAGTGGATATCAATGTATTTCCCGAAGCGGCTTGAATTGTCATTTCGAATTGTCTTGGCATTTCCAAAAGCTGATGGGCAAGGGACAGAGATAGTGTCTGGATTATTGCAGTCAATGAACACCAAGTTTATTTTTTAGCTCCTTTTTTGCTGCTGTTTTTTCACATGTGTTCCAAATGACAGTGCTGACAAGTACTGAAGAATGTCTGGTCTCAGACTGCCTGCTAAGGAGAGAGGCAGCCATACTGTCCAGCCAGATAGTCAAAGAATCATAGAATTGTTTAGGATGGAAGGGACCTTTAAGATCATCTAGTCCAACCATCAACCTAACCCTAAATTTAGACCATCACTAAACTATGTCTCTAAGCACTATGTCAACCCGTCTTTTAAATACCTCCAGGGATGGGGCCTCAACCACTTCCCTGGGCAGCCCATTCCAAGGCTTAATAACCCTTTCCATGTAAAAATTTTTCCTAATATCCATCCTAAACCTCCCCTGGTGCAACTTGAGTCCAAGAGAGCTGGACAAGTCTGAAGACCTCCAGAAGGACTTACTGGGAACACACTTGATCCCTTCTACAAAGAAAGATGGGTGTCTTGGAGAGCTCTCCTATAGATAGATCCATGCTTGGCCAGCCACTTTCCTATTTTTTAGCAAATGCTAAACTAGGGGTCTTTACATTGGGCTCTGCAATTCCAAGGACTCTCATGTTCCTGGAAGTTCTGGGTTACAAACTATAGTGGCACCTCCTCCAACAGTGTGGGAGCTGCTGTGGACTTCATGGCGACAGGGCAGAAAAGCATAGAGAAGTTCTACCCTGCATTGTCAGTGTTCCAGGGTTTTTAGCAGTTCCACATATACAATGGTTCAAAGAATTGTTTCTGAATTTTTTATCCTGATACAAAAATCCTGAGATAAATGTGATAAATCAGGCATGTTTGCTAATGAACCCACCTTCCAGAATGGGGTTGGCCTCTAGAATTTGCTGCTCTATCCAGGAATGCTGGCCACTGACAGCTGCCAAAAACTGTAGTATCAGCTTTGTGCTTTCAGTCTTCCCAGCTCCAGATTCTCCACTGTGGAAAGAAATAAGATCATTACAGGTTTCCCTTCTGCTTTTTTGGCTAGGGTGGCAAAAGGGCAGACCAAGTTAAAAAAACCCAACCACATATTTACTCCATGAATCGCAGATCAGATTGTCTTTCATGGAAAGCTGGAGAATTTTAGTCTTTCATCATCTTATCTGCTAAAATTTAAGTTGCTTTTTAGGCTTAGGCTGAAGACTAAATTCTCCCGCTGATTAAAATCAAGCAAATCCATGGAAGACATTCTGTACCAGTGCAAATTAAATGGCTACTCGCTTTTCTTCTTTAATGCATTAGATTTTCAATGCTAGTTATAGCACATCAACTGAGTTGCCTCAGTTATAATCAGATATTATTGCAATGAGACCATCTGGTTCTTCACACTGACGATTAACAGAAAATGGATACATGTTTTGTGTTGATAAAATGAAGAAAGCTTCTCTCCGTTTCCAGGTTAGCAGAGGTTGTTTCTCTTCAGGAAACCTCTATTCTCAAAAAATACATGTAACATAAGTATCATGTCCCCAAGGTAAAAGATAGCCTCACATGACACAGGTTCATATTTTATGTTTCTGTATGTGCAGAATGTATCACCACATTCAAAGATTCTTGGGGACAACAACGGAGCTCAGAAATCTCTTGCTTATGTTCTACTACTTGCAGCCCTAACTGAAAATGAAGTTGCAGGGGAGAAAATATTTCCTCCCTGTTGTCTCTAGTCTTATCTGTGCCCTTCCATTTGGAACATCACTGATGTCCACAAAGGTGCCCCAAAAACATGCCAGACTTGGTTTCTGCTACTCATCCTCTCCGAGTCCAGTCACCTGATCACACAGCACTGGTCTCTCTTATTCCTCTTCATATTGAAATAGCAGCTGTCTGCAATGGCGAAGACATGAGGTGGCAGCTCTCCAATCCTCTTGTTACAGTACAGTCTGATTTGATCAACTGTGTACAAGGGCAGCAGCTGGTACGGATTCACTGCCACCAAGATTGATCCTGTATAAGTCTGGAAAACAGTTATGAGTGTTACCTCTAGCAGCAAACCTGCAAACAAGAATACAACCAAAGCCACTAGCAGAAAAATCTAAACAGAGGAAGCAGGGAAGCCTGGGAGATCCATAGCAGCACTTAAGTGAGGTTGAGAGCCCAGTTCCTCACTATAAACTGCTATTAAATATCCCAGCATATGGAATTTTTTTGCAAAAGAATGCTAGCTATAATCTCTTTGCCAAATCACAGCTCAGTTCACTGTCTCAAGCTAAAGCACAAGAAAGTCCAATTTGACATGGCACTTTTGTGTGTTTGCCATAAGCTGTTTTGCAGTGTTTTCTTAAGCTGCTTTCGTGTTCTATTTCAGATGTAGCTGAACTTTGCTAATGGGCAAAGTTATGGTTGTGTTATTCATACAGTCATTTAGTAACATTTATAGACAACAGCACCATTGAAATGAAGGAGGCTGTTGAAGGCTATAGAAACACAAGGCAATAATATTGTTGAAGAACCTGTACATAAGACAACTGCAGGCTGCTAGTGTCTCGTATAACAGGTCTATACACACATCTTGGTAATTATAACTGCACCATCTATAAAACCAGTCCTTGTTTACAATAAACATCACCACATCTGTGCTGTAAGACACAATTCCTGGCCTATGAAAGTAGCAGCATATACAACATGGGAGGCAAAGCATGCAAAAACCTGATTATTATAGTATTACAAACTGGGAACTAAGGAACAAAGAAGCTAAAGATGTCAAGTTGCTCTAAGTCACGGATAAAACCTGTAATGGACAAGAAATGAAACCAAGCGTCCAAAATATCCAGATTTATTCTTCATCTATTTTATTACATCAAAATCAAGTAACCATTGACTTGGACTGGAGGACAATCCAAATCATGTTGCTCTGTACTAGTTAGACTGATCCTTAGTTTAACAGCAGCACTAAGCTGTAACACAGACTGGATTGAACTAACTGTCAGTCACTGGTGGAAATGATCACTCGAGGACAAAGTAAGCAGGGTCACTACCTATGCGTATCTCTGTGATCTCGGAGACTATTAGCTCTCTTCTTCAAAGCTAAAGTACTTGAATGAAAGAAAAGAAAAACTCTGTTGTGTCTCCTTGGCACCCTCAATCAGTAAAGGAAGCAGAGGGCCCCAAGTATGAAAGGCTTGCAGGCTTTCAGGTCACGATGCTAAACAAACAAGTAGCACAAGTTGTTCTTGAAAGCACTGTGCCTGGTGACCTTGGCACTCACATAGATTTTGTGCTCCTGGTGGCGGATGAGGAGGTTGTGGACCATGCCCGCTTCATGGAGGTCCCCGAGGCTGATCATGTCTTCCACCCCGTGAGCAGAGGAGGGGTGCATCAGGCGCACCATGTGCATGTTCCGAGCCGTGATCCAGTGCTCCTGAAAAAGGCAAGGCAGCAGTTTTAATGTGTTCTGCTGATGCTCAGAGGCAAACAAAGGAGAACCACGCTAGACCGGAACAATTTGCAGTCTGATCAACTCTTAAACCAGCATATTCTAAGAAACAGTTGACTGAACTATAGAAATTAACTGGTTTGCTGCTTCCCAGGACCAGATGATTTAAAACCCTGGAAGAAGGCATTCAAGTGGGTTCTGGACATCACCAAGTTTAACATTGTCAAAGCGCAGTTCTGTCAGGTCATCACAGCCACATTAGGTATGAAGTAGGAGTGAAACCCCAGCCCAACTGACTTTAGTGGGATCATGATTTCACTTAAAGCTCCACCAAATTTAGAGATTGGAGCCTGTCCATTTCCTTTTTTTAACTATGTAGATATTACCTCGACCTTAGGAAGATCTTAATCTTCACAGTATTGTGAGTATGAGTATCACCCTATACTTGCCTTATTTTTATGTTCTTTCTTTCAGTGTGTCCTGCTAGCCATCACTGAAGTCAGATCATTTGGCTAGATGGAGCTTTGGTCTGACACAATGGGGCCATTCTTTTGTTATTTTTACTTCAAAATTTTATGTTCATCTTTCACACATCATTACAGTGTAGCCCACCTTGCCTTCATCATCCTCCAGCAAGATCCGTCCTGACTCAGAGGCCTTCACAACTGCCCCAATAGGGACATCGAATTCACTGTTTGGGTGAGTTTCCAGCCACACATGATCACCCTGGGGAGAAGAAAAGCTATGGTCAAGTACAGTGACAAACTTAATGCCGTGTAGCTCACAGGCATGCATCTCTTGGTTTGAATCTTTTAGTAGTGATTTGGTTTCTTCAGCAGTCTTTAACTGGGTAAATTCCAATTGCTCACAGGCAGCACAGCCCAACAATTATAGTATCAGGACCTTTGAGTTCTACTTTCAGCTCCACAGCTGACCTGGAACATGGCTTTGGACAAGTCATCAAGCCCAGCCATCTCACAGGAGGAAATGAGGCAACGCCTTTTACAGGGACAGCAATCACTCAGCTCTGCTTCCTCCCAGAGCCTGGCGGGGGCACAGTGAATGCTGGTAAGTGGTATTCTTTCAGAAGAGACGGTTGAAAACATAGGTGTTACCAGGAAAAAGAAAACCAAACAAACAGATGTACAGACTGGATGCCTGTAGAGAGCTCTGTTGCAAGAGTTTTTAGATTATATATTCTTTCTGCTATAGATGAAATCACTTCGAAATGTAGGCGCATCCATGAAATGTCTTCAGAAAAAGAAAAAAAAAAGAAGCATATTTTAAAGCATATTTTATTCAGCCCAGCTCCTTTATTTACATTTGTAGAGCCATGGCAACATCCTGCCTCTCTGCAGAGCAAGCAAGCAAGATGAACTGCTCTGCTGCCACTGGAGAAAAGCTGTGAGCTACAGATGCCCTTTTCTAGGAAAGAGCACCATCTTGGTGTTGCCTGCACTACTGTCCTGGTTATGAGCCCCAACTCCAAGCCCCCAGGAATATTTTCTTTTGCTCCAGGCACTCATACAGATTCAAACAGAAAGCTTTGCTGTAATGGCTGGAATGAAAGTTGGACAAAACTGTTGGTCAAATCTTCAATGGGTAGTTCATTCCTACACCTGCTGAGGAACCGGCTTTTTAGCAAAGAGTCTTGTCTTATACAACTTTTGTTACACACTGTAGTGTTTACTGTCGAAGTTTCAAGTTTTTTTACTGAAAAATTATTTCTTTTTTCCTCTCAAAATACTTTGTGGGCTTATGTTTAAAACCCGACAACTGTAGCGTAAAGCATCTACAAACATCGCACAAGGTGGTGAAGAATGTTACAAGCTAACAGCTCTCATTTGCGTTGAATAAAACTCCAGAGGTAATCCCTGTAGTTTCAGTGCCACACCTTGTGACAGAGGTCACCAGCTCAGCATAAGCACAGCCAGGGCAGGCAAGACACCTCCACATCTCTAATCTAGATTGGTAATATGTTATACCTTGTTGATGCTGGGTTGTTGCTACTTTGGCTCTGAGATTTACTTTGAGGTACTTTTCTCCCCTTTGGGCCTCAGGCTAGTCAGTAAATCACAGCAAAGAATAGGACTTACCTTTTGGAAAATCATTATGTTTCAGATCACTGGATGTAACCTGCAGTGCCAAGAAGAACTTAACATTAGGCCAGAAAAGGGCTCAGGCTTTGATCAGAATAGACAGTGAAGTGGAGATGTTTCCTCGTAAAAACAACAACAAAATGCCTTAAAATAATTATGGTTATAAATTTCATTAAAGCAAAATAGACCATAATAAGCTGTACCCAATGTAGAAATAATGAAACTATCTACCTAAAGCAAAGATCTGCAGCACTGCGGGGGTGGGGTGGGGTGGTCTGCTCTGAGTTCTACCACATAACCCTGGAAATGCTCTCAACCCTGGAGAAGTCACTGTGCACATTTTGATACCAAATAGTTCCCTCAATCAAATGCTAGGCACATTAATTGGCTGAACTAAGTTTGGCTCACAAATAAAAAGACCCCACAATGTAATGTAATTCAATGCACAGTCCAGTTACCTTTGGCTGGTCCACTGACCCAGCAGTTCCGTTCCTACAAGTGGCCAGCCAAGTGACACAGACGGAACTCATGCTCTCCTAAGATGCTCAGTTCCCTCAGACTCTCACAGCTTGAACCTACCCCCATATAGAAACTGAGGTCTAGAGTTCACCTTTCTTGGCTGGAATGGGAGAGGTTGCAATGAAGCAATGAGCAGCAAAATAAGGAACAGGAAGGAAAAGAATTAAAATTAGGACCTCAATATCGAGAATATAATATTGAAAAGATTGATGGCCAGAAGCCTACACCAATGCTTTCATTAAGGGATGATACTGTTTAGGCTGTGATCCTTGGAACAACCAAGTAACCAAAGTCTTCAGAAGCTGCTACCTGTCCCATAGGCTACTCTAGGTGGATTTGGGGAGTGATTCCAGGACTAGGTGTGATTTGCTGGCTCCTACTCTTGCTACAGTGGGAAGGCTGCTGTGTGCCTTTTACTGTGTGTAGAGAACCACAGGCAAAGACTCTGCAAAGTTCTCTTTAAATGTTTCCAGAATTCAAGACAGTTTTTTTTCCCCGTTACCTCTTCCTACTAGCAGGAGTGATCTCCGCACGTTATGGCTGTTGAGTAACCTGTAATTCAGTAGCTGCTGTGTGCAGCAGACATCAGTTATCAGCCCAGGTCTCCACAGCCTCATATTCATCAACTTCTCACAGCTGTGTGATCCATTCTGCTCCCTCCCTCTCTCTAAAGGGTCTCTTCCTCTATCCATTGTTCCAGCACACCCAGAGAAAAGGCTCAGCTCCCAGTTGATAATAAGAATGAAATGCTTGCAATAAGCAAAATGCTCCCTAAAATGCTAATCTTGGACCAAACATTAATTCTATTTTTATCCTTTTATGGTGTATTATCAATGATGCTTTCTTAACATTTTTAATCTCAAACAGATTTTACAGCTCATGCTCAGTGAAGGCATATTGAATCATCTGCATCCCTTCGGCACATTCCTGTTTGACAGCAAACTGCTTGGAAACTACTTTACAAGAAGATGAGTGGACACTACGGGACCAGAAATTGATCTTTAGCACTTATTCCAGGCAAGTCCGTGACCTCTCGGAACATCCCCCATGAAGAAGAGAGACACCTGCTCTGGTTTAATCTTGACACTCAAATGCAAATTTTTTATTTTCTCATAGCCTTTTGAGAAGTTATTTTATTCTGCCCCTAAATTATGCTTGTCTAGGTTTTGGCCAGGTTCTCTGGAAAGTTTGAGCAAAACAAGAAAACCAGAAATTAACTAGAATTAATGAGTTGAAAGTTCCATTTTTTACCTATGATATACAGATAACCATCATAATCCCTGTTTGCAGTACCATTATTATTAGTGATTAATGGGATACTTCAGCAATAATTTCACCAAAATCCTTAAGATTTCTTCTATCATGTGTAAAGGCTTTAAAATCTTATGTTTAAGATTTCTGATAACTATTTACAATTCTGTGTATTATGGATGGTGTATCTTTTTGAGTCGTAGCCAGATTTCATTACTTTTCTGATTGAATCATTTGAATAATTTTATGATGTATCTTCATTTTATGAGTAAGCTGTAGAGGTTTCTGAGGTTTAGAAATTTGCACCTAAATTATCAGAAAAGTGTTTCAAGCCACCAGTTTATTTTTGGAAATTCATGCTCTTGAAAAATGAAGATTACCATTAAAAAAAGCTCAAGGTGAAGTTTGGGGATACCACTGTTTTTTCCCTCTTGGTTTAATAAACTTCAATATTAGATGAAAACGTTGCAGTAAGAGAATTAGGGCTCATTTTATCACTTGCTTTTCTATAGCTGCCCACTTTTTTTTTTTTTTAATCCATGTTATTTGGGAAGGTATAAATAGCTTCCATAAATCATGGTCTTATTTAAAACTGATGGGTGCATAAACAACCTTTTCTTCAGACTAAATGGAAGGCGCAATTATATTCCTATATGCAAGATACTGCCGCTGTTGTGCTTTACACCAATATCCTGACCACAAGGAGGGCTATTAGGGGAGCAAAATGGAAACTAGGAAGTACTTGACAAGCTACAAGATTTTTGTGCCCTATATAGCCCTATATAGCATGGATTGAAGAGGGTTTTCAAGCAGGCCCAGAATCATTTACCATTTCAAAGTCATCATAAGATATGCTCAAAAATAACTAATTATCAACATTGCAAAGTGTGTTGTGATCCCAAAGTGAAAAATAAAGAGAAAATTCAAGAGATGACAGACTGCTGATGTAGAAGTCCAATGCTAACACATATTTTAAAGCGGGAATTTTAAATGTAATTTTCACATAGGTGACTCAATAAGAAGAACAGAAGTGGACTGTCACACTTAATAACAAAAGCTGGCATATGGAGAAACAACACGTCCTGTGTCCCTGTGCTGTGTGTGCTGTGAGAATTGATTTTCCCTGTGAGACCAGGGCAACCTCCAGAGCTCATCTGTAACTAAGACAATTCTCAATTTTGTAGCACAACATCTATGAAAATTTAGCAATACAACACGAATGTGTTCTTTCTGGTTCCTTGGGTTTTCTCCTGTTGGTTTTTTTTTACACTCTCTCAAAAAAGAACTTCTGTCTTTAATAATCAGTTATTCTTATGGTGAAGTCCTCATTCTTATTCAAGACTCAGGAACTGGAGCTGCGTATTAACTTCAAGAACGTGATGACGTGTTACTATGAGGGTCACAAGGTGGTACAGAAGCGTGGTACTTGGCAAACACGGGCCAAAGATGGGCCACTGGCAGCCACAGTGACTCACAACTGACAGATACATTTTCGCCTCCGCCAGAAACCAGAATAGTGCAACAGAGCAGAAATGTCTGCCCAGAACAAAGAGGGAGTGGTACACGCAAACACGACGTGCAGCCATACTGCATCACATCTAAGGTATATCTACCTCCGGATCCAGCCTATGACAGCAGCCAAGAATGGACACGTAGGGAGGAGATCCCGTATAATCCCGGCATGCACAGTTTCATCATTTAAAATGCTTATTCCCAGGTAAGTTCTAAGTGGCCATCACCCCAGCTGCTTCAATGGCCGCTTTCTGACCACGCCTGGCTCTCTCTGTTGCTTTCCTTTCCAAACTAATGCAGCACCGTAAACCAAAGTGCACACACACACACACACACACCCCCCTCAGGATAGGAGATTACCTCTCCAGAAGAAATCTTCACTGTCTGGCTTCTGCAGCTCAGTTCCCTCTTTTTCATAAGCATTGGATTAAGAAGGAAAAGGAAGGTGAAACTCGTACTGGTGCCATTAAGGGATCCCTCACCAAGTGCCAGTTCTCCGCTGCACAGAGGAGGAAATGACTGAAGCACGGTTATTTATTACAGGACTTTGCTCCCAGTTCAGCATATATGTCATTTCCAAGTCAGGTGTTCCGGTAATCAAGAGGCAAATTCTTCCCTGGGTGAACCTTAAACTTCAATCTCTCCCTGTGCCTGAATCCTTTCAGATTTCTGGAAAGCACTTCCAGAAGAAAACCCTTTAGCATCTGGTCTTACTCTGCTCCAACACCACTGACTTCCCTGGGGTTCTCTTGGAGTTACTCTGTTAGATAAGAGGGAAATCAGGCCCTCATATCTCCCCTTGGTTTTGCACAGCTCTTCCTGCAAGGTCAGAAAACACACATCAGTCTAGGTCCTGTGTGGACTGTGTTTCACAGTACCTAGAGCAGAAGGCAAAATAAACTCATGGCGCAACGGAAATTGATACTGAATTGATGAACACATGCATATAAGAGGACTGGGATTTCCAGTCCATTTGTCTAAAACTTCCTGGTCTTGTTATCATTGATTTATCTCCCAACAAACACCCTGACCCTGTGTCCCGGCACCTAGGTCCCTATCTGCCCTCTTCTCTCTTGCCAAATTAGGACAGGATGGCCAAGATCTTCCCACGTTGCTCCACGTGTGCTCTCAGTAATCCCGTGTCCTTCTTGCCCATCCCGTTAAATTCCAGCACTAGATGTGAGGTCTGGGAAAGAAACACAAGTGTAGGATACCTGCAGTGAGGCAGATACCACGCTAATGAAAGCATGCAATAATTGTGAATATGTGCTAATATTCCTAAAAGCTTAATTCCTACTTTCTTGTTTCCTAGATTCAATGTAGCTGCACTGTAGGATGGGAAAGCCAAAAAAAGCCTCTGTGTTGGAGACAGATTCTTGAGACTCCTGCTGTAGTTCCGTATCCAAATCAGAGGTAAGCATTCAAGCATAGCAATAAATAGTTGGGAGTAATATGTGCTTATCCACATTACATATTTGTGTGGGTTTTATAGCAGAAATGAAGATACAGGTGCAGAAATAGAGCAAAGGCCCTTTGGGGCTCGGAGACTTTTAGAGAGAGGCAGGAACCCATAAGGCAGAGAGGAGAGCTTTCTTTCATTTTTTAACTGTGCAAATCATTCTTACTCAAGGATTTTGACTCAAAGTACTTATTTAGCAGACTTTTATTTCTGATACAATCATTATTAGAAGAAGTCTGTATGCTATATGTGATTAACAAAATTATAAGTACTGAGTTTATTAGATGAAGGTCAAATATTGGCAAATAAATCAAAGTACAGATTTTTATATAACAAGGCAGGTATCTAAAATCAAAGCTTTTTGTGTAGCTAGACTGCAGGGAAAAAAGTGCCATGCGTATTTCTTCAGCACATGAAATGTATTTGCTGAAATTTCAAATGGAGTGTGTTTTGGGGTAGAGATTCTCATTCTAAAAATATGTAACTTTTTAATACTTGTGTCCAAGACTCAGTGAGGGTGCTACTTCAGAGAGAAGTACAGTATTTCTGTCCTGGTACAGTATATAAACTGTATGAGACAGAGACACAGGGAACTCAAGGTAGTCCGAAAGAAAAGCACGACTCATTGTACGGCTGAAATATGTATTGGAAGGGAGATGGATTTCCACAGTCAAGTCTAGACATACTCAAGAGCCAGAAAACATAAGCTGAAGGAGAAGAGGCTTGATATAGCAAGCGGAAGCAGCCTAGGTGCTTCGTAAAGCACGTGTACTTAATGAGAGATGAGCAGGCGGCTTGCTAAAGGCTTCTGTGGAGACTTGGCTGTGGGTGAGAAGGGGGAGCTCAGGTTTGGGAAGTCACTGAGCTGTGTGACCAGGGAAAGACAGGAGCTTGCAGCTCTGATTACTGCTGAAGACAGAGTTTGGTGAATCACAGAATGATATGGGGTTGGAAGGGACCTCTGGAGATCATCTAGTCCAACCCCCCTGACAAAGCAGGTCCACCCAGAGCAGGTTGCACAGTGAGGGACTGTACAGGGCACAGACACTCTTGTAGTTGTGATTAGGGGCAATTTGCAGGATGCTGGTGAATAATGCATTGAGAAGTGCAGCAAATTACAATCGGATAATCCCCGGTGAATTTAATCCTGCTGTTGTTCAGGGCAATAGGTCTGTCTGGACAGACATGTGTTAACAAAACTGTTTCTTCCTGACAGCTTCCTAATTAAGAGATTGATGTCAGGATCAAAGGGTTTAATTTGCACATGGCTCTGGCTCTCACATTTCCTCTCCAGCTAAATCAAAGTAGCCTTGTCATTTCTGCATCACTGAGCCCTAGATGCCAAGGACCATTTTATGTTAAACTAGTTTTTTTTCTGAGGTTTCTAAAGAGAGGTGGAGTGGGTATAACAATTTGCAATTTAAACTGTTCATTTAGAAGCCCTCCTGTCTACACTAACCTCCTTCCCTTCCTCTAAGCAGATTTGTAGCTTTAAGTCACTGATGTCTGTTAACTCTGAAAGGCGTACTGCAGGCAGCAAAGCAAACTAAATAAGAAGTACATACCAGTAAATGACTTCCAAGTGCATCCCTTGGCTGTCTTGAGCATTCTGTCCCTCAGGGAAAGGCTTATTTCATTCCAGCCAGTTCATGATGTTGTACAGAGAGGCGGACTGGTGGGGCTCGGGGACCTGTGTCATTACACACCGTCACACACGCCAAGTGGGCGCTGCTTACTCCGCTTGCGAGAAGGCAGGTCGTTCTCCCCCACCGTGCAATCCCATTATGGTCTCAGTGTCACTCCATCCTTCCTTTTGGGATGCAGCCAAGGTGGGATTACAAGGGTATGTTACAGGCCGGTAAGCGCCAAGTTCTGGCTCATGAGGGACAAAGACATGTGCACGCGAGCGTGTCTGCTAGTGCACACACACATGGAACCTGCAGAAGAGCTGTCAGAATTATTCAGCCCAATTATTCAGCATTCAGTGAGGTTTGATTAAGATAGGAGCACCCTCAGCTGCGTGGTACACGTGGGGTGTCACAACACCAGGCTCAGGGTTAGGAGGTTTCCTTTCAAAAAGATGGGAATTCGTAACTCTTAGGAAGGAACCTCTATGCCTCCTTCCACTGTCAGGAAATGCAGAAATTCTCTACTCTGTCATCAGTGCAGCTGGAGTTTGGGACAGTGGCTTGCTGTTACTGCAGTATATGGCACTTTTTATAAATTACTAATTTCCAATTATACTCCTGTTTGGAACTTTAGTATGTGATAGACTTCTGTGTTTTCTAAGCACCTTGGTACAACTTCCAGGCTCTTTTGGTACGCATTATTCAATTTTTTTGGGGTTTTTTTTTTTTGTTTCCCCTTGTCTATTTTTTTCTGTTACATTACTCCAAACTTGTTATTTCCTACCTTTAGTGCTTTGTCTGCAGAGAACTTTGTTTTGTTGTAATGAGTCACTTTAAAATTGTTATACTGCCTTCTATTTAGCCAGTTGTAAAAAGCCATTAAATTTCTTTATGGAAGTTGGATAAGTGAAACACTGGGAGCCTCCTACCACATACTGGCCCCTGTGCCTGCTCCTTCCCAAAAAGATCACAGTGAAACCACACAGTGCAAAGAGCTAAAGGCAGTAAAAGTCATATAGGAGCAGGAAAAAAGGACACCATATCATTAAGAGTGTGGTCCTGAGGACTAAGGGACCTTTAGTGCTATCTGGAAAAGACCTATAAAGCTGTAAGCAGGGAGACATTTGCTATATGTTTTAGCTATGCTGCCTTCAGGGTGGGGGGAAAAAAGGGTTTTCTGCATTTCTCCTAAGAACATACAGCCAAGAAACATCTGGCTCCACTGCCAATTTCTCCTTCTAAGTGAAACAGTGAAGAAGATGTTGAGGAATGGCTCAATTCAGAGTGTTCAGCTGTATCTACCGTGGTACGCTGAGCTCCCTGCAGTGTAACTGTGCTTGCTGCTGGGGCAGGTCAGTTAATAGTGGCTTAACCTCCCTGCCATCCTTTCCAAAGGGCCACTAGCACACAAGAAATAATGACTCGTTTTGCCCAGAGCTCTCCACTCACTAAATTGTGATGTCCCCTAAAAAGAGTGCTAGCGTGTAGGATTATAAAAATCACCGTCGTTTAGAAATACCCCAAATAAACCTCAACAGTTTTCTATTTGTCACACGTTGTGCCCTCTTGTAAAATGAAGATGTTTCGTTTGCCAGGGAAGAAGAAGAGAGGCAGGAGGCCGGCGCCGCGTGCATTTATTAGGCTTTCCATTTTAAAATGAGGCATCCGCGACAGAAGTCATCCCTCGTAATCCTCTAGTGAGATATCGTAGGTGTGTCAAATAACTGAATAATGCAGCTGCTCAGAGGATAGAGGTTACTAAAAGAGAAGGCAGCAATTCCTGAAAAGGACGGGGATGGCCGTGCTGCAGTGTTTGCTCCGGAAGGCAGCAATTACAGGGGAGTTCAGAGCTAACTTTCGGTCGACCCTGAAGGCTAAATCTGGAGGAGCCACCCACACATGAACTAGATTGAACCGCAGCTTCAGCCAGGACTGTCAGACCTAAATTCATTGAGACAACTAGTCCTCAGGTTTCCATCACTGGCGTCAAGTCCCCTCCTCGGCCACCAGAAAAGGCAAAAAAATGCATAAAGCAGCACTTGGCTCCCATGGTGGCACCCAGAGCCCACCACGTGTGCCTGGCTTTGCTCTGCCGCCCTCCTGTAGATATCCGCATTAATTCTCGCTGGCTTGGTTTGTCGGGAGCGGATACATCCACCTGTTAAATGGTAAAATCTTCTCTATGCAAGGCAGCGGACGAAACTTTTGATCTCCCGTCCTTTATGGGCACGGGGAGTGATTTTACCAGGCGTGCCCAAGGGGGGTGCGGGGTGACGCCGGGTCTGAGCTCCCAGCCGCTGGGCTTCACCCTGCGGGAAACTCCCACACGGCTCAGACCAGGAAACGCCTTTGTTAAGGTAACAGCCGTTTAACGCTTCATGTACCCATAAGGTACAGCTGTTCATTTCCCACGGTGACGCGAGGGCTCAAAGTAGCCTTTTTTCCCCAGGGCTCCTTCCATTTTTCTATTTTCTAGGAAAAAAAAAAAAAGTTTAGGGTGAGGAACAAAAGAAATGACTGTTTTTTAGTTGCCTGCGGGTACCTCAGGCGCTGGGGGGCAGCGGTGAAAAGTGTCCAGGGCCCCGTCGGCAACACGCGACCTCCATTTCCCCCCACGTTAAACGGTGGGAAACAGCCTTAAGGGCGGGGCGGGGCCGGGAGGGGCGGGACCACAGATGAAGCCCCGCCCACCCCAGGAGCGGCCCCCCCGCCTCCTCCCACCGAAGCCTCGCGAGAGCTGTCCCCCTCCCAGGGGCGCGCGGGGTAAGGGGGCGGGCGCTGCTGGCGCATGCGCGGAGGCAGTTGCCGGCCGTTCGGAGGGGAGGCGCCATCTTGGGCCTGTGCGAGGCGGGTTGGCGGCAGCGGGAGGCGGCGGGCTGTAGCGGCGAGCGCTGCTCTGCTGGGGGCTTCGCCTCGCCGCCAGCCCGCGGGGCCTCGGCGGGGAGGCGGGGCCGGCGGCCCGCCATGGAGAGCGAGTACTACGGCGGGGATCAGTCAGGTAGCGGCGCGGGAGTGTCCCCCGCGGGAGGGGCGCCCGGGGCGCGGGGGCCTGTGAGGGAGGGTGCTGAGCACGGCGGGGATCACCCTTCCCGGTGCGCCCGGCGGACGTTCCCGGGGCCGTCCGAACTCACCATGGTGTCGCGTAGCGGCGGCGGAGTCATGCTTGGGCCCCCGGTTCGGCGGGGGCTCCCCAGAGAGCGCGCCGGGGCAGGCTGGGCCGGGCCCGGGGGTGACATCGGTGGGGCAGGGCTGGGTTCTGCTGGCGTGATCGCAGCACAGCGGCCGCCTTATTATTAGCTCGGTATTTTGATTAGTGTGTCTGTCGCCGCTTGTGTGTGTGTTATGAGTAGTTTTTGGATTTCTTAGGGGGGTGTCTGTGGTGGGCTGGTTCTGTTTCAGACCTTCCCACTAGAAACCCTTCGTCTCTGTATTAGCGCGCTGGTAGAGAGTCTGATGGTAGCACTGCCTGGCTCCCTGTGCTGCGAGCGCTCTGCTCGCTCCCTCTTAGCGGTCAGGGCTCTGGGAGGTCACTGGGAGATGTCACTGAGTTTTACTTTTCTTTTCTTAACGTCGGAGCAGACGATGGTGGAGCTACTCCAGTGCAAGACGAGCGAGATTCAGGATCTGATGTTGAAGATGAAGGAAACGAACAGCATTCCGGATCTGAGAATGGAAGTGTAGGGCACCATTCAGAGGTACTACTGGGACTTTGTCCAGATAAAGATTACTGTTCTATTAATTGATTTATTTAAAAAAAAAAAGTAATTAAAGAGCCATTATTCTTCTAACTGACACTTATGTGTTTATTCAGTTGTTCTTCAGGGTCCTGTCTAGCAAACTTTACTTCCAGAAGGAAATGTGTCAGATAATTTCTTGACCAATAAGCAGGATAGGGTACTTTTTACTTTTCTTCTTAATTGTTATAATAACATTCATGGTTTTGTACTAGAAAGAAGTTTAATATTATACTCCATTGCCAGAAGATAAACTTTTCGTGTTTGAAATTCTAAGGAATGGATTATGAGGCATTTGGGATCTTACCTCAAATTCTGCACAGTAATGTAAAACCACACATTACGGAGGCATAGATTTCCTTAGCAAAGAAGAAATGCTCTTCTGTCTTTCCTCTTAAATGTGAGCGTTCGCTCTGAGGTCTATTTTGTGCTATGTTTTCACCTTGTCCTTCACAAAGGTGTAGAACAGGAACAGGTTAAGGTTTCTAAATGGGATCTCTTCTTCCTCTGAAGAGATTCTTACTTCGAGAAGCCTACTCCATGAAAGCGGTGGTAATGCTTTGATCCAGGGTTGTGTTTGGGTGAGAATCAGCTAACTTCTGGATTGACTATTTTGGTTGTAAAGAGACTCTGATGAAAGTTGAAGGTTCCCTTTAGATTTCTATGACAGTTTTGTAGTTAATCTTAATTTGGGGGATTGTTTTTGGTGGCTTGAAATAGAATTACTTCAGGTCTTACTAGGAAGGAATAACTTTGGCCTGTGAAGTCCTGTCTTCTGCTAGCGAAGTTATGTTATGGAGAACTTTTTCATACTCATAAAAATTGTAATTAAAGCCATTTCATTCTGTTCTGCATATTTTGCTGCACTTTACATAAAGATCAGGATTGATTCTGGGTTTTCAGTGGTTTTACATTATAAAAATTGCTTAACGTGGACAATGTGATATACTGTAGCAGGCTGATGTGTCAAAAGGCTCAACTCTGCTGTGGTATAACTTGTGATCTTTTTTTTTGTTTTTCTCCAGCCTTTTATTGAATTCATACTTCCCTCAGAGTTAGAAAGTAGACGAAGATGTTATATTTGTATAAAATGAAAGTTCTTCACGTGTATTTGAATTTAAGAGCAAAGCAGATTTGGATTTTCTTATTTTTTTAGAGGTGTTGGTATTGGCAGGGGGGTTGGAACTAGATGATCATTAAGGTCCCTTCCAACTCTTAACTATTCTATGATATTTACGATGGAAGAAATTGTTGTGATGCAAGGCAGCATCTCTTACTGTGGCAATCAGGATTGTGGTGTGGGAGAAAGCATGTGTTTCACTGTGGGAGAATTATCCATCTTTCAAAAGGATTTAGTACTTCTAATGAAAAAAAAATATGGTGGTGAGTGCATGGAGAGTCATGTTGCTGCTACAATAATATTAAGCTTTTTCTTCTGTGTATGAAAACTTGGTCATTTGTTCTTACTCTTCTATACTCTTATGGGATTTAAGTTTTATTTACTGTGGCAAAGTAGTTGGAAATCTGGTCTAAAGAACAGGTAGTTGAATATTACTTACATCTTCAGCATGTCTTTTTCAGATTTAAATAACCAGAAAGTGCTAGGATCTACTATCATTGGTGACTGATCCTCTTAATCTGTCTGCATTATTTTAAGGGCTTTGTTCTGTGATGGCTGTTGAACATTCCTCTGCCGATAAATGAACTTTCTGAAGTATTAAAAAAAAAAAAAACCCAAAAAAACAAAACAAAAAAAAAACCCCAAAGAAAAAGACAAACTAAGCCACATTTCTGTCCAATAGTAAATGCGAACGTTCAAGCCTTAGTGCTTTATTTGATTCAATTCGAATCATAAACATTTGAGTATTTTGTTTTGTTAAGAAGTCTTACATTCTTCATTTTCCCTACATCAAATTCAAAGTGCAATAATGTGGAGCAGCTGTCTCTGAAAGAAGTAGCTTTCAGTGATTTATTGTATTATTTACCCGAAATATTCTCTCATCCTCTTATTTCCTTCATCTTCAGGAATATGTGGGAGGAATGACACTCAAAGGTAATAAAACCTTTGAGACAGCCTAATCAGTTAAGTCTATTTAATTACTATTTCGTCTCTAAATTAGAATTCGGATGTAAAGAACTGAAGTTTTAAACTTTGAAACTTTTTTTTCAGGTTCTTAACTTTAAAGAAAAAGGGAATCCTGAGGAATTACTTATGTAGGTCTCAGGTATGTGGGTTTTTCTTTTCCACAATTCTTTTCTGGCTTTCCTTCCCCCAATCCCACTTTATCTATAAATGTTCTCCTTGATGTCCTTACCAATTCTGCTTTAGACAAATAGAATTAGATAACACATAGTTTTAGTACAGTAATGAATATGGAATCATGTTTACAGTGTTTGTACAAGTCAGGCTCTCCTGGAAATCTTTAATAACTTAGATTCTTACACCTTCACCAAGTCACTGCTGTCTTCATGAATTAAGTTGTGGTTTGACTGACTGTTAACAGACATATGCAAATATCTTACGTTTCTGAAAAAAAAAAAAAGAGAAACTTACTGATCTGACTGTGATGGTTTTGTATGCCTCAGTTTAACAATTGTCACCCATGAGATTGTAGTGGATGGGTCAATTTTGTTCAACTTCCTAAATTATCAAAGTAGTACCTCTTAAAAGTGGCTGCATGTTGATCCAGTAAACTACTTGCTAACTGAAATTTTTATGTAGACGGATAACACTGTAAATTTGATTTTGATGTATTCCTTATTTTATACTGTACTAAAGCCTCATGTTATAGAATTCTTTCAGTTAAAAAAATAAGGACATCTCAATTAAAATGTTTATAGATAAAGAGGAGGAAGAAAAGAAAGCAAAGGAATTAGAGAAAAATGCAGTAGCAAGTACCTGAGACCTACTTGTTTTTGAGGATGTCTGATCTTTTATTTTAAGTAAATATTTGGAAGAGGAAAAAAGAAAACTCCAAGATTGCATATTTGATTTCTTTGAAAACATCTTTTTAGAGACGAACTAGTAAAAAAAAAATAAAAATCCATAAAAAAAGAAAAGGCAGGGGGCAGAGGGGAGACTATCCTACAGTATAGTCGGGTATAGTCATCTTACCGTAAAGTTGCATGTGCTTTTTACATCAAGTAAAACATTCACAGATTGGTTAATTGTGTCCAGAAGACCTTTGCAGTGATGGCTGTGGATGGGGCCTGTCTGTTCTGTGTAGGCTCTGGGCGAGTCAGCTCTCCTTTGGAAGATGCTGAGTTGTGTGAAGGTTCTGAGTCTGAGGTGGTGTGTGTCACCTCTCTGCTGGGCTCACTGATGTGACGGGCATAACTCTGTGCTTTCTGGGTTAGCTCCCATTGAGCTTTCCGGACTCAGGATAGAGTAGACGGTGCCTGTCTGCCCAGTCTGTGTAGGGGCACCTGTGTTATCTAAGTGGTTCTTCTCTGGGTGATATATCACAGTAGAGTTCAGCTGATGTAACTACTGGCATTCTGTGGTGCAGAGCACTGTATAATCACAGCGTGAGCTAATTAAGTTGCGTGTCTGCTCTCACTCCCCAAGCATCTTCATTCTCAAGAGTGACTGTCAGTTCACAGTAACAGGTTAGGGGCGCAATATATTGTAAAGTGCTTCAGTAGTAATGCTGTATAATTGTAATGACTTCTTACCACATATTTTGCATAGGAAGTTCCTTGTAATTTAGTGATATACTCTGAATAGGTGGATAAATAACCTGCAGCCACACTTCCAACCTTAGAAACGTTGGAGGGTCATTATGGATTCCAGTCTGTTTTTACTTGTTCACCAAAGACTTTCTAGGCTGGCGGTCTGAAAGGTGATGAGCCTAATAGTTTAAATAGGAGTATTTTTATTGTTTTCCTTGGTTTTGTTTAGCAAAATCCCTTATTACTGCTGATGTAATTATTAGTACCTATTCAGCATTAGCCGTAAGAAATAAAGACAAGACAGACAAACCCACCAAAAATTGTACGGTAGGAAAAGAACGATTAAAGAATTTCTGTTGTTATAAACATCAGTTTTAGTGTAGGTCTCTGCATTTCAGTGACCTTACCTGTAGCAGTGCTGTAAAATCTGTGTTTCCTGTTCTGTTTGCGGCTGCAGTTTAGATACTGGGTGCAGCAGAGATACTGGGCAGGAGAGGGCAATCAAATTTTTTTGTAAGGAAAACAAGACGTAAATAAAATCCCATAACAAGCTGAGAGCAGTTGAGTGCATGCATGGTCTTCCTCAGCTGGGCATCCTCAATTCTGTAACTTCTTAATCTTCATGTTTAATTCTTTAAAACCTGAATTTGGAATTTTAACAGAACCATGTTTCCTTTCTGTAAGGAGAAATGAGAAATACTGAATAACACCACCAGCACGATTCAGAAGACTAGCATCACTGCAGAGACAGGGACAAGCAGTCTTGTGAAGTCAAGTGAAAACTACTCACACAGATTACCACAGCAGCTCTTTTTTAGCTAGCATTAAGTAATATGGAAATAGCGAAGTTGTATCTGAAGTGCGTGTTCTAAAATTATACAGTCCTGATTTTTTTTCCATTGTGCAGTAACTTTCTGTTAGTGATTCTGCAATAATTTCAAAGTTATTATTTCATTGGGTGCTAGCCAAGGGAATAAATGTGTCCAAAATCTTAAAAAGCAATGTTATTTACCATCTAGTATAATTCTGGAGGGAGTAGTTCCTAAAAGTCATTAAAATTAATTTTACTTAAAATTCCTTCTTAATCATGCATTTTAAATATTAATGGTATTGTTTCTTGTGGGTGTAGGGTAGATACACCTCTGTTATTTTTTGTGGCTCCGAATGTGGGAGTAGAATGACTACAGAATACAAAAATAGATAGAAAGTCTGTCTTTCAAGGAAATTATATTGCTGACAAAAGATTTGGAAGCTTCAGGACATACAGGTCTTAAAGCATCTCCTAGGACAATAGGAGTTTGCAAATATGCTAGTGGAAGGAGTCTAGAGCTGAGACAAAATGACCCCTGAGGAAAGCCTGGCTGAAGAGTGGAGTATGTAGAAAAGAAGTTCCTTTTACAGGATTGTTCTTTTCAGTTGAAAACGGGATTATTTTGACAGTGACTGAGAGAGGTGTATTGAGTTAATGGAATGAGTTTTCAAGAGTCTAATTTTGTTTTCTGTAGGTAAATGCAATTGAGATATATTTTTTTTTTTCCAAGTAGAAATGTGATGTTGTCAGTAATGATATCGGCAGGTGGCTCGTGAAAGGTTTTTCCAAAAATGGAGCGTGTGGCTCAGTATTTTTTGCCATGTAGAAAAAGACATAAAGGGTTGTGTTTCAATTCTAAAGTTACAAGAACATTGCTGTATTTGTGCGTAGGTTATCTTAGGTGTCTGGATAGGCATGGGAGCTATCAGCTTAAGAGAGAGAAGCATTGAATCTGTTCTTAGATTCTTACACATTGAAACACAAAGCTTGTTAACAGTAACACTCTGAAAGGTCTGACTAAAAAATATTCCTGTTTTTTGGTGGGCTTTGGTCTTGACGTCTTCTTAAAGAACTTTCCTTGGCAAAGAAGAAAGGGCACAAGCTCTTTCAAGCTTCACTTGGGAAGTCATGCAAGTGTAGTTTCAGTAAAATGTATTTCATACAAAAACCATCTCTTTGAGATCTTAAAAAAAAAAAAAAAAACAAAACCAAACAAAAACCTACCAGTGTGAGATACTGTTTCTTGCCTTATTACCAGGGTTTTGGACTAAACCACTTTGAAGGCTTGACTTGTTAAAATAAAAGCAATAAGCACTTCCTTCAAGGAGTTCTCTTGAGGAACTGGACCCTCCTTAGACATGTTTATTTGTGTGGGTTTTTTTTAAATTCTCTTACCATTTCCAAAATAGGATTGAGCTGCAGGGTGGACAGACTTCCACTGATCTCTTAATACTTTTGTTGTTTTGAAGTATTTGGTAGTCATTTGATGCAAATTGTCTAATAATTATTTCTGTGTAGAAAGGATTTCAGTTTGTAGTACCTTGGGTAATCAACTTGAAGGAAGGAAAAACAAAAATTCAGAACACTTTTGTTTACTTCTTAATTTTTTTTGCTTAGTTGCCTGAGATTATTTTTCTCTTTCAGAATGAACACAGTGATGGAGAAGATGATGGGCAAATGGGAGAGTCTCATATGACAGACTCTGAAAATGAAGATATCCCAAGGCAAAAAGACAGTGACTCAGATAATGAGGAGCCTCCAAATCACAATGGAAGCGATTCAGACAATGAAGCAGCTCATGGAGGGAAAGATAGTGATTCTGATGCTGAGGACCGTCCAAATCGACATTTAAGTGACTCTGAAAATGAAGATGCCTTAAATCATCGAGCAAGTGACTCTGAAAATGGAGAACCCCCCAGAGATCACAGTAGTGATTTTGAAAATGAGGAATCACACAAGCAGCCGGCCAGTGACTCAGAGAGTGAGGAGCTCCAGAAGCCGCCGGCCAGTGACTCGGAGAGTGAGGAGCTCCACAAGCCTCCGGCAAGTGACTCAGAGAGCGAGGAGCTCCGCAAACAGCCGGCCAGTGACTCGGAGAGCGAGGATGTTTCCAGGCACAAACGAGAAATAGAGTCTGAGGACAGTGATGGGGAGGACAGGAAGGAGGAGGTGCAGAATGATTCTCATCATTCAGATAATGAACAAGTAAGGGAAGGATTCCAGGGCTCTGACAGTGAAGAGGACGCTCCTAAGAGACGAAAAATATCGGACAGTGATGAAGAAGAGAAAGAGGAGGAGAAGACAGTGAAGAGGAAAACAGCTATCCTTTCCGACAGTGAGGATGACAGTGAGAAAACACGTAAGAAATTATAGTCTGAAAATAAAAATGTGATGTGACAAGCAGTAGTGTTAGAGTGAAATAATTGTTTTTACACGTAGAAAGTGTCTAAGATAAATATGAAGCCATAAAGCAAATTTGTTTTTAGAGCACAACTGCATTTTTGGAGGCTATTGCTCTAACTGCATTTCTGTGTGAATGTATATATAATACTTTTAAGTAATAAGTAGGTCTAACAGAAGTAAAAGAGAAGATTGCAGGGATCTTGCTTTATACGTGCATCTGTTGTCGTGTTATTTCTCTAGTCAATTTTCCGTCTTTTTTTTTTTTTTAATGTACTGGGGGTGAGAGTCGGTTTTGAAATTATAAATTTTTATGTATAGATGTGGTGTATGAAAACTTCAGTTACTGATTGAATAAAACACATTTTAGAATGGATGTGTTTTCTCAGAAATGGCAATGATTTTGTGTAGGAGGGCTATTCCACCTCCCTCTTGTCCAAATTGAATTTGAGAGAATTGTTTTTTGAGAGTACAAGTTGTCACCTCTGTTACTAGGACATGTAGTAACGCTCCTTTCTGTTGGCAGCTGCAAAAAAAGTACGAATTCTTTCTGATGTTGAAGAATCAGATAGTGATGCTGCTTCAGAGAAATCTGAGAAAAGGAAGAAAAATATTGTATCAGATAGTGAGGAAGAAGAAGAAGAAAGAAAAGAGAATGCTGGGAAGAAAAAAGAAGAGAAAGATCTGTTTGGCAGTGACAGTGAATCTGGAAATGAACAAGAGTAAGTGCTTCTGGGAATGCGAGTTCCGTCAGGGTTGCAGATAGTGAGAGTGGTGAATGGAGAATGGATGAATCCCAACCAGAGAGTGACTGTCCACCTTCAGTGGTGGTGTGAAGGGGAAGGTCGGTAGTAGGAGGCAGAATGAAAGGTGGATCTCCACACGGTCAGGAGAAATTTTGCAGAAAACGCACTTCACACTGTTGGAGTCTGAACAGATCAATGTTACTGTTACCTTTGCAGGAACCTGATCGCAGATATATTTGGAGAATCTGGTGATGAGGAAGAAGAGGAATTTACAGTAAGTGTTATTATGGATGTCTCTTGTTCACTTGCTAGATTTAATCTTCATGGGGAGGTCCTCCAGAATGACTTTCTTGGTTTGAACTCATTCAAGAATACGCTGTAGCAGGAGGGAAGCTTTGTATTTGGTGGGCTCACTGAGGTGTCTTTGGGTTAAATAACATTTACAGCTTTTCTGTTGGGAAAGGATTGGTGTGAAAGTCACAGGTGGAACTAGGAAGCCTTTGTTCATCTTTTTTCTAGATCCTCTGCAGACTGATATAAAGCTTTTCAAGTGTTGGGTGCCTGAGTAGATGCTGAGTCTTAATCCATACACTTGATTTCCACTGTCTTTGCCCATCAGGGTTTTAACCAGGAAGATCTGGAGGAAGAGAAAGGTGATGGAGACACAAAGGAGACAGCAGATGAATCGGACTCTGATGATAACATCAAAAGAGGGAAGCAGTAAGTCAGTGTTTTACATACTCCTTTGTTAATAGCAAATGCGAGATATTAGTGACAGGGCTCCTCCAAAGACTGAAGGGCTCCTCTAAGCTTCTTGGTTGAGAAGGGCATGGAACTATGTTTCTACAGAAAGTTTGCTCTCAAACTGTGACAGAAGGTCCTGTCTCAGCTTGTACAGTTCAGTCACTTGGCAGTCCATAGAGGTTACCCGTGCTGCTTCAAAGACCAGTGTTTCATGGTTTGCATCAAAACCTGAGTGAAATTAATATCTAAGCAAACAAACATCTAACTCTTACTTTAGCACTTCAGCATTGGAGTTACAGGTGTGTTTCTCTGCTGGTGTAAGGGACTTGCCATCAGCATGGCTCCTTTCTGTCTGCTCTGGTAGCATCAGAGCAGTGTCTTGCAGGTACAGGCAAGCTAAATCCTTGCCTGCTTCAGTGACAACTTTAGCACGTTTTAAACCCTGGATTTGCTAACATGTGCATGTCGTTAGCTATTTCTGCAAGGTCTTGTAGACTTCTGAGGGCATCTCTGAGCCACTCAAGCCCTTTGCTAGTTTCCTAGTTTGTATAATGAGGGTAAATAATTATTTTACAGGGACATTGAGACATAATTCTTACAGATTTATTGGAGAATTTTTGAAAGGTTATGCACAGAAATAAAAAATTATTTCCTACAAAGACAGTAAGATTGACCTTCTTTTGACCATCAGCAAACTCTCTTGCATTTCAGCATGGACTTCATGTCAGATTTTGACATGATGCTGCAACGAAAGAAGAGTATGAGTGGCAAACGTAGACGAAACCGTGATGGTGGAACTTTTATTAGTGATGCAGATGATGTGGTCAGTGCTATGATTGTGAAGATGAATGAAGCTGCTGAGGTGAGTTTTCTAGGCTCCAGAGCCTAGTTCCATTCCATGGGAGAATCTTGTGATAAGTAAAATACAGAAATCTGGCTGGTACTCAGGAGGAGTAATCTGTGCACTATGGAAAGCTTCCAATATCTGAATAACTGTTTAAAGGTTATTTTACTATTCTGAATTAAAAACATTTCTTCTGTTAAAATTTGGAGAAAATATTTATTCATTGTAGAGGTTAAAATTAGTTGACTTAGTAAACCTTGATCAGCTGAGATCAACTGTCCTATAAAAAGGGATAAATATGTGTTCTATAAAACATATAAAGAAGTATATGAAACACTGAGAAAAGGACTATGTTTTCATTTCATCATACAATTGCTAGCATGTGTAATACTTGAGCGTTTGTTCCTGAGAAGAACCCTTTTCTGAACTGTTTGACAATACTGCAGTGTAAATGATGGTAGAGCAAGAAAATTACGGGAGGGTCTGTCTTGGCAGACTGCCTTTTTCAAGGAGTCATTTTTAATACATTACTGTTCAAGGTTTATTGGGGTCTGGTCTTTTGTCAGGTATTTTCTGTTGTGATTACAGTTTTGTTGCAGTAGCAATCAAATGAAAGCTCTGCAAAGCTCATTATAGCCACTTAGGGGGAATATACAGGGAACTTCAGAAAGAGGAATCTTACAAGTATCAACAACACATAAAGAATCTTCCTGAGAAAAAGATAAGAAGGATAATGTGCTTGGGGAGGAAGGGGAGAGTGAAATAGTGATCTGGGAGACGACTGAGACTTTGCCTGTCTCTGAGATGATTGCCAAATGTTTCAAATGAAACCATAAAGTTTGAATGACTTTTTCAAAAGTAGGAAGGCCTGAGCTCCAGTACTGTGGTGTCTTTAGTTCTCTAGCATGTTCCTGTCAAGCCATCCTGGGGCATGAAGAGGGGCACAAGGGCATCAGAAGTATCTCCTCCTTTGCAATAAAAAAAAATTGTGCAGAAAGAGCACAGTTACCACGGTAGCGACATTATGGCCTTGGCTGATAGTCACTTTGAGACCCAGACTTTGTGCACATTTATGTGCTGTTACGCTACTTCATCCAAAAGCTCAAGGTTATCCAGTTATGTTCTTAGATTAAATTAGTATGTATATTCTCACTTCTCTTTGTTTTGCTTACCTATTTTTCTCTTGTTCAGGTGAGATTTTACTAGCAAAGTTTCTAGGTTAGCTATGCATAGTTAGCATGGAGGACTCTGCAAATCTCCAGTTTATTGCAATAGACCTTAATCATGAAATAGAAAAACATGTAACGTTGGGGGGAATCTCCTAATATGATGCCTTTAAGGCATCATATGTTGGCTAAGGTGGGGGAACCCTTCTTTAAGGTAATTTATCATATGTTTTGGGGCTGTAAGAAGACGGAGCAGGGTACAAAGTTAGTGTAACCCTGCCAAAGTTGTACTTCTTGTTTAATAAACGGACTTTTTCCTGTAAATGTTGTAAGGGATGAGAGTTGCTGATTTCTTCTTTTGATTAACTTGCACTTCTTCAACTCCCTACAGGAGGATCGACAGCTGAATACACAAAAGAAACCAGCACTAAAGAAATTAACTTTGCTACCAACTGTAGTTATGCATCTTAAAAAGTGAGTTGTTGTTCTCCCAGTTAATTATCACCTTGGGAATAATTGGGGATTTGGTAGATTTTATGGGGTGACATTACAGTGGCACTGAGTGTGCAGGGAAACGCTTTTCTTTCTTCCAAGTAAATGCTGGAGTAAATGCTCAAAAACCTAAAATTCTACCTAATTTTACCTGTTAATTTACATGAAACAAATTCAAATGCACTGTTGTGGTGAAGAAACATCACATTTTAAGATTTTGATTATGACTTTGTGGCTTCTCTTTACTTCAAACTTTCTAGGCAGGACCTCAAAGAAACTTTCATTGATAGTGGTGTTATGTCTGCCATCAAAGAGTGGCTTTCTCCTCTCCCAGACCGAAGTCTGCCAGCACTAAAGATACGAGAGGAGCTGCTGAAGATCCTGCAAGAGGTTTGAAACTTGGCACTTAACTATATTTGATTTGTGGCTCCTCCATGGTTTTACCAGCACATGTTTTAGGGAATTGTTTAATGGTGAATGTTACCGTAGGCTGCTACCAATGGACCATGCAGTGAAATACGGAAGGACACAAACTGCAAAATAGATGTGTTTGTTTAAAAGTTGTGTTGTTTTAATGAGTCTTTCTTATGTTACCGATGTGCTCTCTAGTTGAAGAAAATTTGGCTGGGGAACTTCAGGCACTTCATTGTTAGAAAAATTGTGCCCATGTTCACAACAAAGCGAATAGCTCTGCCAGCAGCAGGCCAGAAGGCGTTTCTGAGATCTTCTTCATGAAGTTCTCTACCCTCTCTCAGAGAGTTATGTCCTATGGTATTTCTAGATTCTTGATAAATCTAAACTGCTTTGTCACTTACTGTCCCTTGTTCTCAGTGGCTCACACATGGTGATTGGTCACTTTAATTTGTCTTTGCTGCATTCATAAAATAAGCGGGGCATAGTCTTGATAGTGAAGTAGAAGTGCAATTTTTCTTGCAACCCTGCTGGCTTTATTTGACTGAGGCTCTAGAAATATTTCTCCTTGCTAAGAATTTGCAAGAGTTCTGCTTGAATTTAGGATATTTGGCCTTGCCTGCCTGTTGATGTGCAAAGTGTCCAGTTCCCTGTTGGGCTGGCTGTTCGCTTGTTGGTTTAGTGCAGAGTCACTTGCTATGTGTCCCCTGAGTTTTGCTCTCTGGCGGTCTCTTCTCTTTTCTGGCCTGGTAAAGTGTTCAGGGCACCAGAAAGTCCATCATACCCAGTGTAGACTTTCAGCATTTGAGCTGATTATGTGAATGATTTTGCCACATAAATTTTTATCTTTATAAAATGAGTGCTTTGAAGGCAGTAACTCAGCTCTTGGGCAATAAAAGCAAAAGAGTTCTGGATACTAAAATTTTGTGTATAAAACCCAAGAATATTAAGGCAAACTTCTAGTTTTTGATGCTTGATACTTCAGCCAGTTCCTAGTGGGACAACGAAAAGTACTATTTTTTTCAAGCTTATTGTGGGTGGGTTTTGGTCTTTTTGCAAAGTTCAGTGACACCATTTCTTGCTATTTTCTGACTTTTCCTTTATCCTGCAGCTGCCCAGTGTGAGCCAAGAGACCCTGAAGCACAGTGGCATTGGACGGGCTGTGATGTACCTCTACAAACACCCCAAAGAGTCGAGACCCAACAAGGATATGGCAGGGAAGCTAATCAGTATGTAAACCTGCCTTTGCCTTGTGTCAGTGAGATTTCACTGGAAAAATTTAATTTGCACCAGTCTTTCAGTTGCATGTTTTTTGCTCTGGCTGTAGTAGAATTCTGTGAAGTCAGAATCTCACTAACCTATTTCATCACTTTGTAGAGCTCTTAACAAGTGCTGTTACATTAATTTCTGTATACCCATTTTCCTGCTTCTTTCATTCTTGTTCTAAAGGCATTTATTTTGCCCAAATCCTTTCTTGTCTAGTTGTCCACACCTCATCTATATGGTACAAAGTCAGGAAGGTGCTACCAAAAGACTCTTTATTCCACGGACTTCAGAGAGATTCTGGATGACCAAAAGTTTACTTCTTAGACAGCTGTAGTCTTAGATGTAGTGTGGTCCATCCCGAATGACTGCAAACTGATTATAAACTTGTTTGGTTCTTTAGGAACTATTTTGCATATTTCTAAGATGTGATATGCAGGAGTACCTGACACTTAGTATTCTAAGAGCTGAGAGAGATTCTAAAAGAGCAGGCAACAGCACTGAGGAGACTTTATGGATGAAAGCTCTTTCTTACTGTCCACAAGGCTGGATTTCCCCGAAATAATAAGAATTTCAAAATAATTTCTTTGGTTGAAATGAAGCATAAATACTTGCCATAAACTTTGAAAGCTGTATTTGATCACCAGAATGGTTTGGAGATCAACTTCAGATGCCTAGTGTTTGTTAACCTATTTATTTTTATTTTTTTTTTAATAGATGAATGGTCTCGACCCATCTTTGGCCTTACCTCAAACTACAAAGGCATGACAAGAGAAGAGAGGGAACAGAGGGATTTGGAACAGATGCCTCAGCGAAGGAGATTGAGCAGGTAGGAGCAGCAGGCA
This sequence comes from Limnodromus scolopaceus, assembly GCA_028565335.1. Lineage (NCBI taxonomy): Eukaryota > Metazoa > Chordata > Aves > Charadriiformes > Scolopacidae > Limnodromus > Limnodromus scolopaceus. The sequence continues at coordinate 29,300,097 of JAOXNO010000052.1, read as the reverse complement.
GAAACGTGAAATCCTTCTGTCTTTCTAAGACTCCATCGAGGAAAAACAAAGTGGTGTGGAAATATTAAGGGAAATAAAAGGTTACTTAGTTATGACCTCTCTCTTCTGCCACACTTGACTGTCTTTTAAAAGTACTATCTTTCCTCTGCCTATAAAATTTTATTTTTCTTGCAGCTCTGGCGGTCAGACTCCCCGCAGGGACCTGGAGAAGGTGTTAACTGGAGAGGAAAAGTAGGTTGGATTATTTTTTTCCAATTTTTATTAGAAAAAATTATTTAATGTTACTAACAATATTGCAATTTATTTTTGAGGGTTTAGAGGCAACAGTTATGCTTCTTGGAAAACTCTCCTTGTGTTCTCTCATGTCTGTACTGTGACGTAAAAGGGAACTTGTACAGGAAAAAATAGGCTGTAGCCTCTGTGCTTCAGAGGCAGAACACCCTATATTGCTTGTGCTACTTCCTATACAAGATTTGTCTCCAACAGTTGCATCTTTTTCTTCTGCAGGGCTCTTAGGCCCGGAGACCCCGGGTTCTGTGCCCGTGCGAGGGTGCCAATGCCCTCCAACAAGGACTACGTGGTCAGGCCCAAGTGGAACGTGGAGATGGAGTCCTCCAGGGTAAGCTCTGCGGTGTGGGGATGGCTAAGGGGCTCTGCCTAAGCTGTCTCTGGGAATCTGTCACCTTTCTGCTGTCCTTACTGTACAATACGGTGGTTCTTCTAAGTGTCTCTTCTAATTTGAGTAGATGTTAAGTTCTGCTGTCAAGTGGGCTGTTTTAAGCTCATCAAATACTTTCACTTAGGTATTGTTTCTTCTCTTACCAAAAAGAGATATTCATGTTAACTCTTCTAGAGTTTCTCTCTAGGGTAAAGGCCTCTTATTTTAGAGCATTTTTGAACTAAAGCCCTGCAATTCAATAAGTATGTCACTGCTGTTTTTATACCTCTCCCAGTTTTTGTATCATGTTCTTCTGATAATAATCCAGTTTGGGAAAATGTCAAGGTTTTGCTAAACATTAACAGTGTCAGTAGAGGCCTTTGCCTTGCTTTATTTAGTTCATCCATCTACCTTGTACAGTTTAATTTAAAAGCGGAGTACGTGGTAGAACACATGTAAATGGAAGAAGTAATAATTACTGTGCTTTCTGCTGTTATCTCTCCTTCTGTGCATTAATTGAGATATTGTTTCTAGCCCGGGACTATTAAGAGAGGTATTAGTCGCTTGGAAAAACACAAGAGACGGTTTGCTGAACAGAAACGACTCAGCAAAGTGCATCGGGCCATCAAGTTCAGCATTGAAGGCAACAGGATGCCCCTGTAGCCATGACACTCTGCCTTCCCCAAGTTTGAGAGGTATCCCTCAAGGGAGGTGTGAACAGTGCATGTGCTTCAGCTGTCGGCAGTTTGCACATACAGGAAAGGAGTGTGCACACCCTAACTTAAACTTGGAAAACTCTCCTTGTATTCTTTCGTGTCTGTACTGTGACCTAAAAGGGAACTTGTACAGGAAAAAATAGGCTGTAGCACCTAACATCTGCCATGATACCTGCCTCGACAGCTTCAGGGTATCCAAATGACAGGTATTAATTGAAGATACCTGTACTCAAAAATAGCTTTGCACCACCTATGGTTTTGAATGCTGTTGTGACTTAATTGGGTTCTACAGGTTTACCTGAACTGACACACAGGAGTTCTTAGCCCTTAATATAGGACCTCACGTCACTGTATGTTCACATCTCTGGCTGATGTTTCACTGGTACAAAGTAAGGTTTTTTTCACACCCACTTTTTGGAGAAGTTGAGTGGTGTGAGACTTTACGGGGTGGTTGACAGGAGGCAGAGAATGAGCCCTCTGCAGACCAGGGGGAGGAGAATCCCCGGCTGTGAACAGAGGGTGGAGGGAGGTCAATCAATGACATCCATCAACGTGGGAAATGTTGTGACAGTTTCTCGTCTGCCTTTCAGTTCTGTGAGCAGGGATTGCCACAAACCAATAGTGATAGGAAGAGGTTAGCACAAATGGTAGAGAACTGTTGAGTTTAAGCTTCGTATTTATTTGTTTTAAAAAAAATAATATATTTTTTAAAATCACTGTGAAATTCCAGATATAATTTCAATGACTAGTGAATAGTTTTATGAATGAAGTTTATTTAAAATCAGTGTGACAGGAGCACCTTCCTCAGTGATGGGAACAAGAGGTTCAGTTTCTGATAGATGTTTTTTGTCAGATATTAAGTAGCATGTTCTGGATATGTTTGTTTCTCCCAGACTTTAAAGGTGTGGAGTTTCCATCATTTATTGTTTCTGTTCTCTGGTTAGGGGGAATTGCTTTCTAGAAAGTAACGGCCATGGATTGGAAGGTCCTTGCTGTTTGTCTTCAGTGGTGTTTCTTTACAGAATCACTGTATTTTATCTGTGCAAAGTCACTGCTGTGTCATCTCAGTTTTCTTTAATTTGCAGTTAAAATACAGAGATGAAATTAACTCCTCTAATAACCCGGATGGTCAGCGTAGGCATTTCTTTTGCTCCCTGCTACACCACTTTTTTTCCCCCAGTAATCTCTTGCTTTATAAGTACTAATCAGTGACCTTGAAAATAAATAGCGGTTTGGAATTGATCTATCAACTCAATCCACCTCAATTACTGTGTATTTGTGTCTAAAACTCTTCCCCCCGCAGGAAGCCTGTATTTATGACACTGTAGCACAGTGTATTTTGACACTTAACTGCAGCCAGTAGAGATACAAAACTGTTCCAGACTGTACGTTCAGCTGGCACGCGAACAACTAACACCCTTATTAATCCCTGTAAGGTGAAAGCTTTCCCATGTGGTGGTTGTGAGCGCCGCTACCTCCATGTATGTGATGCATATGTTGGGGGAACCTTTTTACCCACTTTGTGGGGAGAGAATGTGTGCACGTAGACACACACAGGCGCGCGCACACACACAACCAGCTGGAACCAGTGGCTTCATCACCTCCCTCTTGCAGGTTTAACCTTGCATGCGTTGCTTTTCTTGAACCTCTGGGACGTCTGCTTTTTTTCAGTGGTAATTATTAGTTTTATTTTTTAAGTTCCAGGGGACCTCTAAGAAAGGGGTGAGTCGACTGGACAAACAGATGCGGAAATTCACAGATATCAGGAAAAAAAGCAGATCGGCCCATGCAGTGAAAATCAGCATTGAGGGCAATAAGATGCCATTGTGACCCTTCACAGAATACCCCATGATCTCTGCTGTAAGACAATACACCCATAGACTCTTTGGAGACCTTTAAATTTTTTAACAACTTGTTTGGGGTTTTTTTGTTTTTGTTTTTGGTTTTTTTTTTTTTTTAGTGAATCTTTAAATTGTTGGTTCAGGTTCTGGTATCAGATGTTGTCCGAGGACTGTGAATATGGGGACTTCTTTCTCCTGATTGTATTTAAACTTGCTCTATTGTGTCCTTTGTACAGATCACTTATTTGTTGTATTGCAACACTTTAGACAATAAAACATCTTCTGTTTTTCGGGGGGCTGTCTGTTGATTGCTCAAGAGAATGTATGTGCAGACCACCTCGTATGTGGAAAAGCTGCTAGCTGTTAATTTTCTGTTTACCATTGTCCATTTTCTCTTTATTCAGTGCTTTTTTAATATTAATCAGTTGTTTTGTCTTTGGGAATGTACATATACTGGTTTTCATAAGAAATAGTGACCATCTCCACTCGAAGGAGTTCATTTTTCTTGAAAGCCTGGTGGAAAGTTCAAGTGAAGACCAGCAGACCAACCACTGGAAATTCCGGCAGCTCCCAGCTGAAGTGCTTGACGTAGGACAGAGGGAGAGGTATTTCACTTCTATCCGTCCTCTGGGCGAGCCGCGAAGCCTTCAACCCTGATGGCTGTTGGTGAGCAAAGGGCTTTTCTGTGATTGATAGATCATTTTTTAAAGTGAGCCAGAGTCTGGAATCGAGGTGAGTGAGGCTGCTCAGGGAGCCTGAATGTCAGATGGCTGGGCACGTCCTTTCTGGGTGCTGTGCTAGATGGGCCTTTGCTGATACTGCTGGGACAGCCTTTTGTAGAGTTGAAAACCATGTGAATTCTTTTGTTTTGCTTTGGTCTTTGGGTGACTGAAATGTGTGTTGCTCTGGAGCCCACTAGTGATGTTCTGATAGCTTTACTGTAACCAGGGTGAGGAGCAGGGTCCTGTCTCTGTGTTGGGGGATAATGCGGCTGTTTCTTTGTCCCTGGTGCTACAGCAAGACAGCAGAGCAACACTTTGTACCTCTGCTTGTTTACCTCGCCCCCCTGAAAATGTCATCTGAGCTTGCCCACACGAGGAGGACTCTTCTCCTTGCAGTTGGGATCTTCGTAAGGAAGTTGCCTTCGTTCCAGAGGAGCACAGCCCTGTTTGTTGGGATGTGTGTTCTGGAATTCTGGGAATTCTTTGCGGTAGGGATCCTGGAGGCACTTTTACTTAGTACCTCTGGCATCTGCCAGCGTAAGTACGTGGTTGGTCACATTTCAAATAGGCTCCTGTGAGGCTGCAGGGGCCTGTGACAGTAATAAATACATAAAGCTGAATGCTGGGACATGAATTGAAACTGGAGGAGGAGGCCCACGCTGGCTGGAGCCTGCTGAAGGAATGCTGCTCATAGGACCACTTCACCTGCTGTTGCCAGGTGAAACCCACCTCAGGGGTGTGGTTTTAGCATGTTGGGAGTTTCA
>JAOXNO010000052.1:29243731-29295296 GCA_028565335.1 Limnodromus scolopaceus | reverse complement strand
CTCATAGGACCACTTCACCTGCTGTTGCCAGGTGAAACCCACCTCAGGGGTGTGGTTTTAGCATGTTGGGAGTTTCAAGGGCTTGGGGCTCCCCCCCTCCCCCCATTTTTAATTAAGAATTTATTGAAAACCAGGGAGTTCCTTACTGCCATATTGGAAGCTGCAGCTATGTGGAAAAGTAAGTGATGGGAGTTGAGCTGTTTGACCCCAGGTTCTGTTTGGCCCTGGTGGTCTATGGGTTAAGGTGGGATTCCCCCTCCCCCTTTGTAGTTCTGGTGCTGCAGTCACGGGGCTACTTTTAAGTAAGTCCTAAGTGATGGTTTCTTAAAGCACCAACTCCAGTGGTCTTGTGCGGTTCTAATACAGTTTCTTCCCATCAAAATTAATCGTAATAGCTCACATCATGTGCTCTGAGGGGAAAAAAAAGGTGGTTCTGGTTTTTTTTGTGGAATGGTAAGAACAGAGTTTTACAAGGTGTTGAACAAAGCTGAGAGAGAAAAACCTCTCATCAATGTGAGTATTCAGATAAAAAAAATTCATAGTGCATTGTAAGGAAGGTCTCAAAAATAAACACTTTTGACGTGAGTCACAAAGACCAACTCTGTTGCAGCAGAACAGCAACTGAGAGAGGCAATGCTATGAATGTGGCCATGACGGTTCCCAAAGGGTAATTAATTAGGGGGTAGTGTTCTGGCCCATGCCTATTTTATTTCACCTGCCTTGTTGGCACAGAGCACTGAAAGTACGTGAGGCTCAAGCTGTGTGGGGAAATCAGCCTCTTAAGGAGGGTGGGCTGGGTGCACCCAGTCTGCCTTCAGTTTAGGGTGATAAAAAGCTGTCTCTTGGCTGTGGAGGTGTGTTGGCTTTTTTCCCATTGTGGTTGTTCAAAGATATTTCATGTCTGAATTACTGGTTTTCATGAAAGCCTGGGTGAGGTAAATTGTGCACGAGGGGGTGCAGGGCATCTTCAGAATAAAGAAAAAGGGGTTTTCAGGAAGAAAAATGTGAAAAATGGACAGTTCCTATTATTTGCTACTTCTGCAGCGCTGTGGTGTGGTTCCACTGGTCTGGTCCCCTGCCCGGAGCGGGATGGGGGCTGTGGGGGGGTGTGTGGGCACACGAGGCCCATCTTCCTGCCTGTCCTCAGCCGCTGCCGCAGAGGAGGTGCACTGCAAAGAGGGCTCCTCCTGAGGCACAGGAGACACCTCACTGCCCCTCCCCCTTCCCCGTAATTTGTTTATTTCACAATTCTACCACACAATTCTCTTAGGTTTCTCCAGCTGCAGCCATGGGCATTCCCTCACAGACGTTTTCTCCAGGGCAGCTTTCCATACAGGTACTGGTTCTGTATCAGAAAACAATTGTAGTCTAGTAAAATTAATTGTACCGGAGGTAACAGTTCTACTCGGTGACAAAACTTCAGAGTCCCCAGCTGCTGTGTTCATGGTGTTTCACAACTGGAGGACAGACAACAGTACCAGAAACACTGTTCCTTTTCCAAGCAACTCATTCACACACAGGACTGTTCACCTGGTTTTGTGATACACATGGAGGCCTGAGAAACAGAAAGCATTTTCTTTCTCTAAAAAACCAAATTAACAAATTTCTGATAGGAATTTACATTATGAAAAGGTGTAGCTGTTGCCTTGTGTTAGTTGCAGAATAGGTCTTTATTATACACGAGTATTTTAGTAATACTTGAATGAACAATTTAACCATTCATTGTAAACTGACTCAATTTCTTGATTTCACAGCATTAATGACAGGAACTGCTTCGTGTCTCAGACTGAAACACCCCCTAACAACAGAATTGTCCCTGGTTTTGAAGACGGTGTTAAGAAAAGTTAATGGAAAAGTTTTCTGAATCTGCTACGCTTTCAACCGTCTCTTTAATCCAGGGGATGTAGTTGGATACTCTGGTGTACACACCGTACTTTCCTTCTTGGGCACAGCCCTCGCCCCAGCTCACAACGCCCAAGAGAAACCAGGTGTTGTGGTAGGACATGGCGAAAGGGCCACCGCTGTCCCCTTTGCAGGCGTCGGTGGCCTGGCTGTGGTAACCGGCGCAGAACATGTTGTCGGTGACCAGTCTGTGTGTGGAGCGCTGACAGGTCTCCATGTTCACGATGGGCAGCCGCACTTTCATGAGGAAGCGGAGAGTGGAGCCTCTGTCGTGGGTGGCCCCCCACCCGCTCACCATCCCCACTCGCCCCTCCTCGGAGAGCAGGGCGGCCAGGTTGGGGCTGGGCAGGCAGAGGGGAAGCACGTACTCGTTGAAAACAACGTCACTGCTCAGGTACAGCAGGGCGATGTCACCGTTGTAGTCGTTGGAATCGTAATGGGGATGTGTCCAGCTCCGTTCCACACCAATCTTCTGCTCTTTGAGTTCTCTTTGATACTTGTCAAAGTCTCCTGCAGCCGTGACAAGTTAAAATGTTAATCGACTGCAAACAGCCCGGACGGTGTCTCAGGGTGGGACAGGAAGGAGGGAGAAAGCACAGACCAAAACAAATGGTGCTCTGTGACAGTCACTTCTTACGCTGTAGGTGTGATCCTGCCAATTGCCCTTTAAGGGCAAAACAAAGGCATTGACTGGATGAACAGGTACTGACAGGGATTATGGCTTCCCAGGTAGGGCTTTTACCATAAATACTGTCACTGGCTTTCAGCACGCCCTGTATTTTGAAGAGTTGGTCTAAGCGTCCAGGGGGCTTTGTGTGTTCCCCCTCAGGGACACGACACAAGCGTTAAGCTGCCGCCATGGCTGAGGCTGAAGAACTGTTCCCTGCCAGTTCCCAGTGCTGTGTTCTGTTCACTCCTGCACAGCTCTTTGCTGGTTGTGTTTATTGCAGCGTTCCTGCTGCGAGGGGCTCCAGCTCCCGCTGTAGTACGTGAGGAGGGAGAGGGGCTTTCTGCTGGGGACAGGTACAGGTGAGGAGGAGCTGGCAGCTCACCAGGAAACTAACCTTAAAACTGACATGAGACCATCACCTACAGGATCCCTCTGCCTTCTGTGGTACACCCCGAGATGTGCACAGTGAGTTTGCCAAAACAGGCAATAGGAAAAGATAAATCTGTGCCTTACACTCCACGTTCTCCACAAAAAGGAGTCCCTTCACACTAAACTATTGCCAAAAAACAAAGCATCTGTAACTCTGAGTCAGGTTGGATGTGTCTGTCTGTTTCTCAGCCATACCCTACTCTCTTCATGTACAACACAAAGGGTATTTTAAATAAGAGATGAGCCCAGTGTTTATACAAACTACAGCCTGTACTCACCCACGGTGACATGGTGTGGTCTGACAAGGTCAAGGCAGTGCGCAGCAGTGACCACCCAGCGGCTGCTGATTAAACTCCCGCCACAGAACCCAATACCCTTACTGTTCCGGATCAAAACCTGTAGGAGAGAGGAGGCAGCCGCGTCACCAGGTAAGTACTGTCCCTGCGTACGTACAGTCAGTCCCGTGCCGGCCGGTTGTAGGCTCTCTTGGAAAGAACACCTCTGGCAATAACCACTGCAGTGCACAAAGGAAAGGTGATGGTGTTAAAACAAGAATAAAATGAAGTGATTGCACATCTGTGACAAGGGAATATTACGATGACCTGAGCGTGACACAAACGGGATCAGAGCTGTGGTGACTGACAGTCTCCTGCAGAAACAATCTGGTTGTGATTCCTCACTAGGGGGGAGGAACAGTAACACCAAGTGGATTCTGTTGGTGCTCAGGTTAAAAAAGAAGAGAGTGCTGTTTGTCTACAGGAACAAGGGACAGGAAGGAGTGGTCAAGTGAAAGTGCCAGTAAGAGTGGAGATTCAGACACTTCATTATTTTTCCCTTTATTGGTAATAGAATTTGGAATGATCTCCAGAGTAGAAAATGGAGCAGTAAAACCACGCTGCTCAGTGTTAGATGTTTGTCTTGTCTGTTGAGAATTATAAGCTCCACTAATGCTTCAGCAGCTCTTAAACTCCTCCCTGAATCTGTTATTTCACGCGTTAAACTGAAGGAAAAGCTTCATTTTGTTTCAATGACATGAACAATCAAATAGTGGCAAAAGGCGGGACACGGACTGGCCTCCGACCTTGGTCTGGCTCCTGCAGTAACGTCACGTTTTACACAAGCCATTTCGACTTAGTTCTATGTACTATTGATGCTTTTAATTCTGTTCAGTACCGCTAGAACAAAACACTGACAAGCAGCAAAGAAAAATTACCTGAAAATTCTGTCTTAGGTTATGAAGAACTAGATTGGAAAGGGTTTGCAAGATGCTTTTTAAAAAAAAATAATTAAAAAACTTACAAGATACAATTATGAATTGCCTGCAGTAATGAACATTTAAAGCTTCCTTGATGGTAATGCTTTATTTCAAGAAGAAACTGGTCAGGCAGCATTCGGGCTGCATTCCCTTCTCACAGCCCAAAATCCCAAGGAAAGCAGCTGGTGTTCCCCCTAGAAGTGCATAAGATGGCAGAAACCTGTACAATTTCCTAGTGGTGACATTGCAGCTTGCCAAAGTGCACAGTGACAGCACCGTCCCCACAGGCTTCACCTGCGAAATGCCTCCTCAGGGGTGGGGACATCGTTCCTTGTGGCAGCAATAAAACAGCCTGGTTTTAGATCAGTCTGTCGCCATTCTGTGCACACGCCCAGAGACAATACTATACAGCGATGAAACAGAGACAATAGGAACGAGCGAAAATTAAGAACACACAAAAAAGGTGAAAACCAAATCAAGATAGTGGAAATAAACTCTTCAGGGAGGTTCCCCTGCTTGCCACAGGCCACTCGCCTTCCCATTTGAGCCCTCTCAGCTGTATGTCCCTTACCCTAACAGGGTACAAGCGCAGGGTTCTAATGGAGAATCTCACCTGGTCATAGAAAAACTTTAGTGAAAAATGCCAGCAGCCATTTGGAAAGGAGTGAGGAGCACAGCCTTCACCAAGGACAGTCAGAAACAGAGAAGCCGAGTAACGGAGCAGGAGAAGAGCTGATGGACGTAGTTGAGAGAGGAAGTATGAAGCTGAGATGACAAAAGTGCCATCTGGGATGGGGGAAGGAAGATAAATAAGGCAACTGAGATATGTATCATCAAAAAGACCTGAAGAAGTTTGAGACATACATATGGCTGGATTGCTCTCGACCTGAAAAAAAAGCCCTTATAATGGCTTGATGAGCTCTGCTCCAGCTGGGACCCGTGATGCTGAAGTGAGCAAGGATTCAGGTGTGGTATTTATGGGCAGGCTGGAAGGAAAGAGTTACCTGCCAGGGGCAATGTCCACGGTGACACAAGGTTCCTCCCGTTATCCTGGCGCCATTCTGCTCTGAGGTGGAGCTGACGTTTATCTGGGCGAGCTGAGGCGTGTGTGAAACATTCCCCCAGTCGCTGCTCCCACTGAGCCCATCACGGGTGCTTTGGTTTTGCCCAGCAGCGTTTTCCACCCTCTCCTCCTGCCTGGCAGCGGGCACCGTGGTCTGGCTCTGCCACGCAGGGCCCTGGGTCGGGTCGCTCCATGGGGTCGGGTCTCTCCCAGGCCTGGCCGTCCCCTCCACTGCCTCCTCCTGCCCAGCGGCACCATCTCCCACCGGCTTCTGGGTGACACAGTCCTCCAGAGTCTCGTTCCAGCTGGAAGCACCTCCTGCCACCTCAGTGTCCCCCTCCACATGCACGCTCTGCCCAAAGAAGGTCTCATTTTCCCCAACATCGCTTTGTTCCAGCTCCGTCTGCCCAACTCTGCCCTCCCTGCTCTCATTCCAGGTGGCCACGTCGGCCCCGTGCTCACGCCGGTCCCTCGGGAGCGGTTTCTGGCCCAGCCGCGCTTCCTCCAGCACCGGCCGGGCTTTAACCAGGCCGCAGGGAAATGGCGCTGGAGGAGGAAAGGCAGAAACAACGCTGTGAGTTCAGGGCGCCCGGTGCCATGTCAAACTCCAACACAGAAGCAGAACTTATCCTGCCCAGGAATGGGATCCAACCCTCCCGCAAGAGCCCAGGAACAGCTGACACCTTGATGTCAGACTCCACTTTTGCCACCCACCATCACCAGACCAAGGTGTGTTGAGCTAATGACCCACAAACGGCCCACGGCTGTGCCTCTTCACAGCCACAGGCATCAGCCACGGCTGGCTACCCCAGGAGCGGGCTCTCTCTCTCCCAAACCCCTTGGGACAGGATCTCCCAAACCTTAACACAAGGTTTTAAAGACGCTGGTGATGTCCCCTCCCCTCCCAACCCTGCGGTTTTGCTTCATAAAAGGAGGAAAGGGCCCACCCTGGACTGTGCTGCTGCCCCTCTACCCAGCACGTGCTCACGGGGGCACTGGTCTGGAGAGACACCTGAGTGAGAAGACCCTTAACATTTAAAATAAATAAACGAAACTTAGATAAGACAGATCTTTTCCATACACTAAGTCAAGCTGCGGCAGCTACAGCATCTTCTGCAACAAGTGAAGAGGAAAAGACTCCGTGCCGGCCAGGCTTTACCTGCTTGGACGCATCTCTTCCCGTCCTCGTGCAAGCGGTAACCCCCGGCGCAGGAACACACCACCTGAAAGGCGCCGCTGCCCTCCCTGCAGTACTGCCAGCAACCCCCGTTCTTGTACCAGCATTCCAGCTTTTCTGCCATGGGAACACACGGGCATTCACTTGGTTACCGGGAGGCAGGGACCCCGCGCAGCTTCCAGCACTAGTCTTACGTGAAATAAAGTAGGAAAAAAACAATCTGCTGAAATCTCGCAGGTAAATAGGAGGAGCCACCTCTCACAGTTCCAGAAAACCACGCTGGTTTGTGGATTAGTGCCTTATGTCTGTTGTCGTTTGCCTGTTCCTACCGTTTTCTTACTTGCCAGCTTTGTCTTGAGGCCACAGCCGGGCCCTCGGCCTCTCTGCCTGGAGAGCAGGGGCAAGAAAATGCCTGGAAGAGCAAACACTTCTAAATGCACCCAGTTTTTGAACCATCCGCACACCTGATCTTTTATATCATGATGGATTTAAAGTACTAGCCATTTTGGTGGGGGCCAAGTCTGCGAGACATTGACTGAGGGTTTTTTAGTTACATTAAAAGAACAATCAATGTTTAATTGCTTCACTGGAAAAAGAAAAGGTGGAGGTGGACAAAAGCACTTGGGGGGGGAAACAACTTAGGATTCATAGTTCGCACGTCACTTTGGCTTTTGCTGTGACATTGTGCCTCAGTCATTTGCAAACTGGACACAGTATTTCATGGGACCAAAAATCCACTAAGAGATGGGCAGCTTTTCTGCTTCATTTTTTGCCACTCACAGATTACAACATAAATACAATTACTTTTTTTTTTGACTCACAGTAAGCTTTGGGTAATTTGATGCATTTACTCAATAAAATCAAAGAGAGAACAGGGCCTCACCATGAATGGTCTCCAGCGCAGGCGTCTGCGGCAGGAGACGTGTTGTCACTCAGAAGTGATAAAAAGGGGTATCTCCCTGTCCTTTCCTGGGGGAGACGGGACATGGCCACGTGCCACAGCTGAGTGCAAGGCCCAGGCTGCAGCTGCTGGGTGACAGACAGGAGGTGGTGCCAACCGCACAGAGCTGTAGCTACAGCCACTGTCACAACTCCACTCCCTTCCCAGGGTGGCGGTGCCCCAACAGGTCCCATAAGAACACCCTGTTTGAGTGTACGAATCTTTAACAACCGACCCGCTCTGCGTCACACAGTCACCACCGATAACCTCAGCAAGAGCCTGTCCAAAGGTTCAGCTCAAGCACCCAAGGAGCAAACTCCAGCCTTAATCCCTCCTTCACAACAAACGTCAACGTGTCTGTTCCCGGACTCACCTTTTTCACAGTTGTCTCCTCCAAATTTTGGGGGGCAGATGCAGAAGTAATTGTAGTGTCTTATTTTGCAGACTCCACCATTGCTACAGGGATTTGTACTACATGGATTTAAACCTAAGAAGAAGAAACGAGGCGGAGTGTAATCCCAGGAATTAAGAGAAGCTTTAAACTGCCACAGAATTCTTTGTACCCAGAAGGGACACAAGAAATACATTTTTTTAGAAATTCCGTTTTTAACCTACCTTTGTAATTGAACCAAAACTCCATCTGCAGGAAGAAATCACAAATGAAGAAAACAGTCAATGAGTGCTCATCATGGTTACTGAAGATATAATTTAGAAAAAAAGGGGTTTTTTTTCGGGTGCATGTAAATTAACATTTTGATTAGAACCATAAGATACATTCTCAGAGCAGATCTCCTGATCGTCACCAGGCAGCTCACTTTTGTGTTGTAGCACAGACCAGCCACAAACTGGACTGTACTGGGATGATAACTAAACTGGAAGCTGAGATCCATAAACCCTCCAGCTGGTGACTGGCCTGTGGCATCAGCCCAGAAGGTCCCTGGTGGAACACCCGTGGCCCGGGTTCCCAGCCAGATGCTACCGGGCCCTGGGAATGTTGGAGGGGTCTGATCAAGCAAGTGGCCCCTGAAAATGTCAGGATCAGGTCGCTGGATTTCGGCTCTCACAGAAAGAGGCTCTGGATACTTCTAAGGAATTGTGTTTAACATTTACATAACTGAGCACTTGCCCGTGGCTGCCGTGAGTGACCCGTCCTGACTACCAAGCTGCAGAATCCATAGGGACACCTCTGCCAGAGGCCATGGAAGGTGGCTTGGGAAGGACTACGTACAGCTCACTCTTAACTTTCATCTATTTTTCCTAAAATAAAGTTTCTCACTGTTTTCTCCTGCGAATGGAAGATCTCCCTCGCCTCCTCAAACGAACACTTCTCCTCATTGCATTCTCTCTCCAAGTTCCCTGGACGAATCTCTTCTAGAAAATAGTTCGCACGTTTATGGACTTTCAGCACCTCGTGTGCTTCCTCTCTTCTCAGAAACACTAGAAAAACAAAATCCAACAGTTGATACTGGAAGACAACGAATGGGCATCATCACAGTCACAGTCAAGTGTGTTCTCAGTTGGGTAAACAATATAAAGAAGGGGAACAGGGATCTACCTAAAGAGCCCAAAGGAAAATAAAATTACTATGTGTTCCATCTAAATACACCGGTAGTTAAAGCTTTCTTTTGGTGGATCAAAAGACCCACTGCTGAGACTTGCAGATTGGTGCAGAAATAATTTTTTATTCCACAAGACTCTTGAGGGTTGCAGCTGCTTCTTTGGTACCTGCTGGGGCCACAACAGGACGGACACCGCTCCCTTATTAAAAGAAATCTATAAAATGTCAGTTTTGTACTTCGCTTCCCCAAGCTGTCTGCCCTCCCCCTCCAATGTCTGAAGAGCTATTACTGCCAATAAATGGAGGGAGGAGTGGCCAGAAGAGGGACTATGGCAGCAGGGTCCTCCCCACATCCCCCCTGCTGCTCCATCGCAACTCTTTGCTGAAGGGCAGCGCTCCCAGGATTTTCCAGCCAGGATGCCCTGAAGGAAAACGAGGGCTCGCTCAGTGATACCACGTGGCAGCACTGTTTCGAGAAGATGGAGGTTTTTGCCTTAAATCTCCAGAATTGTGGCCCTATATCCAAAGCCCATCCATCTGACAGACTGAAAAACTGCTGCTAAGAAGAGTTTTGAGAAGAAAACTCACTTCCTAATCCTGGCAAAGCCCGTGAAAATTCACGCAGCGGTTCACTTAACAGAACTGCTTTCCCAGCCATGGCTTGGTGTCCCAGACAAGTCAAAATCCTCTGGCAAAGAACACAGTTCTAGAGATGGACCATAAAGACACGCATTTCTTTGCGGTTGCAGGATCGGTGCCCATAACAATGACCAAAATTCTAGAATAATATTCAATTGCATCATTCCTCGGCAATTAGAAAAAATCCACAAAATCTCTTGGCTGAGAAAGCTCTGGAGAGATCCTGCTGCCTGGTAACAGGGAAAATGCCTTCTACATACATCAGTGAAACTGTCCTTCACCACCCCTGAGGTGGGTGATGACCCCCGGGGTCATCTTTAAAGGACTGTAAGTCCCGGTAAGGTACCCCCGTAGGGGCTCTGCCTGTTGTAAAGCTTTCTGGTTCCCAGACACCACTCTGCTTCTGCTCTCCCTCCTCTGCACGGACAGCCACAACGATGGGTGAGATCCTGTACGTTCACACGCCTGCTCTAAAGCTCCCTGTGGCCACTTCCAAACCTTGTGTAGCTGTTGTAGCAATATCAACATGAGGTCCAAGAACACATGTTGAAACTGCCTAAAACTGGACACAAACTTGAACATAAGAAGTTCCACCTAAACATGAGGAGGAACTTCTTCATTTTGAGGGTGGCAGAGCCCTGGAAGAGGCTGCCCAGAGAGGTGGTGGAGTCTCCTTCTCTGGAGACGTTCAAAACCTGCCTGGACACGTTCCTGTGCAACCTGCTCTGGGTGGACGTGCTTTGGCAGGGGGTTGGACTAGATGATCTCCAGAGGTCCCTTCCAACCCCATATCATTCTGTGATTCTATGTAACACCACAAGGAGAATACTTTTCAACAGGACAGTGGTCTAGGTAGGAAGTTAAGAAAGGCTGATTTCCCTTGATTTCCCTTGGAAATGTATATACAAATATTCTTTTTTTTCTCGTGCATTTCAGGAAGTGCTTCTTCAACTCACAGGACTTCGTGTTCAGAAAAGGAATGTAGTTTCAGTTTAAATGCCAAGATTGCCACAAAAGGACAATTAAGTTAAAAACGTAAATCAGAAATATCTACCTGAATACGAAAAGGGACAGCTGCTGTTGATGGAGCACATCAGTAGGAGAAACACCACAAGTGAGGAATTGCTCTCCATTTCAGTGAGCGTTCAGAATCCTCTGACGTCCTGCTGGTTTCCTTCAGAGGGAAAAGAAGAACAAAATTGGTATATTGTCATAAAAACCAGCAAGGGTGAATTAGCTTGCAAAAAAAGATGAAGAAGTAGAAGGAAGAGGACAAGAGAAGGGACAAATAAAGCAAATTCCACCCGGTTCATTTTGATCTGATGTTTGTGGTTTCTCCGGGCCACAGCGATGCTGCACCACTACAGGAGGAATCCCAACCGTTTGTCCAGCAACAAGCAGAGGGTGACCCAGCCCGGGCTGTGGCGCAGGGTCTGACCCAAAGCCCACGGATGTAGCACACACGCTGTGAGGAACACGGGAGGCCTGGATCAGGCCCAAACCGAGCAGTAGCCAGTTCCAGCGACAGCCTCGTTTAATCGGCGAAGGATCCGGGCCGAGGTGTGAGCTGCACACTTCAGCCAGCAGCTGCTAATGACGGCAGCTGCTAATTACTGATGGTCTTGTCCTTTAAGATGTACGTGCACACCCCAATGAGGAGACCATCCACCACGTACCTGGCAGTACACGTTACACGACAGAAGTTTGTATTTCTTCATATTACCTTCCCAGGCTAAGTAATTTTCCGGGATTCAACAGCACATACCTCTTTGCTACTTGTATTTTTTTTCCCCCAAACCACAGGATCCAGAATGCCTCCACTTTAAACAGAACCGTGCAATTATACTCACTTTTTTTCTTTTCTTTATTTTTTTAGGGGAAGACAGGAGAGAGACTTGGATGTGCACCAGGAACAGCCATGAGGTCAAGAGGTTGATCATTAACCAGTCACAAATATTGACAGAGGAGAGACAACCTTCTGGATTCTATGGAACACATTTGAAATCCAAAATCAGAAGAAAATTGTGTCTGTTTCCACACACACATGTATGCATTAAAAAAAAAAAAATATTCCTTAATAACATTCTCCAACAACAAAAGCCACTTCTTTGCAACACATATCTTCAGGAAAATCTGGAATTTTTAAGAGCAGATTTCTGACACTCCATCACCTTTAGGTAGATAAGACCGACTGGCCCGGAAGACACACAGGCTGCTCTGTGAACATCTGCTGAAACAGGCAGAGCCCTGAGTGTGCAGAGGGATCCCCAGCAGTCACCTGCAGGAAGGCGAATACTGCCCTGGAACAGTCACAGGTATTCACTGACATAACGATTTAGGCCTTTAATTAGACCCCTGTTTTACTGGCTTTGAACACAATAGTGTTTCTCCTTGTAATTCAATGTCCAGCAACGCCAGCCTTCTCAGAAGCACCTATTCTTGGAGCAGGCCCTGGCTGGAAGGCTGCTGCTCAAAGCATTACTCGTTAACCTTCGTTAGTCCTTACATCCAGGCCCAAATAGAAAAGGGGAGGGGAAATAAGAGAAAAAGAGAGACAGAGACAGCGACACAGAGAGATGGCTGACTTCAGTTTTCACTGACCTCCAGCGTGAAGCTCTTCGCCTGTTACTTCTTCAATGGACAAATCAACTTCAGCACTTGCTTAATAAGCATGTCAGCAGCTTGTAAGTCAACCAGTCCACAAGTTTAAGAGGTATTAAACTTCTTTGCTGACACCATATTAAATTTCTTACGAATTCTAACACGGTTTTGTTGTACCTGAGCTTTTTTTCCATTTAACAATCTCCTCACCAGAGCAGCCTGACTTTCTTCACTGATTCAAATACGGGTCCAAATCCTGACTGAGATGCTGGAAACACGTCACCACTACAGCAGAGCTGGTTCCACCTTTTTTTCTGTAAGATTAATTATATTTAGCAGCCTTAGGTGCTAAGATTAAAAACAAGCATAAATTGTCATTCTATCAAACTTCATTTTGACAATTGCTACTTCCTATGAACTTATTGGTGTTATGTATCTTTATTTTATCTACTGATGTACACACAGACATACAGGTACAGACGCAACCACGCACACGCAAATACGTTTATCAGTAAGTGTTAGTAACACTAATACAGCCTGCAGCTGAGTGTGTGCACCAGAACAGGAATGAACAGAAGTCTTTGCTTAGCTTGATAATGAGAAGACGTTTACAGGCCAGAGAATAAACAGAGCATGAGAGAGCTTGGATTTAAACCCCTTGTTTTTTAGTACCAGCAGAATTGCCACTGACTTTTAAGGAAGTCTGGAGGGGTAAAATCAGGCGTCGAGTGTGCAAGGAATAGAAAATAAGGAGAAGTTCTAGTGACCTGCTGAATCGCCTCAACCTGTGAGCAATGGAGCAAGAGGGGAATGAGCAGAAGCAGTGATGATACTATTAACATTTCACTGCATTGAAAGAAAAATGATACAAATACAGAGCAAACTAAAACAGTTACTGCGGGTCATTATGTTAGAGTAAAGCTGAAACGACAGAACTATCTCACTATGCTGACTTTTAAAACATTTTCTCCTGTCCCCTCCAGTCCTTCCCCCCCAACCAATTAAGTCATTTTACTCTGGAGTCGTCTGACCATGGACTACCTTATTTTCTACAGTGCTGTACAGCATCTTGGCCTAACAGGGTATTATTTCTTACCTGTAAGGACCATGATACAAATAAATAACGTAACCTGGAAGCTACCCAGTGTAATCAATGTAAAAAAGAAAATAAAAAGAAGTAAAAATACCCAAAGGTACCAAGGAAAACAGTAGACAAGGTTAACACATACTCAACATTTAATACTGAAGCCGTGACAGTACATTACACTGCACACTGCCACTACCCCGTAGCCACCGTATTCCAGACTCTCGGCATCAGCATCAGCCCTTCCAAGAAGCTGACATCTCATCTATGTGGTGCTGGATCCACTCAAGGTACTGACTGACTTTGGTGTAGACGCCAAATTTCTCCTTCCTCCCGCAGCCTTCGCCCCAGCTCACCAGTCCTACCAAAAACCAGGTATCCTTGTACTTAGTGATCATCGGGCCTCCGCTGTCCCCGCTGCACGAATCTTTCTTGTCTCCTAAGCTCCCAGCGCACAGCATGTTGTCGGAGATGGCAAATCTCATGGCCTGGGCACACTCGTTCCGGGGAACGATAGGGATTTCAATAAAACTGAGCAAAGTGGAGTAATTGTTGTTGACGTCACTCGTGCTGCCCCAGCCGGTTACCACCATCTGCTTCCCGCTCCGCGTCAGCTCCTGCTCGGCCAGGTCGCGGCTGGGAAGGCAGATGGGGAGCGAGTATTTGTTATACATCACGGGCTCGGCCAGGTGCAGCATGGCGATGTCGTTATCGGAGGTCTCCTTGCTGTAATTTTCGTGGCTCACGCACTTATCGACCCAAATGGTTTGCTCCTCTGCCTCGGTCCGGAGGCGGTGAAATTTACCTGGAAGAGCAAACAGGGAGATGACAGGGGCTGCGGAATCTTCCTTCACCCTGAACACCGAGGCATCGGGATTACACCGGGCCTTGAGACTGCACTTCATGTTCTTACTTCCCTCCTAATGCAGACATTTGATCATGTTATGTTACAGGTTAACGGAGTTCTTACTAGATGGACAAACGTGTAAACTCTCCCTATTTTCCTAAATCATGAATACATACAGTACTAAATTAATTAGCGTTCTAGAGCTACGGTCATCAGCTGAGAAACTGAAATGCCCTGTTGTGTTCGTGTTGCAGTACGATTGTGCAACCAGAGAGATCTTCTTCAGGAGAAAAAGAACTTTCTTGGAGTCAGCACTAGAAGCTGGGAGAGCAAGCACACAGGAGCTTTGTCTGCACAACCACTGCCTGCATGAATTAAATTCAGGGTTTATAAGATAAAGACGACTGACTGGTAAGGCTATTCCTTTCTGAAGTCTTGCATCTGTATTTTAAGGAATTTTTGACTACTAAAGACTTCTCAGTTATTACTTGTGCTACATGATCATGGCCAAGCAGTTCTGGAACAGTAAGCAGGAAATTAAGTTGAAAAAGGCACAAAACAAGTAATTTGTGATACACTGGAAAGGCAAGACAAAGACAGATCTGACAGGCTGTGAAGAGACAGCCCCAAGAAGAATTATCGGTGGCCGTCACATTTCTGAGCTGTGCTCTCAGTTAATTTAAGCCTCGTACCAAGGCTTACTTCAGTATGTACTTGATAAAAACACTTCTCTGGAGAACTCTCCACCGTGCACACCCGAGCTGCTGGCAGGCTCTGGTCCAAGCACACGAGGTGGCAAGACATCCAGGCGGCTGAAACTGCTCCGATGCGTGCCGACATTGAGCAGTACCAGAGCCTGAGGGACTTGCTGTTACCAAGACAACACTCACAAATCTGGGGTTTTTTTCTGCTATCGTGACCTCTCTCTTTTGTGGCGATCGTGTCCTTGGAGCACACCTCCTCGCTACCCGCTCTGCAGCCGCTGTAGCTGGGGGCTGACTGGTAGATGAGGGGCAGGGTTTTACTCCTGTCGCCACAGACACTAAACTCTGCTTTGGGCCTGGGAAATAACCTTGGATTCGAACGCTGTCAGATCATCTCCTCTGAGGAGGGCACTTCAGTTGTGTAGGAGCACACTTTCTGCCAGGCTTCACCTCCTCTACCTACAAGCATGGCCATGAACTGTCCCCTGAGACAGCTATGAGCAAGCGGGTGACAGCTTTCGCTCCGGTGCTACTCCAGCAACAGCTCTCCCAGCCCAGGAGAAGACCCTTTTGATTTCTTGTCATGAATTCTTCCTTTCTCAGTTATCCACCAATATATTTCAAGTTCCAGAAGTCCTACCCACACCTGGACGTACTGAACCTACAGGCTCTGTGAAATGCATCTTGTTTCTTCTACACAGTAAGGAGCACCATAATCTTGTTGCTGGCAAAAAAAAATATTAACTATGAAACTCTGCATGAACAAGGGAGTGTGAGACCCGTTCTCTGAAGGGAGAGACAGTATTGTGAATTCGACCATTACATTCAGCTATCTGCTCTATTTTCTTGGAGCTCTGAACACACCTCTGGATGGTTTTAAGCTGGAGACGCAGAAACAAGAGCCACAAACAGGAAAATTGGGTTGTTCTCAAATCCATCCCCCAAAACTTCAGCTACTCTGAGATCTAACTTTTCACTTCTGTCACTAAGAAGCCACCTGAGTCCTGCTGCAGGACTAGTCCCAAAGCTCACGAGGGCAAACTTCCCCTCCAGATTTGCTCTTAGAGAGGGCTGTCAGAGAGCTGCACAGTGCTGGGTGCCCCAGCCTGGCAGAGGCGGGTCGAGTGTCACCTCTGCAGTCTCAGTGCCAACACCTTCATCACCGTCACAGAGCCCACGCCTGTCCCCACACATGGCAAGTGCCTCCATTCAAAACTCTGCTCTGTGTATCTCACTGGATGTCTCTAGGGTTTAGAGCACGCGTTTTTCCAATGAGAATTGCTTTTCTGGTGGCAGTAAAATGGCCAAAAGATACATGTAAAAGGCCAACCATGTGACATTAGGCTGTGCCTTAAAAAGGTTCTCTTCTGCTTGACCTGGAGTGTCATTTGGAGAAGAATCTCTTCTCTCTTCGTGAAGCCACAGGCTGTGGTCGTCTCAGCCCTGCACACATCCCACCACCACAGTAAAGAACCCTTCTGTGGTGTCCATCTCACCACAGCACTATTGCCCAAGGCTGAATGAGAAGGGTTCTCAGTCCATGACCACACACTTGCTTCTTCCTCTGTTAAGAAGGAAGTTCTTTAGGGCAGCTGGGAGAGCGAAAGAAATTCAAGCCGCTATCGCTGATCACCCATATGCTATAAATTACTGTGTACACACCCCAAATTTATGTGTGAGATGTCTCTTAAGTTTCATTTAAGCCAAAAAAAATTGTATCTTTTTAAATCAGGGTTCTCAAGTTTATCTTCACCCATTGAAAATTTTGGACAGCACAGGACTCTCCTGTCAGATCCCACTCCTCCTTTCTTTGCTGCAGAGAGGTCTTTGGGCACTGCAATCCCACCTGAAAGCTTGTCAGACTGCACAGATCTCTACCAAGACCTGCAGAACGAGGTCAGAGCGGAGTAATTTATTTGCAGCCTCAATACTTCCCCTCATTACCATTTTTGCCACTGACCTCTCCCCTTCGAGTTACACTCAAAGCTACATCTAGTACTGCAGAACGTTCAAACACCACATCTGATGCTGTTTTTCCCCTAAAACATTCCAAGATCCTTTACCAAGCAAACTGAACAGGTTTCTTCTTCTTGGGCCTCACTAAAACTAAGCAGACATATTGGCAAGCACTTAAAAGGCAAGAAAATGACTTACTAGTGAGTGCTTGGAGACGTGTAGTCTTGTTTGTGTATTTCCAAACTACCAGACGCGCTTCTACTTTGATGTCCCTCTGTGGAAGAGGGGAATGTTCTGGCACTAAGAGGACCCAAGGGTCTATCACATGCTTTTCCGTTCATCCTTTATGTTGAAGAATGGAGGGTGTGCACGAACACATCCTTATCCTCTTATCCTCATGCCTTATCATCTCTGTTCTCAAACATTTGCACATCCCCAGCGTATGTGGAACACACATACACACAATATACATCCAAGGCTACGTATACAGACAACATATTTGCAAGACTTTCCACAATTACTGGGAACACCCTATCTTTTCACTAACGCAGAAAGAAAGCAGCTGAGCGTCTATTACCAATAGTAGATAGAAAACTCTAATTAAAAAAAAAATTCTACTTAAGTGTGAACGGAACAATTATTTTTGTCTGTTAATTCATGAGGAGTTCTGTCCTTAGCAGAGATGTTCTTGTGCTTAAGAGCAGCAGGCAGTGTTGCCGTTCTGCAGCACCTCTCCTCTGTTGAAACTCTCTGACATAAAGGTGTTCAAATGTATGAAGAGGCAGGAAGAGGCACTGTGACATTCTCCTCCTGGGATCAAGACTTTTTTTTTTCAGGATTGGGATTACCTTGAACATTTTCATCACCAGGAAAAAATAAAAAGCAGAAGAGACCCAGTCTTTCAACCTTACAGACAAGCAGCAGTGCTCAGATGACATCAGCTCACTTCCACAGTAAGGCTGAGAGTGGCTCAAACGAAAACAGATTCTTACTAAACTTTTTTGTTTCGTGCTAAGGTGCATATTAAATACTTCCTAGACAACCTACTCCTACAACCAAGAAGGACTTTTGTCTTCACAACCTGCTGGTCTTTCTCCTGAGATTATAAACCTTGGGAATGAAAGAGTTATATTTTACAAAACAAGGACAGATTTTTTTTCCTTACCAAGTCTTACTTTGAGCCCCTCTTTTGCCTGAATGCAGTGTGCCGCCGTTAGGACCCAAGATGGATGGATGAGAACACCCCCGCAGAGAAATCTCCCTTTGCTACTTTGCAGCATAATCTGAAACACAAAAAAAAAAAAAAAGAAAAAAAAAAGAGAGGTCTGACACTGCGTGGAGCACAGCTCATGAAATATTGTACATGTTCTTCTTTGTGGCTGCAAAACGCACCAAATCATGTCACATTTATTGAAGCCAAAGCTCTACAGTGGTACAAAGGCACCACGAATAAGGTCTCTGCGGAACACCTACAGAAAAGTTTTGAATATTCTGCCTGAATGAGCGCTGGCTTCATCCAGACCAGCACGAGATGATGCTGGTCACTGCAAAGAAGCACTTTGGTACTTCAAAGGTTTGAAATACAGAGCTCAAATGAGGGGATTATTCTTGTGTCAGAAGACAGTGCATCATCTCAGGCTGCAATTCTCAGCCTACCGTGTAAAAGGGTCTTTAATGCTGAAGAGAACCAGTTCCACGATAAGGTCTGCGAGGACTCCCCTTTCTCTGTGATGTCCCAACCTGCTCTGTAAAGCTATGGCATATTTTGCAGATTAAATCTGCTAGCTTGAGTTTACGACAGGTGAGCTTCTAAGAAGAACCCACCCATGCAGAAAGAGGTGAAGATCACCTCACACTCCCACCACAAGGCCGTTACAATTGCCGGAACATGCACCATTAGCTGTGGTGATCAAGTGGCCTTTCCTTGGATGTAGCAACAGAGTAGGTAAGTGCCATCACGACCCTCTCTCTTGACACTGTTGGCAAGGTAAGGTAAAAAATTTGGCAACAGCGACAAGGTCAAGAGTCTTAACAGATAATAAACTATTTTTTTCTGTTATTCCAACTTTTGGGTTGCTTTTGTAAAAGCTAAGCTAAGGGACTCTTAACATCATGTGACACCACCACTAGCAATGTAGGAGCCTTCCCGGAGCAGCAAGGCAGGCAGAGCTGTTCGGGAAGAGCCTGAATGATCTGTGATAAAAAGCTCTTTTCTCCTTACCTGCCAAGGGCTCTCTCCCCTTCTTCCGGCTTTTCCCTCAATGAGCCGAATATTGATTCCTGCTTTGGCTTCAATGTAGTCCATTTTCACTCGTCCACAGGGGAACTCCACTAGAATCATAGAATGGTTCAGGTTGGAAGGGACCTTAAAGATCATCGAGTTCCAAGCCCCCTGCCATGGAGACCTCCCACCAGACCAGGCTGCTCAAAGCCCCATCCAGCCTGGCCTTGAACACCTCCAGGGACGGGGCACCCACAGCTTCTCTGGGCAACCTCTCCATTGCAGGAGATGCAGAGAAGTTAACAAGCAAAGACCAGACCACCCAATACAAAACCTCTTTCTAAAGCATTCCCTCTGTCTCTCCAACCCAGGCAATACTATTCAGTGGCTTCATGGAAGTCCCTCAATGCTTTGCAGAGGCGGCAGTTTCCTGATTCCCCTGCTTGTCTCCATGAGGCAAACACAGGTTAAGTGGGTACGGAGTTGGGAAATGCAGGCACAGAGCTACTCTGCATGGAATGGACGTTTTGAAAAGCAGTACAAAGTGCGCTGCAGGCAATTCTCCCATAAACTCCTCTTACGTCACGTTTGAATAATCCTCTGTCAAATCTGGACTAGGAACATCCCCCTCTTACCTACGGGCTTGCACGTGGTGTGGTCATTCATCAGCTGATACCCAGAGGCGCAGCTGCAGGAGCGGCGCTGGTTGGCAGGGTCATCCCTGCAGAAATGTTCACATCCTCCATTATTGACAGAACAGTTGGTGTATTTGACCTCTGGAAAAAAAAATGAACAGCAGGAGAGACATGAGAAGCTGGAAAGCCAGAGAGTTACAGGAAGGTAAAGTTGCAAAATGACATCGTAATTCAAGCGAGCAACAGCTGACAACGGATTTGGGAGGGCAGTTGTGGGCGTTAATGGCACTTAGGCCCCGAGACAGCAAACAGACCCTGGTGCAGAACAAGGCAGCGGGAAGATGGGGAAAACAGAGGTTACAGTCAGGGCAGGTAGGCTGGAGAACAGAAAATTCACTGCCACAGAGCACAAGTTAGACAGTGCAAAGTGTTGATGATACATGACACACATGCCCATCCCTAAATACACCATCCAGCTTTTGTCCAGGAAGAATTTGCCACAGTAATGACAATCAAATATTTGCAGTGAATTGCTTTTCCCCCGTATTATAAAAAACCCCACCATCATCCCTGTGCTGACTGTTCTAAAGTGAAAAACCCGCTTTACAGAATTATTTCCATTATTTTTGTGAAATTTAGATATCTCAGATCTCCAAACCTCTCCCATGGCAACATAAAGTTCATTTTGCTTCAGATAAGCGCAGATAATCCTTTTACCACATCATGAAGCAAAAGAGAAATCACATTAGTAAAGAAAGCGAGTACACTGTGCACTGACAACAGTGTCGATCCCTGTTACAGAGATCCCTGTCACAAAAAATGTTAATTTATAGTGGATTAAAGGCAGCATTACCATAATTGCACAAAGCCCCCTCCCAGCCTTTGTTGCAGATGCAGGAAAATTTTCCAATGTTGTCCTTGCAGGTCCCATTGGAACAAGGCTGTGGTTCACACTGATCTCCATCTGAAACAGGAAAACACAGCCCCTGAATCACACAGAACTCACAGATCAAACACTAAAATGAACAGACTCCCTCCCAGATTCCCCAGCATCACCCATGGTTTCTGCCACCGAATGGCGGTACCTCCGTGGTGCTGGCCCAGAGACAAGGGCCGTGTTTGGGTTCTGAATTACAACTGAGAGGTGATTAGGGTGGGCAAAAGGGGAGGAAAGAGCAAAGCCTGAGGCAGGCAGGGCTGAGGCAGGTTACTGTGGAAGCGAAGAGCAGGGCTGAGGCTCCTCTTCGGGCTATATCAGGCAGGGTTAGAACATCAGAGAGCAGTTTTGCCCAGGGCCTTAGCTCGGGGGAGATGCTGAATGATAGGCACAGATGCACCTCAAGTTTTTTTTAGGACGGTCGCTTGTATGATAGGTCTGGAAAATATTCTTTGCACACCCCACATAAGAGAGAATGAGAATTTGAATCAGTATGTGATACATGTCAGCAGGCAGGAAAGCCGAGTACTAATTACTCTTGAGGAAACACAGAGAAATAATTAGGAAAGCCTTTTACTTACCTACATACTTGGTCCAAAAATCTAGCTGTGGAGAAACAAAACTTACATTAAGATTAGAAGCAGATTTTTCACAAGCAAGGGATTTAAAGTGTATCATAGTCTTGGTCAACAGAGCACAGCATCTTGGTCAACAGCATCAGTCCCATTCTTCTTGACAGTGTAGTGACTGGCACTACAAGGCAACAAAACTGGCCAACTCAGAGGTTCCTGTGTTGCCCACACTCAGCACAGATCCCCTCGCCCTGCTTGCAGACCCACCAGCCCCACAATATCCCCACAGCTCCTCTGTTTTCTTGTCACTTACTGCTGGGCAAGTGTCACCTGCGCTGTTGAGCGCACAATTCATTAGTGCCCAGTTGGACAAAATGTGGGTGTTGTGAAGACAGACCTCACTCCACTCTGGGGTCTATGGGACAGCAAGGACTGGTCCATCCTATGTGATGAACCTACTCTGCTTAATGCAGGAAGAAAATGTCCAAGCCAACACAATGATTGGGTGTGGAAAGGTGCAGGAATCAGTGACGTTGACAATAAAGGTAGTGTCCAACGGAAAATATGAGGTTTGGAGAAGGAGAGAGGACCCAGTGATAACAGAAATGTTTCTCAGGTGCAGGCAGGAGACTGGAGAGATACATGGAAAGGCAGCCAGAGCTGGCGAATCGACAACAGAGGGCAAAGGACTGGAAGGACTGGGAAAAATTCAGTGGCAGCAAGAATGGCCAACAGGGTCAAGCAGGGACTGGCATTACCTGGCAAGACCTAAACCTCACAATTAAGTCAGGTGGGACGTGCACGAGCAGCCAAGTTTTGTGGCCGACTCAAGTGGCAACTTGACAATCACTGAAACACAATCGCCTTCAAAACCATGCCTACACCTTAGGAGTCAGGAGTGATGCATGCTCAGTGCTGAGAGCAAGATCTCCTGTGCCTTGGATTGCAATACTTTAAGGAAACAAACAATTGATTGGTTAAGTTTCACATTCATCCTTAAAAAAAAAAGAACTTACTGTTGCTTCCTTGGTTTCAAATATCTCACTGGCCTCCTCAAAGTCACACCGCTCTTCAACGCACTCACGCTCCATACAGCCCGGTTTGAGCTCCTCCAGAAAAGAGTTCGCCCGCTTCTGGATTTTCAGGACTTGGTTTGCATCTTTATTGCTGTAAAATACTGGAACCAAAAATGCGAGAGCACAAGCAGGGAAAAGAGCTGGCTGGAAACTGGTAATGGTCCTTCTTCCACTTCTCAGAGCAACGGCCCCTCTCTAGCATAGCAAGAAGCAGGCTCCAGCCTCTGCTCTGTGACAGCCTGCAGGGCTCCCGAGGGCTGTGACCAGGCAGCCACCATGGCCCAGCACCCTGTCTCTGAACCTCTGCGAGAGGAATTCAAACCCCCCTCATGGGAACGATTCCAGCCACTCCCTGTGACTGACGGAGGAGCAGGAAACGCACTTGCAGCGACTGGAAAAGGGGGATGGGTACCTCTAAAATGAAAACTTACTTGAGGAACTACGGACTTGTGGAGAGCAGGCAGCAAGCAACACCCCTACGGTGACGAGCTTCCACATACTGCAGCAGGAGTCACCTAAAGAAGAGAAGGTAGGTGTGAAGGGGAGCACACTGCTGAGCTGCGGCACGACCCCCGCGCTGAAGAGTTTCTATTCAGACAGCTCAGCTCTAGCTCTTTCGCTTGTTTTTCTCAGAGCAGGTCCCTTGCTGAATGCTGTGTTGTGCCGTGAGTTTCTCTTGGATTCCAGCTCCAAAGCGGCCGTTCACCAGAGGCCCTCCAGACTGGTTCCCTTCAACCCATCAGCAGCTCCCCCCAAACACTTCTTATCTGCCCCGACATCCTCCCCCTGTCACCGGACATTTTTGACAAGTTTATGCTTCACTAAAGCAAGCTGTACTTTGAAATCCCAAAGGATACAATACTTTTGAAGCACTTACGGCTTTATTCAGTGTGAATCAGCGTGATCTATTCTTCCGCCATGAGCTCTGCTGAAACTTAGTTAATCCATAACTTCCAATATTTACTCTTTGGGGTGACATGAAGCGCTTTCTTTTTAGTCGTTAAACAAACAGTGCTCAGGGAGAGCTTGACAATTTACCTGCATGTGGGAGAAAAGTGAAACAGCTGAGGCATCCACTCTGCCTTTTCCAAAACTGTTTTGCTTTTTTTTTTTCCTCTCTTCTAATTCTCAAGCAAATAGTTATATTTAGCTTGTAAGCGTAACCACACCAGTGCTGAGGTCTCTTGAGAGATCCTACCACCTTCTCACAGCATGCATTCACCCAAAAGGGACACATATTGCTATTTTTAAGAGTCCTCCCACTTCATTTTCTCGTCAAAGTTTCCACCAAGGAACAGCCAAGGCAACTAACCCTGTTACAGCCATGAGCAGGCTGTGCCTGTGAGGAGGCAGGGCAAGAAGCTCGTACCACCGTGCCGCATCTTTGGGTGGACTGGATTAGCTCTCGCCAGCACAAAATCTTCTAGCGAATGCTGAATATTAAAAATTTTAGAGAAAAACCACAATCCCTTTCAGAACTTCTCTTGCATTGAGGATGGTACAAGCCGGTGTGTTCCCCCTTGCGCAGTGGCACCTCCGTGAGCCCTACAACGCATGACATCTTCATGCAAATTACCTGTGCAACCACGTGTCCTCAAGGGGTCCTTCGCCACAGAAAGTGCCACCGGGTGTTGGGAGAAGGTGGGGCTCCCCAGGATCTCAGCTCACGTCCAGTGACACTGTTGAGGAGAGCTCCCTCTGACTGCTTATATAACTTTTTCTTCTTTTTCCCTTACCAAACTTGGCCATGGACTTTCTTGAAAACAAGCTCTATTTAAACAAAGGTTTCAAAGTTCATCCATTTGGGACTTGTGCTAATAAAAAAAAAAAAAAAAAAAAAAAGATGGCAGCATCCAAAATCACATTTGGGGAATTTGTGTGGACTGCAACGCTCTACTGATATATTCTTGATCCTCAACTCAGCCACTCAACATGAACATTTCCGCTGAGACTAATGAGAACAGATTTTTGCTGAAAATAAAGTTTATGAAACCCACCTCAAGACGGGAAACATAAAATAGGAAATCTGAAAAGGAACAAGTGTAGTACCATATATTCCTCGTATTACTCATAATATTTGTAGCTGATCTGGGTATCTAGAAATAGAGCTTCGCTACCACATAGGTTACATGCTTTTTGAATACTTTTGTTTCTAAGACTTGCTATAGGTTGGAAATTTAGGACATGTGCATCAACTGCAAACCTAAAACATCTAAACCAATGTGCCAGCCTCCTAAAAACCCTTTTTTTTTAAACCTATACTGATACTCAGAAATAATTAATGTAGTTTTTCATCATGCCTTGTGTTTTGGGCGTTTATACTCCTGCTTTCCCATTTATCTTGCTACTGCAGTGCAGAAATAGGTATTTTACATGCCAGCACTTGGGCTTTCAGGTGATCACATGGCTCCAGGCGCAGGGGATTGAAGAAAAGATGCTCCAGGATACTTCAAGATCTGCCCAGTTTTGCACGCCAGGTAACCATTTCCATATAAACAACTACAGTGTTGGGCTCACTACCTTCTAGTACACCTTCATTCAAAAGAATAGTGATTTTCTGAGGAGGGCTAGAAGAGGGTAGAGAGGAGAAAACAGAAACTTCACAAGATATTGGCAAGACAGAGGCTCCATGTTATTTTAATTAACACCGTGGAGGGTTCTGAATCACAGAGTGTTACGAACAGGCATTAATAATCAAAGGAAATCACCTCCCTGAAGTATTAAAGTATTATGGATCTTTCAAATTTCACAGCTTGAGGAAAACCCCCCTTACAACTTGAAGAGCAAAAGCACACCAGACCGCGCACTTTGTTCTTCTTGGCTCCCCTGTGTATAAAAAAGATAAAAGCTTTGGGTTTGCCTCTTCTACAGGAAAGCTTCTGGAAGAATCTCAAGTGCGTTCTCAGCCTTTAGCTTCTTAGCCAGAAGTACTGAATCACTTTTCTCAATTTTTTTCCAAATCAAAAATGTAATTTAAAATGCAAATTTCCATAAACTAAATAAATTGTGGAGAGATGTAAATTTTGATAGATGGGGAACCTGAGGCGGCAAGGCTACAAGTCTTCAGAAACCAAAGCACTTCAGCAATCAATCTTGCATTGCATCCACTGGTTCTCTCTACTTCTCCACATCTTTTCATTTGTAACAAGCCCAAATCTGAGCCATCAAAGCACTAGGTGCTATATGCACACTGGAACCTCTCACTGCCAAAGAGCCCTCCCAAGGTCTCCCTCTCAACTTGGGTAGTGATTTCTTGGCAAGACTTGTAGAAACGTAATGTTCTGTGAGCCATGTCTCCCCATGAACCATCTGATGTCAGACAGTAAGTTTCAAATAGGCTTTAAAAGGGGAAAGACAGGCTGGGTGTCCCCTTTGCATCCTGGCAGCAGGAGGAACGTGACAACCTGTGCAGAGAGCAAGCTGCTCCCATGACATTCCACCAAAACGCTGCAACTCTTCAGACAGAAGATGCTAGAGAACTGCAACGTATCTTTTAGCTGTTATTAACACAAAATGTCACTTTTTGCAGTCTCAGAACCTTTTCATTCTGCCCACGTGAGAATTAAACACCTCCTGCTGCTCAAGGCCCAGCTGGTGGGTGCACAGTTATTCGTCCCAACCAGGCACACTGCAATTTACCTTGACTCTGAAGTTGCTTTACAGGTAAGGAATGACCAAGCTTCTTCTAAACCTGGTTGTTCGCAGTGCTGCCCATTCAGCGGGAGATTTCCTCAACTTCTCCTCAACTCCCCTATACAAAAGAAAACCAAACACATTAAAAAACCTAACCCAACAACACACAGGACAAGGGGAACACAGCAGAATACATTTTTTAAAAAAGGTTCATTGGTACTTCAAGATCTTCACAGATCTCTCTCCAAATCCACTCCTGCTCTCCCATTATCCATTAGGTAATTATCAATCAAGCCAAGAACAGGAGGTCTGATATCCCAGTAAAGATTCACGGAGTGAGGCAAAAAGTTTCTTGCTATTGGCTTCTGCCACATAAATAAAGACTAAAAAAAATTACCTGTCTCAGAGGAGTAACCACCTCTTCTGTCCCTCTGCTGCTGCTTTCTTTGCATGTTTCCTGTAGTGCTACTTAATGCAGAGCCTGACACTCAGGTCCAGTGCGTGTGTGAGCAAAGGCAAGCATTTGTCTTTTCTCCTTATTACTAGGACTAGGTAACTGACATTTTAATGACCAATTTTACCCCTTTCATCTTGCAATAGCATAACATTACCAAGATCTTTTACATTTCTGTCACATACACTATTCCCTCCTCACAAAGCAAATCCTTCAGTTTCACTATCAAATACAATAGTCTTTTTCACACAGAAAATATTCAAGACTCAAACTCAAGTTATGAGTTACTTCCCATTTACTTTGCAACAGTCCCATGGAACTCTACGACCATCCTCTCAGTTTAAAGATTTATCTTTATATAAAATTTATCTGCTGAAGGTTTCTTGTCAGCATCCTACGAACCCATTGATCTGTACAAGTGGAAGAGAAAGCTCATCATGATCCGATTCGTGGACTGTTCACCCAAACATATCCTAATCTTTTAGTATCAAATTTACAGGCCTCATTTTATAGCAGATAATTTCTACGTTTCATAAGAAAATTAATTTCTCCCACATTTTTGTAAATGGACTTTCACCTATTCTAGTTACCGTATACATTGCCTGCAATGAATGGAATATACAGAGCCAAGCATAAAAGAGAAACAACAGCTCCCCTCCCGTCACGGCACCGCGCCACCATGACAAGGGGGTCACACCACCCCACCTGATGAGAGGTCTACAAGCACATGGGGGTAACTCACAAGCCCCCAGCTGAGTTCCTGAGAGGTTTGCAGCCAGCGGAGCTATGATCAGGAGGAGCAGCAGTAGAACCACCACATTTAAAACGCCTCTTCTTTTGTTCGCTACAGAGATACAGCTAATAAAAATAAACTACATGATGTCCTCTACTCCATGCCAATTAAAATACTGCAAACAAATGCCACAAAACTAATCTACAACCATCACATTTACCATTTCACTGCACACAACTCCTCTCTAAGGAACAGTTCTGAACTTCTGATGAAACTCAGGATAAAGTCCTTTTATCACAGCACAGACTTTTATTAGCTGGTTCCCACCAGACGGGCTCTGCAGCCCTCTCACACAACAAAATCAGTAACAGAGAATCTTTACTGGAAGCTCAGAAACAGGTTTACTTTATATACAAGAAAAACTTATTTACAACAATCAACAGTAAACTATGTACAGAAAAAATTACAAGAGACATTTCCATGGTAATCACTGTATAAATTAACACAATAAATAGGAGGGAAGCAGGTCCCATTCTTAAGGCACAAAACCTTCTTCCCAAGACTGTACAGGGATTCACTTGCTTCCTTATGCTTTTGACAGGATCACAGGAATGGCGGGGAGACCCCTGAGGAACAACAGTCGGTGGACGATGATATAGACATGCAGTCACTGCTGACAGCGGTAGAAAAACATCATTTTTCATCCTTTCCTTTTTGTTTTTTTCCTTTTTACAGTACACACATCTTAAGATACAAAATATTTTGTGTAAACAGTCTTTTTTTTTTTTTTTTTTAAATCACATAGATAGTATGCACATTTTTAAATAATACTAAAACAATGAACAAAGCTTTCCATACTATCTGGGTGCAGAAATGTTCCCAGGGCTGGCACTGAAGGCCTCGGCAGAGCTGGAGGCTCTCACGAAGCCTGGCCAAGCCGGCACCTCCGGGCACCAAAGCAGCACCGGTCCCCTCTGTTGTGAAGAGCCGGCTCCTGCCGTGGTGGGGACACACGCTCCCACCATTGAGGTGCCACAAGCCAAACCAGAAAGACAGTAATTATCCCTAACAGCCCTCCTGAAGGCTGCTCGACGGGCCAAACCTCCCTCAAGTCTCCATTGCATGCACTCCCACTGAGCCCAAATACCGCAACGCAGGGGACGCTATTCCCCAGAATCTGCCATTAAAGTTAAATATCGGGGGCAGTGCCAGAATGTGAGATAAGACACTGAAACCTCTTCCTAGCAGAAGAAACTGCAGCTCACTGCAGCCACTGCCCCGGCATCACTGCCAAGGGTGGGGGATGATAAACACAACGTGCCGCACGGCTTTCACACGGGTAGCGTTTTTTAAGAGACTAAACACACGCGGGACATGTGCAGTTCTAGCTTCTCTCAAGCTGGTGTTTTACCTGAGACTGCAGGAGAGTCTCTTTTTTTTTTTTGGCAAAGATCTTTTTTACTAATTGTCTTTCCTGAGTTTCTCTCCCATGAAAAATTATTGGATGCCAGAAGAGGAACTCGTAATAACACAGCCAGAGGTTCAGCCTGGCTCCCTATTTTGCAGACAGCTCTCACTGACGTTTGACACAAATTGTCCTCATCTATTCACAAAATCTCTGCAACAGAAATCTGCATTATTCCCAGTGAGACACACAGAGCTACAACCCTTCTGTTAGATAGAAACCTTAATACATATTCAAAGGCACTCAGGTTAAATGTGGATCCCATTTTCTAGCTCTTAAAAGAAGGTAGAACTCCCTCCCTGCCTATGGGAAGAAATAGATAGGAATATACTGGCTATGAATCCTTTGATAAAATGTTCATGTACACAAAAAGGATCTGAACCCATCAACATGACAGATCATAAAATTAAAAGAAATGAAGACTGCTCTGTGCAAGAATCATCTTGAATCATCATCAGCACTCATAGCTGATGGCCGAAATGCCTCTTCAGATATGGCAGGAATTAAGGAACACGCCTGAATCTATAAACTCTTTGGATTCCCCTGTTCCTCTGACCAGGGAGAGGAGCTGTTTCTATAGAGGCAAGAATTTAATCCCCCAGGAATGCTGCAAGGCAAGTGCATGTTGTTCATGCACGACGTTGCCTGGAGAAGCTTCACAGCAAGAACAGCTCCTTAACCACAAACACAGATCTCGCCTCTTCTCCGGAGTTATCATCTGCCTCGTGCTTCCCGCTGTGCTCTCCTGGGCAGGCCCATGAAATGTCCTGACACTCCTGGGCACGGGCAGCTGCCTGCACCTCACTGTCACCAGCAAGGGTGGTCGTGTCCTGCAGCTCTCCTTAGTGGAGGGTTCTCCTCATTCTCATGCAGACTCTGCTCTGTGCCTCAATGAGCAAGTGGGAAAATACAGCACGTCTACAATTCTTACTTATTTGATATCTCAGGAATTTAATACAGTGAGGGGACGCTGTACTGATAAAGAAAAAATATGGCTATGGAAGCAATTGCCAATGTATAGATAGGAGAAACAAACTCAGGGCAAAGCTCAGTCCCCAGGGTACTCATATGGGAAATT
Source organism: Limnodromus scolopaceus (assembly GCA_028565335.1). Classification (NCBI taxonomy): domain Eukaryota; kingdom Metazoa; phylum Chordata; class Aves; order Charadriiformes; family Scolopacidae; genus Limnodromus; species Limnodromus scolopaceus. The sequence continues at coordinate 29,265,667 of JAOXNO010000052.1, read as the reverse complement.
TTGCTATCTGGACCAAGCACGTTTAGTATTCTGTTAATTTCTCATGAGCTAGGCTGAGAGGAGACACGTAGGTGAATGACAACCAGTTAAAAACAGATAGGGAGAGTCAGAATAATCCTTGGTGAAATCTTAAAAAATGCAATTGAGTTTGCCCAGCATGAAATCAGCCCATAACCTTTTTAAGCTGACAAGTCTTTACATAAAATAACTTGACTGATTGTTGCTAGACTAGAGAGCTGCTGTCAATGTGATAAAATCCTTACAAATTACAAAAAAGAACAATGTCCTCAGGAAATTATCTTTTATGCCACTGTGTATGTGGCCATTTTTCTGTCTGCAGCCACAGCCAGAAAGGCGCCACTCTGTAGTAATAAAAAAAATAAATACATACAAAATGACAAAGTAATTAAAAATTCCTGCTGTCTCTCCAGCTTTACAGCACTGAATGTTCCTGAGTTCCCTTCGCAGTGATAAACATGGCAATATAACTTCGCATGCTGGTCTTCGGGCTTTAACAGTCATTTGACTGGGGTCAGGCAATACAGTGGAAATTTGAAGGCCATCTAGGAACTCTGATTCAGAGGCACTAATTTCTCCATGCTCCACTGCTGGTGGTACCAAAAGCAATTTACCAACATGCTCCAGCTTTTGTGATGATGCTCATCTGCTCAATGACAATCTTCCTCATGGCAGTGCTCTTACAGGAGCCCTGATGTTTGACAGCACACAGTATCTCTCTCGGGGGTACCACCCAGGAGGACTGAGCCCCCCTAATCTTTTGGTGTCCACCTTGGAGCAAAAGGAGCAAGGCAGCAAGAGAGAGAAGCAAGGTGGAAAAGCCACTAGAACCAAGACAGGCAAAAAGATGCAAGCACTACAGATAAATCATTATCTTTTGTGACAGAAATAATTTTCTGCACTGCAAGTTGAAATAAAGAAACAGCTCTGTTGTCCGTGGCCACGAAGGTGGCACTAAATGGGCAGGAAGCCACTCCTGGCTGTTGCCAGTCATGCTGCTCCCCCCACCAAGACGGAGCAAATCGTTCCATTTCTCACTCCATTACTCCACTTCTCACACAGCCCAAACAGCTGGTTAATGTTTCTTTGCCTTTCATCCGGTCTCCAGAAGATGAACTCAGAAGGGGGAGTGTCAGAGCTGACCTCCTGCAATCTTTTGGCTCCCCAGGATTTTGTCTTTTCCTACTGCCAGGAATTTTTGAACAATTGTTTGTGATGCCTGAAAACCTGAAGGTTGTACCATTGCCACTGGCTGGAAGAGGAGTGCCAGGCCCCGCGGAAGACCCCACAAGCTGGTGAAACCGCTGTTTGAACCACATGCATTGTTTGTTGCAAGGCATAAGTGAGTGAGAATCACTGGGTACTCATCGGCAAGAGGTCTGTACTGGCTTTGAATTTCTGATGAGAATGGCCCACAACTACAGGTGCATTAAAAAGGGATTAGTAAGACACAAAGACAAAGCTTTGTCCCACTTAAATGCTCTAAGATACAGGCGTGACACACAGGTGAGTGGGAAAGTTTTGGGTCTGAAAAGACTGTCAGATGCTCCTGAACTAAGACTGGCCAATATATCTTTTGCCCTGAATAATTCTACTGTGATGAAGTTATCCAGTAAAGGTAGCTGTGTTGCAATTCTCAGGAGTCCTGCACTGTCACTGGAACCAGAACTTCCCACGTCGGAGGACATGGTTCTTCAAACAGCAAGTGAGTTCTCTTGCGGGAGGCTCTGCTGACTGCAGATAAGGTGCCTCTGGGCTGGATGCAGCCGTACCCCACAGGAAAAAAGGTAGCACCATGCTGGGTTGATACGAGCTCCGAAAAGCTACAGTTTGGCTGTCCAGGAGAGACAGTTGCGAGCACATCTGCTCTGTGAGGTGACTGCTGTGCAGTTAGGGGGAATGGTAGACACAGGCTGTGAAAACAGAGGCTAAACCTCGCTGGCAGGAGTACTCCGGCTCAGCTCCTTGATCCCGTGCAGTATCCTCTTCATGTGACCCACTTTGGTCACACCCAGGTCCTGGAAGAAAAGAGAAAACCTTACCCTAGGAGAAAGGCAGGGGTGAAATTCCAGGTGGCCAAACGGTGGTTATGCACTAGCCAGCCAGTTACAAAGAGAGGAGGAAACCAACCAGAAAGACTACAAACCTGACAGTTATATAGGGAACCTCAAACCATGTGTCAAAAAGCTGTCAGAGCATGACAGGATAATAAGCAGGCACAGAGTAATGGAGAGAAACAACTACAGACCGTTAGCCAGAAATGCAAATTGCCTCGACTGTTAAAGACCAAAGCAAAAGAACAGAAAGAGCGTACTGATCTCAAGGACCTATGTTAGTAGCCAAAACATGCAGAAAGAACCAACCAGTCACTGGTCACATCAAATTAATGTGCGAGCTCTTGGGTACCATGCAAAAAACACAGGCTGTAGCTGGATGGCATGCAGAGGAATCAGCTACACAGGTTACAGCAAACCTCAGGACGGGAAGATGGTCAAAATCACAAATGAAGATCTAAGGGGCATTCAACAAATGCCACGTGTTACTTTAGGACAAAGTATTTTTCTGCTATATGCAAGTCACCAGAATGATGACCGAAATCTCTTGCACGTGCAAAGAACCACCACTTTCAATTTTTCTCTGTGGAGAAAGCATCTCCTGGTGAGGAGATGAAAAGCCGTAGCATGTGGTTACTAAGCACTATTAAAAACATTCTCTCTAACAGCCTCATCAAAGACCACGATGGTTATTTTTTCCTTGTACCGAAAGAAGTGCTATGATCTATTAATCTGGTGACTACAACATAAGACCTGAATTTTCCCAACTACAGCACATTCTGCAAAGATGGTACAGGAGTTGAGAAGTTGCAAACTTCCATACAATCATTAAAATCAGAGACTCTCAAGAACCCTGCCTGCAATCTATGTGCTGGACTGTTATTACATCTCGAGGAATCTGTGGCAGAATGGGACAGCTGGTCTCTCAAGGAGCTGTTCTATCTCCCTGCTATTAAAGATCAAGTGATGACCTGAAGTGGGAAGAAAATAAAATGAGGCCGCAATGAACCTGTTCATCTTGCCAAGGCACGTGGGATGAACAGTGGGCAGACCATTTCCAAGCACATTCAGCACAGAAGGTCATGCAGATGCAGCTGGCTATTTCTCATGAGCAGATCATGAAAGTACCTTGAGGTCCCTCCGTTCGAGGTGCAGGAGCTCAGAGCCCCGGACGTCATGCCGGATGAAGATATCCTTATACTCACAGAGACTGAGATGCTCAAGCCAGGCCGCAACCTCCTCCGTTCCCCAGAGGTGAACTGTTAGAGATGGAAAAGCAGGAGTGCATTGAGTACCCAGAATCCCAGAAGACAGTGAGAGATGAGGACACCATCAGCACTCAGTGCCAGAGAAGGAGGGCAAGCGGTACCACAGCCTCAAACCCAGGGGAGGGCAAGGACTGGGAGCATGACCTACAGTTTCAAAGGAAAATGGCAGAGAAAGGCAAAGGAAAGGGCAGAGAAAATTAAGAGGTGTTCTCTTAAGCAGAGGCTAGCTGCGGTAAAGCCAGGAGGAAGTGCACGGTTGTTTTGATGGCACTGGATATGCTTTTTAAATTTTACCCCCATGTTTAAGAAGAGTGAATTCAGTGATACTCCTTTGCTTACAAAACAACAGAGCCATGAAATACATCGTGCAGAATCAAGCACAGATTAGTTTGCTGTTATGCACAAGCGCTTGTGCTCAGTAAACAGAACAGCAACCTCTCTCCCCCAGGTCTGAAGGAGAGGGGAAGAGTTTAGACTTCCACCTTCTTGCACAGCCTCTAAATAAGAGAATAATGAAGTTCCCAAGTTGTGGGAGGCAACGAATGACCACCAGCCTGTCAGACAGAAGGAGACTACCCACAACTCCATGGCAGAGGACAGGACCCAGGACCCCACAGAACAGGTAGTACTTCTGAATTTTAGAAGAGGAAAATCTTCATAAGGAGAATATAAACCAAAAATCAACCAACCCAACTGGACAGAAAGTGTCTTGAATGGCAATTAGTTGATTCATGGCCAGTTTTTATCTACTGACCGGTAGGATTAAAGGTCAGGGTGCACCTGTGGTGATGCTGATTCCCCAGCCATTTAGACAAGAAACTTGATTAAAGCCTGAGGGTGAATCATTGAGAAAAACGTCATTAACCATGTCACAGAGAATCAACAGTGAAAAGACTGGAGTTATGCGGACTTGGGCCCCACAGTCGTTTTGACACCTAAAGTGCCAAAATGCTCAAATTCATTTTCCTAAGCACCCCCTAAAATATCCCTGAAAATGTCTAGATGTTAGCAAAATTCTTCAGAGGGTACCTCCTGTTTCTGCTCAGGAATATTTGTGCAGTACTGGGGGATCACGGCTTAGACAGAACGCAGCAATAAGCTACTCTGCCATGTGGAAAAGACAGAGTAGACCTCCAAGAAAAGGCAGATGCACATGAAACAGAAGAGGGAGAGAATGTGAGAGGAAACAGACAGCCAGAGAACAGTGGTGTGACTACACTGGTGTGACAAAGGGACACAATGAAGGAGCAGACTTGGTACCCGGCAATCCCATGCTACTATGAGTCTCCTTATTTTTGTTGTTCTTCTCCTTTTTAAACTTGGTCACCAGCCGGAATTTGCCACTGCGGCTGCGTTTAGAATAATCCAGCATCTGGTTCTGTAAGAACAAAACGGGAAACATCAGGCAAACAGTCATAAATTCACTGGAACAGACCAAGAGCAACAAGTATTGTCAAGTTCAGCTCCATGCCCTTCTAAGAGAAGAAAAAAAATTCTAAACTCATTCTGACCAAGACGGGAAAGGAAACAGAGAAAGTTGATTCCACATCAGGCAAGGGACCTTAGCAGGAAATTACTTTCTTTAGCTCTAGGGAGTCAAGTTTCCTTCTGAATGATTTTTTCTCCCATCAGTTGTATATTCACAGGAAGTCACACACTCACAGCCAACTAGTGAAAAAGAGAAGAGCTAGGGAAATACAGCCTTGGTCCTCCTCACCTCCTCATCGCAGGGCTCCATGAGCTGCCACAGCCAAGGGATGTCCGCCAGTTTCCTCAGCTGGAGGTCCATGTCTGCCAGAGCTGCTTGGAGCTGCTCCTTCTGCGGAGGATCTAATTGCTGGATCAGAAATGGAAGCAAGGCAGAGTTAAAAGCCAGATGGTAGAACACACGGTCAGGCCCTTGCCTCAAAATTCCTAGCTAATCAAGCAGTTCCTCCTTGTAAAAGGAAATGCACAGCAGGCGCTCTGCCCAGTTGCTACCAAGTTAATGATTTTCATGTTTTCTGAGCTCCAAACTCCCTGCAAGCTCACCTGACTGCTCATCATGCCTATGTAGCAACACCATCCTAACATTTAAAATGACTTGTTACAAAGACAAAGACGACCAAGATCAGCAAAATGTTGCTTGCCAAGGCAACAGTAAGAGAGCTGAGAAAGTGGGAGGCCGCTTTTACTCCTGCTTTGTGCTTCTTACCAGTGCCATCTTGCCCGCCAGCAGCAGCTCTGTCTCATTATGCAGGGCTTTGACATTATTCACCATCTCTACAACAAGGCTGCAGTTCAGACCCTGCAGGGAAGCAATTCATGCGCAAATTAAGCCTGGAAATGCAGTGGTCTGAGCAGTCAAAAGGAAGAAGTCTTAGACAAGCAAGGTCTACTGTTGGGCAATCAGAAAGGAAAACCAAGGGCTGTGGAACAAGGACAAAATGGGAGATGCCAAGTGAGTGAAGTACCTCTGTAGACTTGGATTTAGCGTAGACTTTGTCCATAGACTTGGAGCTGGCATTGACAGCATGGGCAAGCTCCTGTTCCATGTCCTGATAGGATTGGGCTATTTCCCGAATGCTAAAGAGAGAATTACAGATTGCATCAGCATATGCTCAAAGCAGGAGATCTTTTCTGACCGGGTATCTCCTTTTCATACCCATCTGAGTGACAAGAGCAGGGGAGCACGGGAGGGGCACAGGCTCTGGCAAAGCAGGGCAACTCTCCCTGCTACAGTGAGCATGCACAGGCAAAGCAAGGCAGATTTCACATGCACAACTCCAGGTGCATACTCAATTCTGCACACAGGTTGGGATCAGTCTGAAATACGACCTAGACATTGGTCTAGGTGTAGTCACAGCGATGCGAAGGGCAGCTGCACATACGGCAGTTTAAATAACACTTCTCTGATGCGACTCTGGGAATTTTCTCTGAGAGGCCCAGACCAAGGAGCTGAATTTCCAAGTAAAGGATGACCAGGTGAGCATACAGTGACTTCTTCCAGAAATCTCTGCTGGGCAGCAGGGTCATAAGAACCCATTTTGTCACCTGAGCTCCTACAGAGGCCTTTGTTTCATTTCTAATAAGAAACATTCAAAAATAATAGGTTCTTTCATGATTAAAGGATCCATGTTTGCTCAAGAAAGTAATATTTTTTGTTCGGAATGACCTAAGAGAGTTTATTTGACTTCAGTCCTCATGCAGCTGGGACAGTGCATAATGAAGGATGCTACGCCCAGTGACATGGACCAGCACTGCAGAAGATAAGAGTGAACAGAAACATCTCCAGGAACAGGAAGTAGGACAAAAACTTCAGGCACCAAAGGAGGGCTCTATTCACCAAAAGTAAACTGAGTCCCACCTGTGGATCAGAGCACCTGCAGCTTGACCAAACTGGTTGATCTGGGTGGATTCTTCTTCAGACATGATCTCTGGTTGCAGAGAGAAAGAGGAGGGTCGGGACAACTCACACTTCTGTTTGTCCTCCCAGGACTTCAGGGTGCTCTCAAATGCCTAAAAACACAGCAAGCAAACTATAAGATACCTTGTAAAGCTCCTATAAAAAACAATGGCTGTGCCCATGCCTGTAAACATGTAGAGATGTGGTATAGACAATTTTCATTGCAGGACCCAGTTGTTCAGCTGCTTATAATGTTGCTAATTAGCTGTCTGGGCTGAAGTTTTCCATGCCACATGCTTGCCTTGGCTTAATTTTTGTTTAAGCCTAGTTTTAGTCCAAATTGCTAGGCCAATTCTGAGGGCCAGACTAGCAAAATCCACCAATTCCCTACTGGTGGCAGCCTTTTCTTTGAGCAGCTGTATCGCCTCTACACTTCAGTATTAACTGCACATCTCTTCAAATGACATCTCAGAGCTGGAAATTAAAAATGTTCAAGGCTCCTCCTTATCTGGAAGTAAACTGGGCTTCCCCAGTAACTGGGGGGACAAGTAGGTAAACTCAGAGCTGGGACCTGTCCTACTTGTACCGTTACAGATACTCCTGCTGGCATCAGCGGGCGGTACAGGAAGAAGCAAAGCAGATCCAACACAGAAGGATCAAAGTTGGATATGGTGGGAATGAAAACCAACAAGTGCAAAACTGATCAATGAATGCAAGAAATGGCAAGAGAGAAGGTTAAACAAGAGAAGGGACTCTGGGAGGGGAAGACTGAAATGGGAAGAATAATTCAGAGAAGATGATGAGGATAAGAAGCAGGGGTACGAAGCTTGCATGGAAAAAAAAATCAGCATGTGGGGAGCCAGAAAAGGAAAGGGGATTGACTGTGATGGGTGGATGGGAAAAGGGAAGAAAATGGCAGCCATGGATCCAGGGACTGGGCAGTCAAATGAGGTGAGTGCAGACTTCGTAAGGAGCACAGGACTAAGGGCAGAGAGAGGAGACAGATGGAGCAGAAACAGCACTATCCACTAGAACACAACTGCCTTTGGGGACGACCCAATGTTCTGGGGACACACCATACTCCTGCATCTCTGTGAACACCTGTGAAGCCCTGTGGTAAAGCATTCCCTTCCCCTACTGCTTCTCATACAGGACAAAATCAGGCTCTGTCAGCTCAGTGCAAGCCATCTGCTGATCTCAACCTTGCTGATGACTCTTCAGCAGTCCAGATGAGGCCATGAGGGAATTTAGGAAACTAAATATCCCAAATCCCATTTGAAAAATGCTATCAAAGGTATAGGGTCACACACATGAAAAGAGGACCCCATTCCATCTACTGCACATGACATATTTGCTCTGTGAAGGAACGGGTGTGCAACGATGATCAGAAGGACAACAGGAAAAATAAGGATTAACCAACACTCAAGACAAAAGCTCCTGAAAACAGCTCAAAAGTTCCTCTGCAAAACTGGAACCTCTTCCTCAGTGCCAATTCCATACTTGCAAAACCCCCTCAAGTGGGACAGCACAATCATAGCCATGGCTTTAGATGGCCCCACACACAGCACACTCACTGGGGACTTGTGTATCCTCTCCACCTCTTGTACTTCACTCTGCCTTTCCCACCATACTCACACATAGGTTTACTCTCCTTTTCTCCCCCTCCCACTTTTACAGCAGGAATCTTGTTCCCCCTTTCTCTCTGTGCTTTCTCCTTCAGTCGCTCCCCCTCAAAGTCTCAGCATGACGTTGCAGAAGCTCACTGTCCCTCCAGGAAAGACTGTGCACACAATTCCCGTCTCCTTCTCTCCCCAGCATCCGCACCAACACCCACTGTTCTCTCCCAGCTCAAGGGTAGGACAGGACAATACCCAAGACCCATGACAGGGGCTTTGTACGCCCACCTTCGCTTTCTTTTCATACCATCAGACTTGTAACATCCTGCCAGGGAATATGCCTAAGGCCTGTATCAGGCTCCTGTCCCTTTTTCCTCTTGGTTGTTCTCTCTTTTCTTGTCACTCAGCAGGTGAGTCCTTTGCAAAGGACTTGCAGAGGTTTGCTCTGGAAGCTGGATAAAGGGCATTTTGTTGGAAAGTATTAAGAGCTGCTATCAACTAAACTGTTTACCCATGGACAGTTACAGAGTTGAGGGGAACCATAAAGCCTGTTTGTGTCACACCAAGGCCTTTATCCTCTCCTTTGGCTTACCACCATTCAGTAATACAGTAAAACGGCAAGGACGCTTCCTTACATGCTGGTACTCATCAGATATATTTGAAAACTATGAGATGAGGCAGACACACGCTGCTGAACAAGGCATAAGATGTTGCTTTACTTGCTCAACGAGGTATAAGCCACATATTGAACAATAAGGAGAAATTAACATATTGAGTAGCTGACTCTAGACAATCCGCAGCGCTCGGTGAGATGGGCACCCTGTGGGAAAAACAGCATGCAAGCGCATTAAGAAATGCTGTCATGAGACACCTAGAAAAGGAAGCAAAATAGCTTGCATAAACAACTTTATTTATGTGATTTCCCAAGTGGTGAATGCAAGTTTAATCATGTTCATTCCAAAAAGTTTTTTGGTGTGTAGCGAAATATGCTTCTTCCATTCACAAAGATAAGCTTTCAGGTGTGGCCACTGCCATGCTCCTCAGGAGTATGTGACATCAAAACCTGTGTGTACGACAAAGTGTACACAAGGCTGCTCTTACCCGGTCTCGGGTGAGGGTCTGCGCTCTGTTCTTATGAACAATCCAAATGTAACCTGGAGGCTGGATCCAGGCTTCTCCATCCACTTGCACGGGGACTCCTTCTTCTCCCAGGATTGCTATCTTCACCGTCCGACACTGCAAGAAGTGATTGCATCAGAGAAGCTCTAAAATGTTTTCCAAAAGCATTAGACATTCTCCTTCTTGCCAAGGCACTTCGCCAGCTACCATAGCTTTGGGGCTACCAGAGGCACATGAGCCTGGGTGGCCTCACCCTTGTGTGGCATGGACCATTTGCTGTGGCTTTGGTCTAATCTGACTGGTATTTGAACTGGTGGTGTAACCTGCACCACAATGAACGCTCGCAAACAATTCCATGCCTAAATTGCCCCTGGACATACTCATTTTCACCCTGGTGGATGCTCTTTCCATGGATAAAAGAGAGCACAAAAGAGGGATTTATGGATTGAAATTGGCAAAAACATCACAAGCTGGAGATGGAGGAGGCAAGAAGAGCTCACAAAAGCAACCGATACCTGTGCAATCCGGTGATGCTGTAGGTTTATCACTCGTGACACTGCCATTTGCATGCTACCAAACACTGCTACCACCTCCAAAATCTTGTCATCGAAGGAGGGGGCTGTAAATGTCTGGCCAGATACAAGAGAAAGAGAATTCAGTTGACTACAGCTCTGTTGGGAGAGGTTTCCTTTACCCCCTATTGGTGAAGATTTGGGGGTTGGCTTTCAATTGTGCTTTTTAAACTGTATAAAATTAACGAGGCTAGAAGGTGAAGATTTGCAGTGAGCTAGGAGGAAGAAAAAGGAGCCTTTGCTTCCAATGGCAGCTAACACAAAGGCTGTAGGCTACAAGGCAATAATTATTCTCATGAGAGTGTGCACTTTTTAATCTCAAATAATACAATGTTTCTGACTGGATCTGACTCCTGTTGTCTTCAAGGGGTTTTACTTCTCAGGCAGTCTGAGGGGAAAAAGCCAATCTAAAGCCAATCCTGGAAGTCCAAATGCTCAGGACAGCATCTGTATTTTTTCTGAACCCCTACTTGGGTGCAAAGGTGCTGAAGACTGGACTTCGGTATCCTATTCACTTCACAGAGAAAGAACATACAGACAGGCCCCTTGCCTTGTTCTTCCAAGCACTATTCAGAGGTTATGATTCCAGAAGCAACAGTAAGTAAAAACATTTCGTGGATTGCTTTAGAGAATACTCACATCATCTTCCTTGGTTCCTCCCCAGAAGTTGGTGCCTCCTGCGTAGCTGGGAATGTTGAGCACGGCGATTCCCTGGAGACTGGGCAAAGGGATCGGCCTCCCATCACACTACACAGAAAAGAAGGCAACATTGCTCTCAGCACAGCAGGAGAGAACCCTTCCTGCCAGAGCACATCCTCTAAGAACAGAAAGCAGCCTGCACAACTTAGTAATAAATTAATTCAGGTTTCCTCCAGTTTACTCTTGACCTAATGGAGTAGAACATCTCAATTCACATCTCATGAACCACCTCTCCTCTGGCAGAGAGCAGTTTTAGACTGATATGTTGCATCTTTTCCCCAAACAAGGAACAGGGCACACCTGAGAGGGCTGGCAAAACCTCTTGGTTTATTCTTCCAAAAGGGGGAATAAAACTTCTGAAACCCCTGTGCAGTTTGCTGTGATGAGGGTTTCCTCCTGCAGGCTACCTGTTTATGTTATATGTCGCTCATATAAGAAGATTTCTTTTCCAGGTTGATGCACATTATAGTGTAGCTAAATTAAGAGCTTTCTACTGCACCTACTAGCTAAAATGTTGTGTTCACATGAGATACCACATAGAAGATGACAATCTTATCTATGCCGAATACTGAGCTGGGGACAGCTAATACTTTGCAGCAGGATGACACTTCCTTTACAGGCTGAGAATACAAGTTATCTTCCAGAACAAGGAAAAGCCACTTTTTGCTTGCTCAGGGTGAGGTACAGCAAGTACATTCTATCAGGCAGGGAAGAGAAACACCCTAATGTCACCAAGTGGCACCACCATGCCAAAGGCAAAGTGTCTGAAGGAGATGCAATCAGGCATCCCAGTTTTAGCAACAGAGGGACATGTTAATTCCTCACCTCCAGCAAGACTTTCTGCTCCAGGTTTTTATATGTTCTGTGCAGCAGCTCCTTGGTCCCCAGTACTCCGTACCACATCATGTTTTTAGTACGACTTCTAAGGGGGCAAATCAAAAGAGAAAAGTTAACATAAGCACTTACTTTTTTACTTAGAGGCGAAAACAACACCACATTGAAATGGTACCTCCTAAAACACAAAGGTGCTTTGCTTCCAAAAGGGTCAAGCACTCAAAATTGCTTATGTTAGGAAACTCCTCTTTAAGTAAATGTCAGGTAGGAATTGAGGATGACCAAGTAACACATATTACCAGAAACACACAGATTCCCCTGGCACAGGACTTGTCAATCTCGTACACCAGGACATGAACAGCGTTTTGCAGTATTAGCTCAAGTACAGCAAATGTACCAGTCCCAGGCTACCCAGAGCATCCTGTAGTTGCCCAGGTATTCAAAAGGACAAAACCTGTGGTTTGTATTAAGTTAGGAGCAAGGCTGAAATCAGCCTCCGTGGCATTTAGAGCTGAGAGGAGATTCTCTCACGGCTAAACAGCAAGCCCAGGAGAAAAATCTGTGAGTGAGATCACGAAGTAAACAGAACCAATGCACTAAATCCACACTGATGGAGCTACTTAAAGATCTCATACTAGCCACAACAGCATAATGAATCAGTAATAAATTGGTAGCTAATCTCCCGCATCATGATTTCAAGCCTTGAAGGAGGATTATGCAGACAAAATTGACAATATACCTATTCAGCACACTTGTACACAACCGGCTTCCAAACCGCACAGAAACACAAAGTGGTTTCCATCACTTCTGGCAGTAGCCAAAGGCCAGCCAAAGCCATACCCACCTGCATTTCTCTGGGTGCTCATCACGTTTGTTGTTGAAGTCCAAAGAAATCTTTGCATCCAGTCCAATTCCAAAGTAATTATTCATAACACACTTCTCTGTGTAACATTCACTGCCAAAGAAAAGAAGAGAACTCCCACTTGATGTACATTTCACATGCTCCCTCTGGCCACCTCATAATTCCATTGCATAAAAAGGTGAGGAACAAAAAGGCTGTATGTCAATGTGCTCTGATAAGCACTGCTGGGAACTGCCTAAAACCCACAAGGAATACCATAAAAGTGGCTATTGAGCAGAGGTTCCTGGCCTGCAGCCTCTGTCCATAAGACTTCACAGCCACAAGACTTGCAGAGGAATTTTCCCCTTGCCACAGGAACATACTTCAAAGTCTACACTTCATTTACAAAAAGCTATGTTGCTGGTGACTGGCATTGTGTAAAAGGTCTCACAAAATGTCAGCCACGCTAATTGCTTATAGATATATATATTTTTATATATATATATATGTACATTAGGTGTTGCCTACAGAGAGCCGAAAGTGTCAGCTACTTATCTCAGGGGCACCGAATCCCATGAAAAAGCCTTGAAGTCTGTATCATTGGATTTTTACTGTTAAACAGTTTAGCAGAGACAGCCTGAGAAAGTCTTCACATCACATTTCCCAGCTGCCTCCCCACGACCTTGTTCAGGCCTCCATGGTGTCACGGTAGTGATTCCTCCACAGGTCGCTGTGAAGGGAGTCATCTCTGAGCATAGGGAGAAGACTGATCCAAATTTTATTCTCACCTAAAACCTAAAAATCTTCTACCATGAGTCAGATGTGTCACTGCATGTGTAACTACATAAGCTGGTCCTCACTGGCACCCAGCATATGAATTCATTTGCACTCTGGGCTGCTGCTGCAGACTGACCATTATTTAGTTCTATAAACTAATCTGCTTCTCTGCTGAGGTCCATTTGGAGATGCCCACTCCCTCCCTTCAACTTCCTGGGCATACTCACAGATTTTCAGGCTCAGAGTTAAAGGGATCAGCGTGGATCAACAATCGGCTGATGACAGAGCTCCCAGGCAAAGAACCAGACATACCAGCACGGATATCTGTGGGAAAATCGACCACAGGGAAGAGTGTGAGTAATAATAAGCAGAAAACAGGTAACTTCAATCTCAGAATCAAGACGACAGGGCTGAATATATTAACTCCTGCCATTCGCTATGGAAACCAAATACCCATAGTGCTTTCTCCCACTTCAGAAGGCTTAGCTCTCTCGTTAAGGAGAAGGTTTTCTGGGGCTGCCTGCAGGGTTTCTGATCAACACAGTACCACCTAAGGCCAGCAGCACAGTTGTACAGACACATGGAAATTGGAAATAGGAGTGTATTCACTGCAGTAGCTTTTTTGTTGCGGGGTGAAACGTGTAACATCCTCGCTTCAATAAGTAGACAGAGTAGGACTGAAGTTATTCTCCAAGTTGCTCAAGAATTACTACCTCCTGCTTCTTAAATTATTAGCTGGCAACCCACAAAAAGTAGCTTTGTCAGAGAGAAAAGAAATTACCCACTTCCAGAAGAAGCAATTTGAACAAGTAATTTGGGGGAAGAGGTTGAAGGACAGCACCATGACGATGGGGAGAAGCTGCTACATAAGATGCTTATACATAGGATGCTCAGCAGCATCCTATCAGCCTTCTCAAGGTTTCTCTGAGCTTAGTATCTCCTTGTAATTGGCATCTAAATTCTGCCACTGCACAACGTAAAAATGCATGTCTAGGTCTCAGCTACTAACTGGAAACTACTACAGCTCCCTCCAGGTCTCCACTTTTCAGCCCTAGTGGAAAGTTACCCAACAAAGGGACTTCTCTCCAAGCAGACCCTGCACTAAAGGACATCAGGGAGGAAAACTTCATGTTCTCAGACAGGGACTGCAGCCTGCACTGCTGTCACCCACGCTCCAGTTGGCTGCCTCAGTGGGAAGTGGTGGGTGTTACACTTACTTGGGTAGAGGATTTTTGTGTTCAGCATTGGCAAGTTGTCCCGGTTTCCTGTCTGGGGAGGAAGAGATGCAGAGCTGCCCAGCGACAAACTTCCTTTGTTTATTAGTCTTTCGCAAGGAGACTTGGACGCTGTAAAACACAACACAAACATGGCTATTGACAAACATAACGCTGTGATTCAGACCAGCACACGGCAGCACAGCCCAAGCAGCAAGACTGGGTGAGGAATCACTCAACAGCAAAACACTCTAACTGCTGTAAAACAAAGAGCTGACAGAACCAGTCATTAAGAGACAGAGATGAGGCATATGCGCAGCCAGAAAACCTCACAGATTGGAGGTACCAAAATGCCACATGCAAATATAAATGGAGATGAGAAAACACTGGTGCCAGCAGCACAACAGACAGGGCATCTGGCTCCCAATCAATACTCAGATAAGTTCCAAATATATTTGCAGTGATCGGGGATCTCTAACGAATTACTCACATAACACAGTTATTAAAGCAAGCTGGCTTCCATTCTCTGTCACCTGCAAAGGATGGCAGGGGCTTGCAGAGAAATGTCATCAGGTAAATGACACGAAAAATGCTCAAGACCATCCTTGTCCAAGTAAAAGCCAAGAGAGCCCAGATTACTGGCTAAGGTGCAAGAAAATTTCTGACTCCTAGGCTCCATATGCTAAGATCATGGACCAGCCATCAGAGATGTAGTGAAAAGCAGGGTGTATGATGGACAGGCTAGAGCATAGAAACGTGCAAGGGCTGGCATCTGAAGAGCAATCATTCAAAAATTAGAGAAAAAACAGAACTTGAAAGGTAATAGACGTAACATCTCCTTCACTTTTTACACTAACAGAATTGTAATTTGCAGTCAAGATCTATATGGTGGTAGCCCTAGAGCAGTACCTTTCCGTTGGCTCCTCCCTTTGGACACTCCATAGCTGCTGCTGTGAGATGACTGCAGGGAGATTTTATCCTCGTTCCTCAGCTCCTTGCCCTCTTCAGAGGATGAGAGACTAAGGAGGAAGCCCTCTTGCTCCTGGGTCTGGGCGTTCTGCTCATCTACAGCTGTAAGGAGAGAGAAAGTAGGCGAGTGCCTCACAGCTCTTCCAGCAAGGAACACCTCCCACTGATGTAAATAACAACAGGATGGGACTCTAAAAGCCTTGATTCCTTAAACAAAAGAACAGGAATAATAAAAAGCTTTCCTCTATCATTTGTCTCAACTAAGCTCTGCTCTGGAGAGCTTCTGGAAATGGGCTGGTTTAGCCTCCTGTTTTCTTTGCTGAGCTCTTTAGCAGTGAGGCTCTAAATAGAAGTGTCCACCCTTAATGCTACAGGTACTCAGCCTTCCTGAGGTGTAAACTGTGCTATAGGTGATGGGTTTCCATTTATTTGCATTTAGATGTTGCCAGAAATTCTAACTGGATGGACATTAAGTGACAAATTTAATGAATTTTCTGTTTGCTTAATCTGTACTGAGGCGATAGGACAAGCCACTTGAAAAGGACACTTAGACACATATAATCAGGAAGAAGAAAAGAGCAGTTGGTATAAAACAATACAAACAAAGGGAAGAATCAGATTACACACTTCGGAAGAAGAAAAACAGTTTGGAGAGGTTGAACAAATACCTCTGAAACATTAACTGGAGTTTACCCAAGAGCTGGTAAGAATTAAATGCTAGCACGTTGTCTAAGGAAATCAAAACCTCCTTTGCGTGTAATCAATAGGCCTTCCTCCCCAGCAACTCCTCACGGGGAACAGCTCTGTGAACAGCCCTGAGCTCACCTACCAGCTCACTGTCCCTGCAGGGGGACAAGCCCCCCAATCTTTCACTCTCTTCCCCTCCCTTGTGCTGACTCTGGAGCTCATGAAAACTACCCAGAAGCCAACCCAACCCACTAGCCCAGCAGAAATATAAATTCTTGCCGGATTAAGCAAATATGTTGGGCTCCAAAAGAACCCCAACAAACATCAAAGTGGCAAAGGTAAGCAGCAGCAAAACGGGGCAGCAGCGAGGTCAAGACCTCTGCTTCACCAGAAGCAGGCTGTTTGCTCAACTTCCATCATCTCATGTAACTTTGCCTTGGGGATAGGTTGTATCCAAATATGGCAGTGCTGGAAATCCAAGCACTATTGCAACGATCCGTAACTGACTACATGGTTGTTCCAAGTGCACATTTACGTGTGCATGGATGCCACATCTGCAACTTCAATGCTTTTATCTCCAGTAATAAGCTGTTAAGTACTTCCTTTGGTCTAAGTTGAACCGCTGAGTTTATGACTAACATCTGGGAGACTGACGCCTTTCAAAGGAAATGAAACTTTGAGCTATGGGTTTGAGTGGCTGGAGAGAGATAAGGGTCAAGATGTGGAGAAGAGGGTCACCTGCCTAGGAAGTTACAGCGGAACAGAATGGCTTTGCATCAAGGTGCAGTATTATAACGTAGCGACAAACTAGTTTAAGAAGTTCCTCCCCTCTCTTGCAGTTGTACCACTGCAATGTTTTGCTGGGCTGTACTATAAAGAGATTTCTGAAACAATCCAAGTCAAAATACTTAAAATACTTTCTTCCCAAAGTATTTTCAGATCTGTTTTACAGCAAGGCCACACAAACAGTTGCGCTGACACAATTGTGGTATGGGTGGGGACAGACAGGAAACGAAAATGAAGAGAGTGTGGGAGGGTAGTAACTTCCTAAACCAGCCCTATGGGAGAGAACATACCTTCAACTTCAGACTCATCTACCAAGCAACAAATGTTTCAAACAGGTGGGCCTGGCAGAAATGACACCAAAACTAAATAGCCAGGCTTACTGAATAGCTTCTCTAGCTCAGGAAAGCTGCTTTTAATAAAGAACCCTACTCCCCTCTGGAATAAAGGAAATCTATACTTCTCAAGAGCCTGTAACAAGTCACGAGCAGGACTCCTAACAGGTTACCTTTTTCTGCGTGCTCTATTATCTGACGAATGGCTTTTTTCAAGCTGTTGGCTCTCAACATGAGCTGTTCTCGGGGGCGAAATATCTGGGGCCGTGCGGTACATGACGAGCCCACCGACCGGTCACTTGAAGAATCACAAGCACTGCCTGACCCATCACCATCTTCGGTTTCCTCTGCAATGGTGGGAGGAGGGTTTGGCAGAGATGAAGATGCTTGAGATTCATCATTCAGTGTCTTCAGCAATGAGTCCAGCTTCTCCTTCAAGACGGAGCACTACAAGGCGAAGAAGAACATTAGAGTAGAAAGGTAGACTCAGTAGTTAATTTTTCTACTGCTTGCCAAACTGCTGCTGTCCTAGTTCTCTGAAAATAGAGCAGTTTTCCACTTCAGAATTATAAACCCAAACAATTTTTTCCAGTTTTACCTTCCTGGCCATGACCTCTGATTCCTCTGAGCTTTCCGTCGCTTTCTCATAGGCTTTCCCTACTCGAGCCACAAAATCCTTCACTGTCTCACAAAGCACCCTAGACAAAGAAGGTAGTGAAAACAGAGTCATGCAATGATTGATTGTCTCAGGATCTTCATAGTGCAACTTTCACTTAGAGCAGTTGACCTCCAAGTACTCACTTGGCTGAGGAGATGACCACTGAGTGTTGGTCAGAAGTCAAAATTTTGGACAAATGAGCAGCCACAGAGTCTTCATAGAAGAGAATCTTCTGCACCTGGTGACAGTCAGAAACAAGCCACTGGGTTGCTGCTTCCCAATATTACAACATATGCTGCATAGCCCTGGCTCCCCAGAGAGTACCTATCATTCTACAGGTTGTTTTTGTCCTGGAAAAGTTCTATGGCCCAGGGCTCCGTTACCCACTGAAGATCTGAATCTGATGAAGAAACTAATTCTACAATTTCAACAACATGATGTCACGACAGCAGTGAAAGTCAACCATTTCCTCTCTGTCCTGTTCCAAAGCATTTTCTTCCCATTCCCTATTATGATTGTTGACTCTGGTAACCCAAACTCCATCCTTCTCCATAGCACTTCATTGACCTAAAGACCCAGGATCTTTCTAGCTCCTGCTTAACCCAAGTCATAGCTCATCCCTGGTCCATTTGAACTCTACCACTGCCTCCTGCCTCGCCTGTTCTGAGGCCATTGCTCTAGTCCCCCACCCTCTCTATCTCATGAGGTACCTCAGAATCCTCACTGAAATCTTCAGTGACTGTGGAAGTGGAGGCCTGGCGAGGGAGTTTGGTTTCATATACCATGATGCTCCACCTGTGGAAAAGGAGACATCATAGCTATCATCAGGCAGATGATCTCCTCCTCTATCCAAAGGCTGACATAACAGGTTCAACCCTCAAGTAGAACAAATTGCCCTTTGCCAGGGGCATGACTGATGTAAGGAAACCATAAGGTCGCAGTGGAACCACAGAGGGGCTGAAGTGGGGGAAGAGGAAGGGATGACACTATGAACAAGTATCCTACAGTACAAGAACCTTCTCTGTATTTCCCTCTCTCACAGAAATTCTATGGGCATTACTCGATTCAACCCAACAGATGCCAAGATGCAACTCTAAAGACAAGAAGCATTTTTAAATGTATAAAGATATATAGGCGATACCAGTATTAGGGGTAAAGATGTACATTTCTGCATTCAGCTTTCATTCTATGCTAAATTCAAGATAAACTGATTCAAATTTACCAAGAAAAAAATTAGTTTAAAAAAAAATAAATCATGACTGTAAGACCGTCAAATTCAGTTGACAAGAACTCTGGAACACAAGAGAGGACACTGGACATCAGACAATTTCACTCATTACTGTTCTCCAGCAATGACATAGAAAGCCAGACCACCCTTTGTTGCTGAAGGGTGACGGAGGATTATCAAAGCAAAAACGCTAAGTGGCATCAGTAAGAAGTCCAGCAGCTGGGTAGAATCAAGAACCGCCCAGTTTTCCTAGAAGGGTATTTTCACGCAACATTTGAGCAGCAGAGGATGTTAGTGATGGTAACTCACCTGTCCAGCATTTTGGTACTGGCCCTCTCCAGCTTTTCCAGGATCTGTGGGAGCTGGGTATCATCATCACAAGCAGAGCCCCAGCCTAATACACGGGCAAGGTCATTCCCTGTGCCCAAGGGCAGCACTCCCAACTGGCACTGCATACGAGAAAAGGAAATCAAAACTGATATTCAAATGGAAAAACACAAATGACAGCCACAAGTAACATGACTGATTCCTTACACAGACCAGTCAGTGAGGAACAGCTAGTCCCAGGGGGAGAAGAAAGTAATTGGGTGGACAAAACCTGAAGAGCATGGAAATAAGTAAAAGTTTTCTCTGCTTTAAACTTGTTAATTGAGAGAGGAGTATAATACAGCTACCATCGCAAGGAGCACCTTGCTGAAAGTAACTCCTTCTGCAGATGTATTTATTTAACCATCAGGTGGTGCTATTGCTTTTTCTGTAAAAGTAGCATAGACATCTCCAAGACAAAATGGAAACAGATTAAATACCGCACAATACCTCTATTCCAAAGAGGTTTCTGTCTATCCCAGGGCTCAGAAACACCCCCACAAGAATTAAAGGGAATAGATGAGGAGCACTATCCTTGTAGACCCCCAGTTTTCTAACTGCAGCCCTTTCTGAGCATAAGTCTCTGCTGGCAATGGAGCAGGAGTAACTCAGAGCTACTCCAAAAGCAGGATCTTGTCAGAGGGAGTTGTGGGGCAGCAACATTGATAAGAATAATGAATTAGCTCAGTGCTGCTTCTTGCAGAAAACTACTGCAAGAACACTGCTGGAGTAAGCTATATGTGGCTTCAGTCCTGGGGCAAACTACATCTGTACGATCAAAAAAAGTCCTCCTCAACCCATGCTATCGTTATTCCTTCATTCTTTCATCCAACCAAGCTTGTTGGGCACGTACTTGCTTGTGAAGATTGAGGCTATCAATTTCGGAGAGAACCCAGCCAACACTTCCGTCCCCACCACAAACTAGAATCCGGAAAGTGTCAAATTTCTGGAATAAGCGTAAACTACAGAGAAGGGAAAGACAAAAAAAGCAAGAGAGAAAACCAATCAGCTGTTACAGAAAGAAATGATAAACAATTCCAATCTAGGTAACAAACATGGCAGATTTGTTTAAAGTAGGCTCTAATTTCGCAATGAATATGAGCCACAGTCAGATTACGGATGAATTTAAATTATTATAAATAAGGAATTATAAATACAGCTAAGCAATTTACAATGGCTGTTCTCTACAGAAATATGTCCCAGACCTCCTCCTCTACTAAAGCAGGGCACTTTTGTCTGAACAGAAGAGGAAACAAGCATGTGATAGCTCATTATTCATTGAATTAATTCCTTCTTGCAGCTTTGCTGTGTTCAGCCTAACACTAGTTATTTGTCACTGTTTGGAGTGCTCTGATGTCACTGCCTTCGCACTCAAGGCCACACCAATTAGAGCAAAGCTCAAAGAGTGGGAACTTTATGCAGTCATTCAATAAGCAGACAAATGTAAAGCCCCCACAAGCTTTCGTTCTTCTGGGAAGGCAACATAAATCAGTGCTCTGGCGCCCTGTCTATCCTGCAGGCAGGCAAACAACTTACCAACGAGACAAGTGTGAATTTCTCTATTCACCCTTTTCAGAATATTAAAAACAACCTCTCCTTAAGCTGTTTGTGCTCCTTACTGAACATTTTCCAGAATTACCGCCTGCTTTTATTTTGCTGTTGTATTTTTTTATTATTATAACCTAAACAGGATTTACTGTAGTACATGTAAATCCTTATTTCTTCAAGCCTGGTTGACACATGAAAAATGTCATCTTATCATACAGTATGACTGCCACCAATTGAGAATACTTAAATTAGTAAGAAGCAGCTTTTACCCTATACCACCATTTTCTTTTTAAGCAAGCAAACAAGAGCAGACGGTTTAGAAGTGTGCACCACAGCCTGAGAAAATAACTTCCCTTCCCTGCCCTTCTCTCCTCCTTAAAAGCACAATTCCTCTCTACAGTCAGTCCAACTGGGGAGGGGAAGAAGAAAACTATTTAATTATAAAAAATTTCTATAAATAATTTATCAGGCAAACACATCCCCTGGACAGCATGCTGCAGTTTTAAAGGCCAGTGTTTTACAACGACTATGGCAAGAAACCACAACAGTTCTGAGGAAAGCAGAACCCAACGGTCACTTATCCAGGAGTGGACAGTCCCAGATTTAGCACCCTGCATCTAAAGTTCTCAGGCATAGACTTTGAGTCCCATATTAGATAAATTAGATAAATCCCATTTAGATAAATATGAACAAAATTCACCTTGTCTTGGCTCTTATTATAAGAAGCACCCATTCATGACAAAAGTTACTCAAATCCAATGCAGCAGAAAAACATTTGGAGGGAGCAAACTAGAGACCAATTTTTATTTTTTTTTTTAAACAGAATTGCAGAAATACACTAATGGAATTTATTCTGCAGTGCTCACTTGGTTTTTTAATCCATAGATATTCTAGTGCAATCTGGTAAACAAGCCTGAAATGCCATCCAGATCCCAGGGCAGAACCAGCTTTACCAAAAGCATTCA
>JAOXNO010000052.1:29220833-29243631 GCA_028565335.1 Limnodromus scolopaceus | reverse complement strand
TTCTAGTGCAATCTGGTAAACAAGCCTGAAATGCCATCCAGATCCCAGGGCAGAACCAGCTTTACCAAAAGCATTCAAGCGAGATGTTTTCCCAATATCACCATAAAATCTTAAAGGGATGGAAGTTTCACATACTTCCCAGGTAAGTTATTTCTGAATAAACCTCATTTTGACAATATTAATTTGCCATCTATGACATTCGCCTGTTCACCCAATTTAACTCAAGTTAACTCTCATTAACAGTACATCAGGATGCCTGTTACAAGTCTGTTTGGTGACAAGCTTTCCTCTGAATACAAGCTTTTCAAGCTTGCTTTTCTTCCAGGGGAGTGTTTCTGGAATTCCCCCCAAGCCCTTCAAGCTGTCCTGCTGTTACTGATGAATGGAAATAATAACTTTTTTCAACAACATTCTTGGGTTTAGCTAATCAATAACACTAAACACAGAGAGGAGAAAACCCCTCCAAACTTCATATGCGTTCAGTCTTCTCTGAGGAATAGGTTCCTTGTTAAATTTGAGGATGAGCTTATAATCAAACAAATCACTCATACTTCTCTGGTATTTACAAGGAATTTGTGCTTCCACAGAATATCTGCTTACCCAAGGTGAGGTCCTCCATTCATGAGGTCAAAGACCTGGGCTGGATTCAGTAGCTGTTTGAATCTTCGTAGAAATTTTACACCTTGGTTGTCTCCACTTTTTGAGTTGACAAAGACTAACAAAGGGCTTGTGCAAGAAGGGGGACAAGTAGCTTTCCAGAAACCTGTCAGGGAAAAGGGAAGGAAAAGGGAGGAAAAGCCAAGAAATGTGAAGCTGCCCATGGAGATGGAGTGAGAAAAGAAAGCAACACCCCACACCCCAGCACAGCTATGAAGAAGCTAATACTTTCCTTGTGCTTATGGCACTCACTGGGTAAACGCCAAATGCGCACAGACTTGAATCCAGCACGAACCACACCTCATGCTGCCAAATGTCACACTTATCTCCCAGCAGTATGCCAAAATATTCAGCTTCCCCAACCTTCCCAAACTGCTTCTGCAATATAGTTGTTCTCAATAAATTTTAACAGCTGCAGCTCAGCAAATACTGATGTTACAGGGTAACAAACTGAACGCAAAAGAAAAGCAAACAGTTCACTGCCACACTGCAGCGGTATCTTCCAGTTTGGAATTCCAGCAAGATCAAAAAGCAGAATTTTCAGTTGATGGAGCCTGGCATGAATAGTGTTAGGTGAAGGGACTGTACCTGAGAGGAAGAAAAAGAAGGCATTACTTACTAGAGCTACTTACCATCTGAATCAATGCTGTTAAGAGCAGTAGGAGGAATGACAGACACTTTGCACAGCCCAAGAGGGCACTTGTTTGGCAACAGCTCCTTACATGCTGTGTGTACCTGAAAACACCAACAAAAAACATTCATTTGGGCTCTCTTGGGCACTGTGGTATAACTCATAAAGCCACCCAACAAGAGGTTGTAACAGAAGAGTAAGAAAGGAAGAGGGAAAGAATCCAAGGAAACGTAAATCGATGAAGTTATTTTAAGAATTACCTCATCAGAGTCTTCTACTAATTCTCCTCTTTTCATTAGTATGTACTTTTTCTGCCATTTGAATTTATAAGACTAGACTTTGAGTGCTGAGGGGACCAGGTAACAGATTATGTGGCTTTAAGAGCCTTCAAGCGTTCAGATTCCAAAATTCTAGCCTCAGTTGAGAGATCAAAAGTAGCAACAAAAGAAAAAGCTTGGAATTCAAGAAAACAAAAAACAAAGCAGAAAGACATGAGGGACTTAGGAAGTAATAGAAGGAGGGATTAATAACACCACCCAAAAAAAGGAAAACCAAATCAGAGCAGGGCACTTCAGTCATTTCTGGTACAAAAAGACTGCAAGATAGAGATTCTCTTGGGGTTTGAGCCCCCACATCACACATTAAAAACATATATTTTGTGGTACTTCTTATCTTATAGACAACTGGAAACAGCAAGATTTGCATCACTGCAGTGGTGAAGCAAGAGAAATCTATTGCAATGGGAAGGGAAATTGTTATTATTAAAATAGCCTACTATTCTTTATCATCTTATTTTGTTGTAGCTTTTCAACTTGCAGAAATGACAAATAATGGCTCCTTAAAATCCACCATCTCCCATGCCAGAGGCATTGATTCATATCTAATGTAACTAGATTCTTCTATGAAAGCTCACTATCAAAAGAAAATGAACTTGCAGAGAAGTCAGATTTTAGGTCTTTTATTCATCACAGTGATATTTTTCAGCATAAATTTAAATTTCTGTCTCTCGCAGGCTGTTTATCATCTGGAGAAAGAACAATAGAGTCCTTCATAGGAAATACTGACAGCACGGTTAGAGGTTTCATTTTAAGTAAATATCATTAAAAGAACACACCAAAGAGCTGATCAGAAACTATCCTTTCACTGAAATGGTCACGTTTATTGAACTCACCATGGCTTTGCACCAGAGGCAGCGCCAGTCTTGCAAACGTAGGACACTGCCACAGGTTTTATCACACACAGTGCATTTGGCACTCACGGGCAGGTTTCCTTCCAACCACTGATGTGGCATCGAGATCTGCAAACGGTACAGAGGGAGAGAAGCAACATGGACTTTCCAGGCCGCAACTCAAGAGCATAGGATGCACTCTGGAGGCAAGTCTTCATATGCACTGTTTAAGGACAGCAAAGGCAATTTCCAGAAAACATCCAAAGACCTCTTTTGGCATTTTATATCACGCCCAAGCACAAAGAGACAGGGTGACTTGCTCCAGGTTACTTGGGAAACACTAACTTGCTTCAGACATCTCATATGCTAAGGTACTGTTCCAGTCACTAATTTGGGTGGGGTTTTTTTGCCAAAACTCAGACCAGGTTCCCCACGTCTCCAATTATTTAACGTCAACTCCCCCAGGTCCATAGCAGGAGTCTCTTCCTGTTAAGGAGTCCTTGCTACGCTGGTTGGACTTTCCACACAGAATCTCACGCTCTGCCAGGAAACGCCTTTCCCACATCGCTAACACATAAAGGCAGAATCTGCTCTTTGTGCAGTGAGGAAAGCTGCAGAGGATGTGCCTCCACATCAAGAAAAGGCCAGAAGAGTGAAGACTGACACCTACCCCATCTTCATCCTCAATGATATCCTTCCCAATGGAGGCCAGAGTTGTCCACTTGCAATTATTGGTTGCCCGCACAGCACACCGCTTGTGGGCTTTAAACTTGCACACTACAGAGGAAGAGAAGAATACATTAATCCTGCCTCAGAACGTGTAATATGGCAGTCTGTACAAAAGCTTTCCCAAGTGACCATATTTGGCTCCAGAAGAAAGCCCAAGCACACACTACCCTCGTTAGCACTGCCAAAACTATCAGCTCTAAGCATACTGAGTAAGATGAGCGAGCTATTAATTCCTGCCTTGTCACTTTTGCCAGTTGCTTGTATAAAGCTTAGTTATCACCTTGTTAAATTTGACATGATTTACATAGTCATACACTCCTGCATCCTTTTACACAGTGTGGGTGTAACCTCACTCACGCTAGAAGTATGAGCAGCCAGGCATGTCTGCCACACCAAAGCTGAAAAGGAATAACCTCCTGACATTCCAACACTTCACCAGGATGTTCTTACAAATATGATTATGCTTATGAACAGGAGCATTCTTATGAATATTCTATCTGATAACTCAGAAGTACATATCTGCTCACTTCAGAAGCATGAGTTTAATAAGAGATGGCAGTATTTGGGTATATGGGGGAAAAAAAATCAGCTATATTATCATTGGGTCCAACATTAAAACCGCATGAAAACATAATCACATCTATCATCCTGTTACAAAATGCCAAGATCCTGATATTGACTTCTGCAGGAAAATTCTCTGTGAAGCCAAAGGGATTCAGCAGCAAAGGGTTTCAGCTTCAGGTCCAGAAAAGACCTGCAGTCTCACACAGAGCCGAGAGCTCTCTCGCGTTTATTACGCAGCATTTTTCTACATCTTTTTGCAGACTGTTAACAACATTCCTCTTAAATTATCTCTGGAACATAGCTATATGTTGAGCTATAAAGACGATGCTCCCAAAACAGGAGAGAAGAGCACGCTTACCTTCACATGAGAGCCCATGCGACGTGACTCCAGATAGTGCCTCCCGACACACGTTGCAGTACGTTGGCCGAGCGTGTGAGCAGGCGTACCAGTTATGCATCCCTGAGAAATGGTCCATGCTGTACTGGGTAGACTGATAAAATAAATGTATTACAGCAAAGTCTGAAGTAGAGCAACGAGACTCTTTTTTTTTTTTTTTCTTAAAACAAAAACTTGCATATAGCAGTCAGGAAAGGCAGAAACAGAACACTTAGACTAGAGAAGAGTAGGCCACATGGAGTTTATACATAATAGCTGTAACTCAGGAAGGTCTTTAAGCCAGAAGAGAGTACTTGAAGAAGGAGCCACACCTTCATTCCTGCTCCTGTCCTACCTCCCATCCTTGTCTCACTACAAGTATGTGTAGGGAAATGAACTGGAGAATTTATCTGCTGGATAGCTGATCTTTCCCTTCCCCATTTTTTGGTTGGATAAAGTTTTCAGCAAGATCAGTTCCCCAACCTTGTTTATTGCACAGCAGAGGAATTCTTGTGCCAGCAAAAGGGAGGAGAAAATAGGGAGAGAAGCATCACGGAGGGGGGGAAAACACAAGACAGCTTCTTTTGGTGGCAGCGCTGGTCTAACTACAGCCCCAGAAAGCAAATAGATGCACTGAAATAGGCAGAATACCAAGCAGGCAAGACGTGAATTAGGACAGAAAGGACAACCGGAGAGTGAAAAGACAATGGGAAGAGAACTGTGTTTCATAACCTACCAATACTCTGAAAAGTGCTCTCAAAGTTACCAAGGGAGAGTACACGAAACCACAAGCATTCTTTGGAGAAACACCTCAGTGTATTTGGGAGAGTTTTTACAGTAGGTCTAATGCTATACCCATTATAGTCAATAAAAACAAGTTCTATTAACTTCACTGGAAGCTGGCTCCAAACTCAGAACAAGCTGTTAGTTAGGAGAGAAGGCACAGAGTGCAAAGGAACACATTTTCCCGTTACCTCAAAATGTTCACGGTTTTGTACAGTCTTCAGTGCTGCAATCCAATCTTCCATCTCTTTTCTGTTATCAGCACAAAGGATGAGCTTCCGGCATGGAGTGATAATCTGAGGAGCGAGAGAAAATTAATAGTGTGTATTCTGGGCACGTCAGTGAGAGACAGCAGGAGATTATGTTATCACTAGTGTAGTCTATTGGAGTATTTTCAGAGGCAGTGAGCTGCACAACAGAAGATTCTGCATAACAGAAAGTTATTTGCACCTTTCAACCATGTTTCTCTTCCACAGCAGCACACCTTGATTCCTTCATAAATGTACAGAACCACAGAGATTTCAGCTGTCGTGCCCAATACTGAACTGAGTAAAGAAATCTCTCAGACCCAAATAACAGCACAATACAAATCAAGCACAGAGCAGTAAAAGTTAATATATTCCATATGCAGAACTTGCATAAGGTTTTTTAAAGTATTTTATGACTTTTAGAATTGGCAACAACATAAAAACATTTTGCTAACGCCATAATATAGCAGTTTCTAGCAATTAATAAACATGCTCTGTAACATCATACTAAAAACCTGTTTAGGGTTATGACAAGAGGGGAGGGAGGAAGGGAGAAATCAAACAAAATAAGCAATCTAGAAGAGAAAGCACTGTATTTTGAACCCTCATGTTTCCTGAGGGCTTGTTCTGCATTTATTACATAAAAGATATTCCAACAAATGTTCCACTAGCAGCTTGACATTGTGGTGAGTTTGCCTTCCTCTAAAAATATTCTCCTCAGTGTGTTTTTACCCTGGGCTAATTCCCATGCATTAGTAGCTCTTCGTTAAATAAACAGCTCAGTGTTTTAACAAACCAGTAGAAGACATTTCGGGTGGCCACAGCTCCCCTCTGCCCGGGAAGGCAGATGTCTCTGCGTACCCTACCACCAATGCTCTCCCCTTTTGTCAGACGGCGGCAGCAGAGAGAAATAAAAGCTCTTCAGAGGACCACGTCTGCTGTCCACAGGGCTGCCCGTTCAGCTGGGCTCCAGACTCACCCATAAATCAACATTTATTCTTCCTAAGACAAAAAGCCTTTCTTCACCACACTGCAGTTATCTTACTAACACTGTCGCCCCGTGCACACCTCTGTACTGATTTCCATCCAACTGACTTCTTAAATTAAACCAATACGGAAGTGTTCGCAAGATCTGGATTGAAGAAAAGCTGCAATAAGGTTGAGCACCATTAACAAAAAATCAAAAGGCTCCTCTTTATGTCAACTCTAAAAATTTCCTGCAGCCCAGGTTCTCCTGCATCTCTCTCCCTCTACACTCTGCACATAAAAAAAAATTGTCTCCATCATCTGCTTTTCCAGCAGATTGTACCCTAATATCTGAAATAACAGAGTAAAAGAAACTAGGATTGCGTCAGGTTGATGAAGCCCGTGTGGCTCTCACAAGCACGCAAATGAACTTTGTTAATGAACACTAAAAAACCCACACACATCACCCCAATACGTGACCGCTGTTGACGACCATTTTCCAGTCTGTTTCTCGCTCTTCTCATTATGACTCATACAACAGATTAAAAATAAAACCCTCTGAAGTTGAACACGAAACTTTTAATTGATATCGAAGTACGGCAGAGCATCCACTAAGAAATGTGCATGTAATATCGATGAAAAAGATACACCTGCAGATTTCTGCTTTATTTTAAGCTCTTCAGTTTTCAGAATAGATTTCTTTTCATACGATAGACTGCAGCATTTACCTGCGACAGCAGTAGCTTCACGCAGAAGCTATATACTTATACCTAGAAAAGGGCAATACAACCACATTAAGTAGGCAATGGAGTTAAATACCTTTTAAAGTAGGGACTGGTCATTCATATTAGAAACATAGTTTTGGCACGGAGCACTTTTATCTTGGACAAAATGACCTGATCTGTATCAATTGTAAGCAAACAGAAACAAATATTTACAATTTTCTAAAAATAAAACTTTGAGGAACTCCTTCCTTCTTCCCTGACTTTTCCTTTAAACAATTCCAGCTCTGATAAAATTTATTCCCAAAGAAGGTAATCACAGGAGTCTTTCTTTTTCCTTGGGAAAGTGGAGAAGTGGGCAGTTAACTGTATTTCCATCAAAAACTCTGCTGTGTAGGGACGGCTACGCTAGAGAAACCTTTTACGGAGCGTGAAACACTACTGCAAAAATCAGTGTGAAGTTAGAGAAGAAGGAGCAGCATCTCTGAAGCCCTGCTTAGAGGAAGCAGCTCTTTCCCTGGAAGTAAACCCAAGTTCAAATAATTTGTTCAGACAACACAGGGCCCCACTTTTTCTGGCAGCAAAGCCAAGAACATCTATAATTGCATATGTGCAACAGTACTCTATGTAAAGTCCAAACATCCCAGGATCAAGCATCCAAGGACCTTTCATCACTTTAAAACCAGCCATTTTTTATAAGGAACCGCCAGTTCCTTCAACAAGCCACTGGCACACTCTTGGCCAGTAGGGAAAAATAATTTAAAACAGTTGATAAAATTAATTTATCATCACGATCCCATACGGAACACTGCTATTCAGTGTTGTCTCTTTTCCTGTTTTTCTCCCTTTTTTGGAGGAAAAAAAAAGGCAAACACAACGTGTATAGTATCATTTTAAAATCACCTTGGAAGACATGATATCTAAAATATTGTCATAAAATACAGAAATGCTGACACTCATTTGATAAGAGTTAATCCTGGATAATTGAAGAGACTGTCCAATATAGAAAATCACCAATTCCTTCTTAAGTTACCTACTGCATCATCTTAAAAATCCCCACATTCAATGTTGGACCATCCTCTGTTCAAAGAACAAAGTTAAAGTTTTTAAGACAGCAGGAGAAATAAAGAGATCAAGAAGATTTTCATATTTGACTCATCCAGACAAAGAGTCACAGAATTAAAATAAAGGGCCTATTGTGTAACTACAAAATTCCAAATAAAACATAACTTTGTGCAAGATAAATTTATGAAGAGCATTCTCCATTAGTCAGTTCCAAAGCAACATTTGCACTGGGATTTAGTGGTATCATCACAGACGGGAAATAAAAGAATATTATCTCAAACCTCACTCATATTCTAGGGAGGACAAATTGGGACAATTCAGGCTTCCCTGTGAAGGGCAGATAAGATTTTAATGTAACTTGTGTAACAATTCTTTGGGGAAATTAAGAAACCATACAAACCTGTTTTTCTGATTAACATGCATTGGTGGTACAGTTAAACATTTTAATGAGGATAATTAAGAATCCAGAAACACATTAATAGGGACACTTCCTTCACAGAGTAGTTCAACAGTTCTCGCCTTTCACACAGCCCCAGACACCCACCAGCTCCCTCGTGAGCATCAGACACTCCTGCTTTCCCTGGTGTCTCACCTGCACAGGCTGATGTCCAACATGCAACCCCACAACATTGCTCCCGAGTAAGGGCAGAACTGAGATTAACAGAAACACGCTCTCACTCACAGGGGCAGAAACCCACTTCTCCTACAGCTTTTACCTCCTCCTACTTGAGCCAGTAATTTCAACTCCAGACATCCATCCACCCGTTGAAGGGTACTAACGGAGGGAGAAAGGCTATTACATACACTGCGCTGTCTAGATGGGACCGATGATCAATCTGATGGGTCACATCAAAAAAAATAAAGCCTTCTTGTCGTGTCCAAAAGAAGTCACAGCAATCTTCCTCCCGAAAAGCTGTCCTTTTCCCGGCCAGGGAGTCCAGGGTGCTTGTTCTCAGCTACAGCCACGATGAGCCAGTGCTCTGGAACACCAGGCTTGGTTATCCCTGTTGGCAAACGTGGCTACAAACGAGCATGGTCCAGCTATTTTTTATGTTCCGGCTACAGCTTTTGACTAACATCCTGGAACAGTATATTCCACAGGATGACGACGCACTAGGTGAAGTAGCATTTCCTTTTATTTGTTCTAAATTTACAAAGCAGTAATGTCATCCAGTGACCTCTTGTTCTCATATAAACGGCGAGCACAAAAACAACGATCTGATGGCTTTGGAGGTAGGACGGGGGCTGCCTTGCTAGGAGTTAAAAAAAAAAAAACCACAACAAAAAGTTTTAAGATTTATTTATAATCTCATACATTTTTGGCCTGTTTGGGGATTGGCAAAACTCTTGAGTGTTCCTGCCCTGAAACAGCTCAGAATTTTATCTAGATATGAGCAATTACGTAAATTAAAAGTGCTTGTTCTTCCTAAAAAGGGAATATTAAAAGCTGACATACTTTTTTGATCCTAAATACTATTGAGCTTTTGGGTGTGGTTCTTTAGATTTCACTCCTTAGTAGCAACTGGATGCCCAGATACCCACGTGTCCAGAGCTCACCACAAGGTAACTTTACTGAGACCTAAACTGATCGCCAAAAGAGCTCAACAACAGTCACGGGGGAAAAAAAAATGCTGCCAATCCCTCTAAATCAATCCCCAAGAGCCGTAAGGATGGATGGGAACAGCAGGAAGGCTTAAAGACATTTCAAAGCAGGACACAGCTTACTTTACAAACTCCTCGCTGAGTGCGAAACCCAGAAATATCTTTTGCGGGAATTCTGGTGACAATCAACTACCCAGCAGGTCACCCCCTTTGCAGACAGTTACATGCCCTCTATGCAGATGAGTCATCTCAAATCTATCAGAGAAATTCTCAATCTTCAAGCTTGCTCACTCTAAACCTAAAAAAAAAATATCTAAATCTGAAAAAACCCACGCCTTCATTGGCAGTCTTGTGCAAATACTGATGCTCCCCTGATACTTCTCCAAAATTTAGCTTCATCTCCTCTGTCTCTACCTCATGGAGCACATGCCCTTTTACCAGCTGTTAACCCCCACCCCTCGTGATGACCCCCCGCTCCCCTGTCCAAAACTAACACCAGTTTACTGACATTTCAAATCAGGCCAGCTGGCAAATGACAGAGCCAACCGAAGAAAATTTCTCATTTCACATTCTAAAAATGGACTGGATGTCCCTGGATGTCCTTCCCCAATGAACAGCTGTGAATAATTGGATTAGAAAGGCAGGCCAAAAAAGACTCCTTATATTAGACCAAATTTTAAATAGAAATCTGCTATACTTCACCCTTTGGTGTTTTGCTGTACTGAGCAACCTTCCTCCACCCAACAGCCGGAGCTTAAACTTCATTCTCTGGTCTTGCTGCCATCAAAGACAACTTTATCATCTCTGCTCACTTCCTCTTTCAGCATTTTCTGGCTGCCCAGAAACTTCTCAGCAAAAAACTGACAGTCTGGCCAAACATGCGTTGGGACTGTTTGTTATCACAGTAAATCTGGTGAGCTCAGTGACCACAAAAGATGGCAAAACAAGTTAAGATCACACTGGCCCAATCACGGAGCTGGCTGAAGAAATGCTGCAGGGCGAGACGGGGCGGAGGGGACATACAACTTTGCTAAATATAGCTTTTCTGATGTGATACATTTCTCGGAGTGGCCAAAAGCGGGTGCGTGAGAACACCTGCTCGTCCTGACTGCTTCCTTTTACTCACATCCTGTTCAAATACAGTCAAAGGTGCTAGCCATAAATCCCCCGAAGAGATGCTGGATTATTCCAAACAGTTGACGATTTGGGTACAGGGACAACTAGAATTTCTGGAGCTCAAAAGACCTAGGAACTACAATCAGAAAAAAACAAAACAGCTGTGAGAATGGTGTTGGCGCAGGCAAAAACTTCAGCTCCATCACATATGGGCAAAGGTGGGGAAAACGTCCACCGTGTGTAGCTAATTGCTATGTCTGCTTTTATACATTGGAGTATATTGTATCCCATGAACCCAAAAACTCAGGAAGGAAAACTGGGTGAGATTATAATGAGGACTCAGCCTATTTTATCCACTTCAGCTCCTGTCCCAGCAGCGGTGGTAGTGAATTGAACACTGGTATATGTTAAAACGCCTCGCCTGGGTTCATCAGCGAGATTCATGGACCAGCAAAGCCACGGTGTGTTTCAAGCACCGTCGCTGAACTCACAGACAGCGAAAGGGACCGTTTGGATTAAGCAGTGCTGCTCCCTCTGCAAACACACAAGGTTAAAAAGAAGACTGTCAAAAGGGGAGAAGGAAGGAAAATTAAAGTATGACTTTCAGACTCACTTCTTTACACTTAAAATTCTAAAAGCCTGTCTCATTGACGTTCTGAAACAATTTGGAGCTGAGCATCAGGCCAGCAAAGCCTTAGACGGCAAGCCAGAATGACTGTAGTAGGTCTCTATAGATTAGAAGAGAGAAACAATACGAGTACCAATGCTTAGACTCACAGGGGACTGAGGCTTGCCTTCCTCCACAGACAACACCCCTCTTCCGATTTGCAATTCAGCTTTCACCCAGTTTTGCCAGCAAATTCATTCCTGTTAACTCACTGCAGAGGTCAGTTAGAGCTCTTTAGAATTGCACTGATTCTCTTTACTAAAATCCTGGATGTTACTCTGAAGGGCAAAGGAAAAAGAAGCTTTCCATATGACACTGAAGGAATGCACCAGTTTTGTATTTATTTTTACAGTGCAAGATCTTTATTTCCTGCTAAAATGACTATCTTCCACCTATGGAAACTCTCATTTCCACCAAATAAAACAAGTCGTTAATGTTCTTATAGTTATGCCAAATTCTGCCGCCTTTTTTTTTTTTTTTAAAATAGCAATAACAAGATTTCCCTCAAAGCCCTAAGTGCCCAAATCCCTGTTCGCACTATACTGGGTATTTTATCCCCAACTTCCACATGTCTGTTTTACCTTCATTTTGCATCTGTAAAATCCAGGACAGCTCATTTGCATCGAAAAATAGGTACAGCACATGGTGTGGTCTCTTTAGGACCATTTTTATATTATTAAGTTCCTTCATCTTGCAATATACACCTCATCTGGCAGGGGTTGAACACCACGAGCACATCTTCTCTGGGCACTGGCGTTGGCACTTATGGCCGCTGCGCTGCGCCCACAGAACAAGTTCAACTCCTGCTGACCCTCCATCTGCGCTTTCTCCCACTCCCTGTCTTCCCCGATGCTCCAGCGGGAAAGCAGACCAGACAGAGCGTTCCCTGGGAAAATTATCTTCTCTCATACCAGGGTCACATTCCTACATGCTTCTGGAAACTCTGTTCCTAAACAAGGCACATTCCTCTTTTTGGCAATTGGTAAGAGGAGCACAGACAAGGAGAGCAATTTGAGGATTTTTGTAACCACTTAACAGATGTCAAAACCTAAAGAAGGTCTTCACCACTGTTAGCAGGTATAAATACAATCCTGGTAATTCATGCATGTTAATCACAAGAGATCTACAGGGATGGAGCAGCACCAAATGGGAAGGGACAGGGCTGCCATGCCAAGTGCCAGAGCATCTTAGCACAGCTCCGTTACCCACCCACCCTCCACTTCACGCAGCAGATGCACACGCATCCCTTCTTCATCTGTTTTCCGAAGGATGCAGTCCTGCCAGGAAAAGTTCCCAAAGAGAACTACCCTGTTCAGAAAGGGCAGCAGATTTGGGAAGGTAAAGGATATTTCAGAGAAACCTTCCTACTCACTCGAACAGAAGCAAAACCATGAAGAACAGAGGGGCAGGTCAATGTTCCCCAGTGGTAGAGCTGCTGTCTCAGTGGGCTCATACACATCAAGGCTAGCACCTAATAAATCACAGGATTGAGCAATAAAAGGCCTTGTCCACGGTAGGAAAATGACCTGTTACTGACAGCTTATTGTTAGTAACAGCTCCTCGCAGCCCCCTAACCTCAGCTGTGTTGAAAAGAGGCTGGTAGCTAAAACAAAAGGAAATTAATAGCTTTCAACAGCTTGATGAACCCAGGAGCTTTCCACACTGGGTCACCAGGCAAAGACAAGTCCTGTTTCAAGCACCGTAACAGTGAAACCATCATAAGCACCACAAGTAGGGAGACCTCATTTCTGCAAATAATATTAGCAAGCCTCTCCCTGCCTGTCAAAATGACCAGATTAAAGATCTGCATAAAAAGAAGTCTTTTCCTTCTAGAGCAACTCCTACGTAAAACTAAACCCATCGTGTTCTCAAATGACTCCCTGTTTACGGCAGGTTGTTCTGCCTTTGTGTCCTCACCTGGAAGGAGGAGAAGACGCTGGAATCTGCAGTCTTTCTCAGGAAGGTAGATAAAGCACCAACACAGCAGGAAGGTTACAAAGAGCAAAGAGATTATCAAACAAAAGCTCCCAGTGTTCAGGCACAAGGGCAGTAACAGACGCTAATTTCAAAGCAGTAAACTTCCCTCTAGAGAAAACAAAAGCTCTTCACAAACAGTCGCCTTCGCTTTCCAGCTCGCTCTCTACCCTGTCTCACAGTAAAATACATAAAAGCTCAGCCTGACCTCCTTCTCTTACAGTAGCTTCATCTTTCTTAAAAACTCCTCGCATATTTTGGGGTCATTCGGTAACGTACAGTAGCAATCGCCAGATCTCTCCACCCACAGCAACTTCTTCCAGACCCTCTAACTCTTCTTCCATGTTTCTCCTCTCTGCGATGGTTTTTCTCCAGATTTTTCCTTCTTTTGTGCAAGCAGACTAATGACCAGCTCCTGCAGGAGGCTGGATTAAGAGTCCTAAAAATCCTTGACATGAAAGGATTTTAAATGACTGTTTTCACTGACTAACAGTGACTCAGAATGGTCTGTTTACCAAAGGGCCTTTTCTCAAGCAGAAAAAAAAAAAAAAAAAAAAAAAAAAAAACCGGCACTGAAGTCTGGATTACAAACTACTAAAATAGCAAAGTATTTTGAAACTGCAGCGGTTCTGACAGGAAATGGGGACCAAACTGCACTTAATGAAGGGAGGGGGGGAAAAAACAGCAGAGCGATTCTGGACATGGCAATTCATGGCTCTACTCCTATTTTCACTTGCTTATAAAGGAAATTCTGCCAGCTGCCAATATAAACAGAGTAAGAGCACTAGCAGAGAGTGTACAATTCCTGAACATGTACACACACATGGGTGTGGAAGAGACAACAACCTCCAGCAAAGCCTGACTTTCCAACGTGCACTCTAATTTTGTCCAGTTTAGAGAAGAGAGTTTGAAAAGGTGGAGGGAAGAACCATCCCTTTCACCAGTCCCCCTTTTCTAATCTTTGCCTTCTCCAAACCTTAACGCCGCAATCCATGACTGTGTAGAAAGGAGCGAGGTGAGGAACCAGGACAGCTGGTGACTCCCGTAAGTCTTTTTTTTGTCCCCTCCCGAGAACTGATGCCTTCCCTCCGGGTCCCTCACCCCCGTGCCGAGGAAGCAGGGGAGGAAGATCCCCTCCCTCACTAGAAAGCCCAGTGACTCCCTGCAGCAGACGTTCAAGCCCATTTTTCTCAAAGGGCTGAGGCCACGCAGGCCAGTTTGGGGAATCTGTGCAAGTGTCAAACCACGTAGGTTTCCCTGATCTCTATCAACCCAAGCTCGAAGTCCAAGCCTGACTTTTCTGCAAACAAGCCCGCAACAAAAGTTCTTATATTCTTTCTCCTCATAAAAATTAAGTCACATGCTCTTTCTTGACGCTTGTATTTCAAACCAGCACAAATAACCTCTGATCTGGGTTCCTCTTGTTTCAGCAGTGCTTTACAGGCACTCGGCTCCTGCCCTGGACATGAGCAGCAGACTTTCTGCCTGACGTGTAGTTTCAGCAGCTCTATTCACTCTTTCAAAACCAAACTCCTAAGAGAAAACTTCACCACCTTCTCTGCTAAAAAGCATGTATTTTCACTTAAAAGCACTAATACAAATAATTCAACTTGACACAAAAATCACAGAAGAGGCAAAGGCACTTTCACTTCATTGTGAAATGAATTTGCAGACATCAACAACATACTCTCCCCATCAGGAAGCACCCTCAGCACTTTCATCCTTTGTTAAATGAAGATTCTTGCTATTTCTCCACAGCATCAACAAGCCCTGGGACAATACAGCAAAAATACACAGTCTCAAAGAGATCAGGCAGTCACGTAACACTTCACAAGACAGAAACCGGCATCTTTGCTGCTCAACAAAGTCACTACTAAGTTACAAGGTTGTAATAACAAAAAATTGTAGCAGACCTCAGGCTTCCGTTCAGCTGGAGAATGACATCCATACTGCGTCTCACAGATGACAGCATGCTCTCAATTCAGGAGCACCAGCAATTCCCTGTTCCTCAAGCTACCACAACCATTGTCGCCTCCAGTCATGCAAGCGCTCTGAAAGAGAGGTATTACTCTAATCTCAATACTTCCTCTCTCCTGTGACATTGGGCAGGGTGAATCATCAGTTAATAAACAGTATTTCTTAACTGATGGGTGCAGCATTTCCAACAGCACCGCAGGCACATTTCCCTTTACCCTGATTCTGGAGAACTTACCTACATAAATCCACACAGGAAAGAACACTTGAACAGTGAGTTTGTAATAAACTTCTTCCAAAGAACCTGAGCTCCTGATGCTCTGTTATGCTGGCACAGGTGCCACCTTTCTCAGTGCTGAGTCCAGAAAACTTGGACTCCTGCTCTTACCTTTCACGTTCAATCTTCCTCTAAACTAGTGTCCAGAGCAGACTACTCCCTCAGAGAAAAACCTAAACAGATTGCTTGACATGCGATTAATAGGATTAATCTCCTCTGTGGTCAGTCTTTCTGAGTTATGTTCCACTTGCCACAAGCTGATTAGCTGTCTGCTTAAGGAGGAGCTGGGATAAGTTTCCTTCTGACGGCAGTGAAGTGGAGAGGCAGGCGCTGACTGTAATAATATGCTGTTTCCTGTCTGCGGCTGAGCTGAGAGGTACTTCCCAACAGAAAAGGGTTTACAGGAGCCCAGGAGCTCAAGCTCCACCTCTTCCAGTGAAGAGCCTTTAACTACGGAGGAGGGATCAACAGCATGGCTCCTGGCGCTCAACAACGTGCTCTGACCCAGCTTCACTTCCACTAAAGCCTCAGAAAGAAGAAACCAAACTACACACATCCCTCTCCACAGACAGGAGCTTTCTCCTATGGGATCTCAAAGGTCTGAATAAGAAGGGATGGGAAGCAAATGTTGTAATCCATGTTATGTGAATGAGGGTGAAAGTCCACACCACCGCACCAACGTTTGCTAGCAATAACTGGAAAACAGTCACAAAACCTCCATGTGAGAATCATATTGAAACACAAAATATACACCTGGAAAGATCTGATATGCTTCCTAGGCTCCCTCCTGTTGATGACAGGTATTCTTTATTAGCATTAAAGAACACCTATTTTAGATTATTTTTTCCTCTTCAGCTTCATACAAATCCTGCACAAGGCAGGACAGGGTCAACAAACTGATAAGGAATCACTCCAACAGCACTGAAGGCAGCAGCTTCACTGAGCTGGCATCTTGTAGAAAAGAGCTGATCTTCAGTCAACACACCAACCAGATGAGTGGGAATTTGTTGCCCACACAAACATTTACAAGAACGGGCCTAAGGAGATGACCCAAAGTCCTTTCAAAGACTCTTACAGGGATAGCTGCAGTGGCAAACTGCTGGCCTGAGCAACAGACAATAGAGCAACTGGTGCCCTCCCAAACCTTAGAGGCTCCGTAGGGGAGAATGGGCACACTGGATGGTTCAGGGCCACTACACCAGTAAAGCAGTCATTTTGAGAGAAGTATCTCCAAAACCCAGGCTTCTGGCATGATCCAGAGGAAAAAAAAACTATTCCAGGTTCAAAGTATGAAACTCATCCGCATCATGTATTTTGTTTTAATGCTCCTGAAGCAAGTGCAAGCTAATGCATCAGACAGGCACATCAACCAACCAAGTTACCGGGAAATTGCACTGTCCAAGAAAAAAACTGTTCACAGAAACAGATGAAGTCCCACTGGGAAGAACCAATATGCCCAGTGTGATCCCAAATCATCTGCTTTTTAGAAACCACAAGAGGTTTTGAGGGTATGGCTGGGAAAGTTCTGCTCAGAAGTTAGGGTCAGGCTTTGACCTCACCCATCCAGTGCTGCCGATCTCTATTTCATAAGGAGTACAAATGTAGGTACACGCTGACAGCAAGAATCCAGGCTAAAAGATGACCAGCCTCTTTGAAATAAACAGGTCTGAAGTACCAGGACAACATGATTATCACTGAGTTTGTACCACAGCAGATCCTCTCTAAGGCCCTATGAAAGACAGCAGCCCTAGGAAAATCCACTGGTGAGAGACCTGTACTAAGAGATCGTACATGGAAAGAAGCAGTCACAGCCCAGGCATCCTGAAAGAATTTACCTTGTAGACAGATGACTTAGAAGGACAGAGACAGCAGAGATGTAACAGAACCTGCAAATATTACATCTACAGTCCTCCTGAGAGCGGAGAGACCTGGAGTGGGGCTGTTAGATGACTTGTTCCCGGAGGCTTCCTGCTAAATAACTCTGCAGCCACACTGCCTGACCTAAAGGAACAATAGCTAAACATAAAGCTTTTCCTTACACCTCTCAGGGGACAGAGCTGTACAACATCTTAAACTCAAAGATGCCCCTAGTCACTTGCTCCCAGCCCATTCTACAGTCACATACCCATTAACTCTGGGTAGCCGTCCTGAAAACTATCCCATTGCAAACAGGATGTACTTACTGAAGAAATCTATGCAAGATCAACTAAGTAAACAACAGCAGAACCTGTATTACACACTCGTCTTTTTAGAGGAAGAGCTCTGCATCTTAATACTCACTTCTCCCACTCTGCTGCCTGCTGACAGCAGACAAATTAGCTGTCAGACTTATGTCCTATGTAGAAGGTTTACTGGCAGCTATATTTTTTA
Organism: Limnodromus scolopaceus; assembly: GCA_028565335.1. Classification (NCBI taxonomy): domain Eukaryota; kingdom Metazoa; phylum Chordata; class Aves; order Charadriiformes; family Scolopacidae; genus Limnodromus; species Limnodromus scolopaceus. The sequence continues at coordinate 29,225,742 of JAOXNO010000052.1, read as the reverse complement.
ACCTTATTCCTCTGTTTACTCAACATAATCTTTGTTGGCTCCATGCTCTGGTTTTCTTCTCTCATGGCGCTGCCTCCCCGTGCTCCTCACTGTCCTTTCACCACTTTCTCCACTGACTGGTCATCCCTTATAACCTCTCTGTTTTGGATCCACATTGCTCCGAGTGGTTTATCTAGTGTTTTTGTTTCCCGTCTCCTTTGTTAGCACCTTAAGGAGCGCCATTCACACAACCTGACCTGCAGAATCTATACATTAAGAAGTACAGATGCCTGGACAGAGGCTTAGTTTCGTCAGAAAGAAACCTTTACTCTTTCGTAAATCCAAAACTACCAGTCTCCACTGAAGAAAACACAGAAAGAAAAAGAAAACCAGAACATCTAAAACTCCAGAATAACTGTCTCTGCTACACAAGGCCAATGTTGGATGTTTCCGGTTTAGGATAAAAACTCAATAGTGAGTACCACTGATTTGAAACAGGAAAAAAAAAAAGCATCAAAGAACTCTGAATTTTAGAAAGGAACCAAGCTGGGGAGGCAGGGGGGGGCAAACAGAGTGCTCTCAAAGATAACGGCAATACTGCAAGGAATCGAAAGCACTGATGGCAGTGATGTGGCAGAACAAACAGCAGCAAGACTAGGCAACCTTCTGATTTTCTAAGTGGTTTTATAGCTCATGGTAAACCACAGTCAAACCTCTCCGTAAGCCATCTATTGAAAGAGTAGATAGAAATTAAGAGGAAAGATGTTTTTCTTGAAGTTTACCTGAGCCCCACGGTACAACGATCAGCTGGAGACAGCGTGAGCTGTATCTGCTACTTGAGTCTCAAAGTAATCCTATATTTTTCACCCCCTAGGGAGGGCAGGGACTGGCAGAGCCTGATCCCATAGTCATGGAAGTAACTCTTCACTGTTGGATTTGGATGGGGCAATCCGAGAGAGCAAACACGCCATTTCCTCCTGTCCCTACTCATAGTGTCCCTCACAGAGGTTAGATCTCTCCCAACTATAATAATAAGCAAAACAGTGACAGAACATTTGTTCACCTGAAAAATCAGTCTTTATTTACATACGGGAAAACTGAAGCAAGACACAAGAAAAACCACTTTACTAACAAGTAAATAACTTCACATTCTTGAAAATGTATCCCCTACTGAAATCACTGCAGAATCCTTCTCTCTGGGCACACACACTGACACCTGATACCAATATTTACTATCAGACCCAGCTGTGCCTCCTACTCGTCCAATTATGGATGCAGAAAGTGTTTTCAACCTTAGACAAAGTGTTGGGGTTTCATTTGCACATAGGGTGGGCCCCACAGCTGCTTTGCACAGGTACTGGAAAAGCAAAAATTTACAGCTACGTAACAGAAACATCCTTTGCTAGATGTTTAAAGCAGTGGGTCACTACTGCTGCAGCGCAAGGCACACTGCTCAGTCTTGGCCACTGCCTGCAGGTCACCATCCTACAGGATCAGCTTCCTCCCTTCACCTGGATTGCTCCCTGCTTCAACTTGCCTTAGACCAACACAGCTTCCGTTCTCCACACCCTCCTCTCTCCTCCCTTTTGAGCCCTTTGGAGGCTGCAGGGAGGTTATTGCTGTTAGCCAACTCCCAAGCTCACGCTGCTGCTTGACACTCGCCCTGCGTGGCCGCTCTTACTGGCTTTTTTCTGCACACCAGGTGTTTCCCCCAAAACGGAGCTTACAAAACACCTGCACCTCAGAAATACAATCATTTTTTCTCCCTGTTACTAAGCCTGGAGAGAATGAAGCAGTGACACCACCACGTTTCCAGATTGCAAATATTTAGTGCATATTTCACATATAACAAGCATTCTAAACCAATTCCAGTTATTGCTGTGAGACTTCTTTTTGTTTCTCTTTCTGCTTTGCCTCTATATATAGTGTGCATATATAAACACATATACAGTCACATACAAATAAAGTCAGAGAAAGAAGTTTACATATTTTAAGGCCTGAAGGGAAAACCAAATTCCTTTAGCAAGATCTCAAACATAAACATCAACATCACCCCTAACTCCCTCAGCAGAACAAATTTTTTCTGTCCCACAGTGTAAATGGATTCTATCAAACCCTCCCAGTTTATGCATAAGAAAATCACCAAATGCAAAGTTTTAGCATTATCCATAGTAACCCAAGGTATTTCCCATGTGCACGGAGATGAGTTATGATGTTATAAGGAAAAGTAAGTTTTTGGGTTTGGGTTTGTTTTTTTTTTTTAGTGAAAGAAGCTACAAAGATTGTTCAGGTATTTTTAAACTTTGCAAAAGAGAAGGGATGTGGGGGAAAGATGCAAGAATGGAAAACAACACAAAAAATCCTACCGTGAAGCTGTTGTTGACATTCTTAGTGCTGGATTCTGCTACACTGGCATCTGTCAGATCCACCTCATCAAAAATAATGGACTGGAAAGAAAAAATTCAAAATCCCAATGAATTGTGCAAAGAATAGCTTAGGTTGGAAGGGTCTTTCAAAGGTCCCACTTAGTCCAACCCCCCTGCAATGAGCAGGGACATCTTCAACTAGATCAGGTTGCTCGGAGTGCCATCCAACCCAAATTGTTGAATCCGAGGTATAAGCAGCAGACCCAGAGGGATGTGCCTGTACACCTGCCTAGCACACCCCATCACTTTTGTGATCTGAAGGAAAGGCCCAGCACCAACACGAAGGCCTCAGAAGTCTCATTCCATGCACTGGGGATTGCCCTTGCCTGTCTTCAGTCAGTGAACAAAATAACTTTCTTTTTATTAAGGAAATATTTTTAAAAAATAATAATTGTAAGCTTTTGTTCTTGTAAAAGGAGACAGATTTATAACTAGTTGACCATCAATGTATTAAACCAGATGCACGACAGCTCTGATTTGATAAATTCCAGCCTTGCTTGTCTCCTCCATTTTATCTTTTCATTCATATTTTCTCCCTTCTTTTTCAACTTCTATTGATTCAGAGCCCATTCCTTACTAAAATGCACCAAGGGGGAAAAATGTAGAAAAATCAGTGCTACAGGTCCACATAACACTTTACTTAAAAATCTAGGGATCTTCTAGTAGATACAAAACTTGAGGACAGGTGCTTTCAGAGCACATGCTCTTTTCTCTACTGAGGGTTGCCTTCTCACAGACACCCATCTCCCTCCAAAAGCTCCACCACTGACTTTCTTCCCTTGGACTCATATGTATTGTCAAGACCTTACCTTAGCAGTTTTTGCATAGTAGAGTGTTCTTCCTCGCAGCTTAAAGTATCGTCTCTTCCAGCGCTGGAAGGAGCTGGTCTGTTTCATCAGCATCCCCTCTTTTATGATAGTCTACAAAACAAAGAGGGGAGAGGAGTGAAATATACATTGTATTTACAGGCATCTTTTATGCTCTCCCACTATATACCCGTACTAAAACAGACGGGAGTTTGAGATCAATAATCTTAGTGCCCTCTGCTGGAAGTGCTTAACAAATTCATGCAACATAAGTGAGTGAATTTAACGAGATTAAACCATCACCATGCATAATCCACACTGGGGTGAGGTTTTATCCTTGTCTCCAGTGCTATCACGATACCAAAAAAGATAAATACCTGATGACTGAATGAGCATTTCAAAGTCCAACAATGACTCGGAGAGCATAACAGTTAAACTCACTGAGGTCAGATTTCAGCTGTGGGTAATTGTGCCTTTCGTTTAATTGGCATTTGACGACAAGCACATACACACCACAGTATATTCATCCCTATATCCAGCTCTGCCTTGTGAAATTATCAGCATCTGCCTGGCACAGAGCTGGCAAGCTGCAGGCCCATGGGGTGAAGAGTGAAACCAGAGCGAAGAAGGAGCTATATCCAACTTCAGCATTTGGTATTCTTCAGATAGTCTTGGCCCTGCCTCAGTACTCTCTGGCTGGCTGCCATTTCCCAGGGCTGGAGTGCCAAAACTGTCTACGCACACTGCCTTTTTTTTTTTTCTTTAACTGCTTTATAACTAGATTGACATACCAGTATACACAGTCCCATATGCTCGCTCACATACTATGCATACATAGGGGTATGTATTTAATCCACATGCACTTCATTCTACTTCGACAAATACATTTGATTCCTTTGCCCAGGACAGATTTTGATACCAACAGCTACATGAAAATAATCTCAAAAACTGCAGCTTAGAAAGAAAAGGCAGAAAAAGTCGGAGCTGAGGGATCAGACTCAATTTACTGATTGAAGATATTGCCCAGAAACTGCAAATGGTGCTTTCAGGCCTCAGTACCACAAGAAGCCCACTTTTTTCCCCAAGAAACAGCCCCCAGGAACCCACTTCTCGCTGCGAGAGCCCGATGCGATAAACACACAGTTAAAACACAGGAAACAAATGGTCCAACAATCTTGTAAGACAGGTTATTCTCTATCTTGATGCCAGGAAAATGACACAACTTTAACATACCAGAGGTCTCAGTGTAACTCAGGTTTGTAAAAGAGTCAGGTCACCAATGAGTATCAATTAATTAGAAACACAGTATTACATGTACACTGCCATGCTACTACACAGCACAAAATAAATACTCTTCCTGATCCACAGGGTTTAGTTCATTTTAGAAATCCTTTCCAGGGCACTAAACTTGCTTTTAAAATGCTATATATATTTCTAATGTGGGTCTTTCCTTCTTGAAACAGCTGCAGATTTTAATACTTTCCACACACACTGGCCCTTGCCAAGCTCAAAGTTTCCTCAAAAAGCACTTGGAAAAAAATGCTGACTATTAAGAAGAAACATCCGTCTGACAATACATGCTCCTCTCTCGCTAGACTGTGCCATCCTCAGACTGGCCCAGGAGATCTTAGGGCCTGGACCACCATGGCGATGCCTCCACTCACAGATCAGCTGTGGAAGAGCAGGTTCCCACATACC
>JAOXNO010000052.1:29206959-29220733 GCA_028565335.1 Limnodromus scolopaceus | reverse complement strand
CCCCCCCCCCCCCCCCCCCCCCCGATCTGAAAGAGAGCCATGGGCCATAGGAGCCACTCTACACCATCCTCCACGGCGTTGGGAAGGAGAAAAGAGTGAGAGCTCCCCTACCTCCTCCAAAAGGAACACCAGCTACCTCGAAGCCTGGGACCTGGCTGAGTCGGAGGGTAGGGAACCCCAAACCTCACTCTGTGTTTCCCAGCTCTCTCTTTCACAAAGCCACCCGCAGTGGCAGAAATGCTGTCAGTGCTCAGGCAAACACCAGCTTAGCGTGTCTGGTTCAACCAGGAATCACCAAACTCTGCGGTATTTTCAGCAGAATGAGAAGAGATAATGAAAATGCACAATCGAAGACTAAGCTCTTATCAAGAAGCGGGCACCTCCCTCACCAACTCCCCGCCGCTCTGAAAGACATCACGGCACCCGTTTTCCACAAGCCACGGCAGGGACACAGCAGCAGGAATACACTCTGAGAAGCCGTAAGGCATCTGGGAGCAGGTTTAGGGTCCAGAAGTGAAACACTATATAGTGATGCCCAGAAACAGGCTTTTAAACTCACTTAGAGCTGGTGCTACGCAAAGAATCTGAAACTCAGCCACGATCTTACCCTGAATCTTCAGCGTAAGAGAAAATGGAGTTCAAAGACTGTCTCGACAGCATCCCCTGCTGAAACGACCCCGAAGCTGGGGCCAGAGCTGAGGGGGCTCATTTGGAATTGGGCTCCTACTCTGCCATGGACTTTTTACGAGATGCCAGTAAAGTCATTTTCACATCTGTGTGTCTCCATCTCCCAGCTGCCAAGTGGAACAAACAGCACTGCCCAACTCTGCATAGTCCTCCTAGAATATAGATATATATGTCTATCCGATGAGTTACTTTAACCTCCAGCACCTGAGTATCAAAGAGAAATGTAAAGCAACAGCATCTAAATTACCATGCCAAAGAAATCACGCATTTCTGCAGTTCACCTTCTACAGGGGAGAAAATGTTAAAGTGTTAAGATGTTTTCCAGATTAAGACAGAAACATGGAGACACCTTTTGCACTCCTCGGACAAAACCACATAGAGGTAAAAAACAAGACACAGAAAGCAGCTACTGAATTCTGCGAAGCCCTGAATCGAAGTCAGAGAGGAATTAAAAATCCTGGGGAAAACTCCCAGGATGCAAAGCCCAGAGATATCGAGTCAGCCAGGAATCTGATCAAAAAATAGCAACTTGCAGGAGGAGCTTTCGGAGCTCTGTTGCTACGCTTATTCACAGATATGCTTAACCCGGGGTCAGCCAGAGCCCCGCGCTCCCCAGGCTCGCTCAGCGGCCCTCTGGCCACTCAAACTCTTGCCCAGCCCAGCAGAAGAGTAACTCCCAGCAGAACACCGCCTCTGCTTTGCCTGGGCTCCCCCAGCCCCCCAAGCGCCGCACGTGGGGCGGCTCCCCTCACCTCAGCAGGGCTCACTCACCTCTGCACGAGACGTGCATTCCTCCATTCCTCTTTTTAAACACAACCCTCTTTTTTTTTTTTTCTTTTTTTTTTTTTCTTTTTTTTAACCGAAAGGCAACAATCCCAGAGGTCACCTTGCCCCTCCCTACGTAGCAGCTTATGTCATTTGCCAGCCTCTTGCCTCTAGAAAACCTCAGCGCTACCTAAGCGAGACATGAAAGGCCAGCGAGAAGCGAGCTCTCGCGTGCAGGCGCCGCTCGCAGAAAACAAGCCTCTGGTTGAGAGCTGCCCATCTCCGCACCAGAGAGAGCGGCTGTTCTATTTATAGGCACACACAGCTCAGTAAAGAGTTTGGTGGGTTTGGGCGGAAAAGGCTGGAGATAAGATCAAGATGACTTTATAAAATGATTCAGGCATTGCTGCCTTTCTCCTCCTCTATTTTAATTTTACAGCCAAAGGACTTGCTACTTGCAGAGGAACGCAGCTGCAGAGAATTAACTGGGGAAAGGACCTGACAGCAAAGCGACACCGAATGAAATAAAAAGGGGGAGATGAAGTTATTTCTGCTCACCAGCCTCCCTCTAGCTTCTTTAATCGAAGATCTACTCTGATCAGACTACTAGCCATGTAAGACATCAAGACAAAAGCGAAGTTACTTCGCCCATAACAAAAAAAATGAGTTAAATCTGGGTTTACTGTCATTTATTGGATCCTACGGGAAAAGCTACTGCCTTGAAACATCATGAGGTTTGATGCCATGCATCCTATCAAGGATAAATATAAAAATTGTTTGTGATGGAACTATCCAGACTGCTTCCATCCAGCATGGTGTCCTGCAGCATGGCACTCCATGGGCAGACAACACTGAAAAGATTAAGTATCTTCTTGGATCAAGCCTAAGTTGATGTGCTGCTCGTTCCAACCATGACCCCTCTTTTATCCTATTCCAAAACAGTGTAAAAATGTTTACTGAACAAATCAACAATTTGAAGCAACACTGCACATAGCAGAGAGTCCTAAGCATCTCTACAAAGAATATGGTTAGACTGCTGAAAGGCAGGGCCTAGGAAATTTCTAGCATTTTCACTATTTATCTTTAACCTTGAAGAAAAGCGACTTCCTGCAGAAAAAAATATCCCCTTCATGGCGAGCAATACACAACCCCCCCCCCAACTCATCCTCTTTTTAAATTTTACATTTAAGAAGGGAAATGCTAAGTTCTCAGACCTCTTCTGTCCAAATGGGTACAGGGTTTAGGCCTAATCCTGAACTGTTGAAAGAAAAGTTTTGCCACCAACCTCAATGGGAACAGTTTCAAACAACTCAGGGGACTTTAATTAAGGACTTAAAACAGGGAGAGCCTTGTGCTTCAGAGCTTCCCCTTCATGCAGTCCCACCTCGTAAGAACAAGAAACCAAATGCCTGTCAGTAGTCATTCACAAAACCAGCAAGACACGGCCCTATTTTTTGCAGCATGACTTCTCTGATGTGTCTCTGTATCCAGTAGCCACATCAGGAGATCAGAGAGCCAGCCTACACTGATTAAATGCTTTCTATACTCATAATGTGAATGATTCAAGTAAAACGTTAAGAACGATCATGGCAGATTTCAGCTGCTTTCAGAGCGCATCCCTTTTTCTCTTGCTCACTATATGAAACACGGGAGTAGCCCATCCTCTCCTGAAGCTTAAGCCTCTTGCCCCATTTGGAAATAGGGCCCTTGATATAACTAATTTCCTAATCTGGAAAACAAGATCCTATTAGGCAGGCTGAAGGCAACTGTCAACCCAGCTGTCAGGCTGGCAAGTGTCCTTTGGCACAGGGAGGATCCAAACTGTGTTCGATATAGACAGAGGAAGAACAATACAACCTGTTTTACAGCTGAGATCATGACATATTCTTAGGGGCAGTTATTCAGTGCAGTGTATCTGAAACAAGAATTTTGCTCCACTGGTATTGCTTTCCAATGCAGAAAAAGAACTGTATACAAGGCAAAAGCAAAATCATTCACAACTATCTCAACAGCAACTAAAGAATCCCAAATACCAAAGTTCTCAACATCTGGATTTCTCTGTTTTCCATGTGTCTTCAGAATGTAAAAACTTCAGGGCACAGAGTCTTTTTATTTGTATGTACTATAAAACTCTGAGCAGGGCGCTGATGCCAAACAACAAATAACTGACTCAAGAAAGCACCAAACGCCCAGAGAAGGAGAAACCAAAATGAAAAAAAGCATATGCGGAACTGACAGGCTATCTTTATATATGCTTACTAAGGAATTTTACAGGCAGTTGTTCCCCAGGGACTAAGCAACTAGTCACTGACTTGGAGTAAACTGTGGCAAAAAAGATGAGAGTAGATCTGCAGCTCCTTAAACATGGTGAGACAGGCTTGCCACGCCAGGCAGGTACAAATCTGGAGTGCTGTACCTTGTTGTGGATAAAACAGTTTTAGCAGCTGGTTTCCTAAAAGCTCTTTGTGGTCATGAATACGGAACTCATAACTATTTAGAAATCAAATGAAAAACAGTAAATCTGACAAAGAAACCAGAGGAATAAATCTAACCAACCCCGTAGAACAAGACATGAAAGGTCAAAAGGCTCGGGGTTAACAAGCTAATCCGAGAGCAACATCCTTCCACCAGACAGTGGTCACACCCTGCAAATTAACTCCAGGAAGCTTGGAGGGGGAAATCTGGATCAGTAAAGCAATTCGAAGCACGGGACACACAGAGAACTACACAAATCTATAGGGGAGCACAAGAAATTTACAGGTTGCGTGGTCCTGTTTGGGAATTCTACATTAAATGCACTTGGCCCTTGCAAAGCTGAAAAATGTGTTAAGATTTCTTCCACTGGCAAGAAAAGGACAAGCCATTATCCGAACTCACTGCAACAAAAGGACACCAGAAAAGGGAAAAAAAAAAAAGAAAATCAGAGGTCAGCTGCAGGCATCAAATGTCAAAATAGAAGCTAGGGCTGTGAGTCAACGATCCAGCAACAGAAGCCGAGGTCTCCACTGATGAAGGGGGTACTGTCTAGGCTTTTAGTGTCCATTGTTTAATACCATTTTGTTTTAATAACCTACACTGTATAAACTGGGAAGCACCCATCTCGGGTTACAGCAGAGAGCTCTATATAACAACATGGGAGAGCCTGCAAAATCTCTCTAACAAACCTCCTCCCAATCCTCCCTCTTTTCTAACCTCGGGCTCTGCTCTATTAGTTGAACTCTGGGTACCCAGTCAGAGACATGGGGCGAGCTCGGCCGACAGCTCTCGGCGCGGCCTCCCTGCAGCTACTAAGACAAGCAGAATTCAGAGCAGCCTGCAGCGATCCGTCGATTGTGTAGCCGAGATGTCACTGCAACAGGAAATGCAAGCTTATTCTCCGGATCAACAGTGAAAAACAGGAGTTTGTATCAAATAATATACTAAAACCCGGCTTGAGTTAGAATCTGCCTTGGCACAGCTAAACAAACGGTCAAACATCTCATTCTTCATTAGTTAATGCTGCAGCCAGTAAACAAAGAAGAGGTCTTTGAACCAGCTTGTTTTCAATACCACGTTCAGCTGCTACCATTGAGAACAGTTCTCTGCTAAAAGAGATGAGCACTCATAGACTTAAAGTGAAAAAGTTAACAGAGAAAAACAAATTTGAAGGCACGCAGAAAGATCACACATATATGGGAAAGGAAATACAACATACCAACATATCATCACGCAGCTCCCTGGTAAAATGAGCTCAGTTAAGAGAGCTCCAAGCAAAGTACTTAAAATAGATGAATACTCTGGTCAGCTACTTAGAAGAGAGAATGAAAAACACACCAGTACACTCTGATTCAGGATGAGTTAGTAGCTGGACAACTCCTGGCACGCTAACTGCTTAAGCCCTCAGTATGCTTTCCATAGGCTCCAGGCATCCTTCCCAAACACATTTATCAAAAAAGAAGAACTGCACAGAAAGCTCAAGTCATCCCAGCGAACTGTAACAAAGCTGGAAGATAAGGGCTCAAAATCATCTACAGAGATAACAAAAACAAAAAAAGCAGCGGCTTAAAAGCCACCTAAAAACCTTGCAATGGAATAAAATTTTAAAGGGTATTAATTAAACATGAACTTTATACATTTGAGGACAAACATGAAAAATACACTGCTATTTTTTCTACCATCTTAAATTACATGTAAACAACTACATCCCTTCCTTAGAGCATTTTCCCCATACACAGAAAATGTCAAAACCCACTACCTGCTGTGAAACCTTCAGCTCTGAGAGATGCCTGTCCCACTGTTACGTACCAGCACCATAGAAGCCCCCACATTAGCTCAGCAGAGATGAGTGCTCATCTCTTCAGCTGCTCTGCTGCTGAAATCCAACCTCGCTGTGAATCACGGCGCTGAACACGGAATCCTCTAGCGCTACAGCCTCTATCACTAGAGCTTAAACAACACTTACATTCACTCAAAGAGAGACAAGTTATTATCAAAAAACGCTGCTGCCCACCTAAGCCCACCCATCCACTTCACCAGCTGGCAGAATGAGCCAGGCACTTACCATAGCGGCATGTCAGGGCCATTTGATATAAGAGTATCGGGCTGGGAAGGCGCGATCGGTGCTATTGCAAGAACAGCGAACATAAGGGAAAGCACATCCAGAATACAGCTGCGGATCTCATCCTTGCAATCATAACCACCCCATCCTTCCCATACTGCTAAAATGTCATGGAGATCTTGGCCAAATAGGAAGGAAAAGCCAGCAGAAAGTACTGGTACGAGAACTTCAGGACACGGGAAAGTGAAAGTTATACCTTGAGGAAGAAAACTGAATCCTTTGCCCTTGTATTGAGGAGGCTGAGAGAATGACAGCTTCCTCCCACTGTGTCTGGATTTCCATCAACTCCGCTACTGAATTCTGCAAGGAACCTTATTTGGTAGTGGCTGGTAGATACAGGGCCAAATCCTGATCCTTTTACTCCAGCTGGTATTCCAATGGGATTACATTGTTGAGAGTAGAAAGCAGCTTTTGGCTTTCAGCCATTTAATTAATACTCAAGGTATCTTAGAATTTATTTTTATCTCATCTGTAACAATTGTCGTTATCAGATTTTCCATATTTATGTATTAAACAACCTATGCTTTTAAGTTTTTTTTTCCTCATCCATTTAACGCAGTTTTTAGAGGATACTCCAAAGTTTTTAATTTGTTTTTCCATTTTCCCTGTTTTAATGTCCTGCAAATACCTTTGACCAGGCCAAGACATCTTGATCAGCACCAGTAACAACAAGGAAGATTAGCACAGCCCTGGGAACACCGTTTTGTTAACTTTCAGCTAAACAGAACAGAAGGGCCTGGCAGGAGTTCCCAGAATACTGATTTTTTTAATAAAATCTCAGCAATAGATCTACTCGTTCGAAACGAGTGTTCTGACTTGCCCATGCAGAGGGCAGTTTGAAAAGCAGGCAACACGCCCTCCCTATTTTATCAGCCACACTTCTGCCTTTGAAGAACCGGCAAAAGCACCTGACCCACGGATCAAGAATCACCCCGGAGCTTCCAACGCCTGCCTCAGCTCCCCAGGGGATGCCCTGGGTGATTTTGTGCATCCGATACCAGAAGCCTGCATCTCGATTCCCCGTACGGGAAACTGAAGTGGAATCACCTCCCCCCGCTACAGTATTACATGGCTAAATTTATTAAAACTTACGAGACTCAAACATGCCTTGCTTGATGCAAACATTATGTAATCAAGACGGCGTTTCCTTTTTCAAAAAAGAGCAAACCACAACATCAGAATAGGTATCAGATGTAAAGCCTTCCAACTCAGCAATGAGACTGTGAGCAAATAAAAAGATTTTTCTCTAAATCCAAACAGAGTAATCACATATTAATCAATTATTAATCTTTTAGTCAGGCAAGCCACCTTTTTCCTCTCCGGGTGAAAGGAAGGCAGCAGGCTCCTCTGTACAACTGTTTTCCTACCCAGGTGTAGTCCAGGGACCGGGGACGGTAAGCGCCATGCCCCGTGGAAGCACTGGACTGGAAGCGGAGGCGCAGCACAGCTGATCCAGACAGGCACAATAACCTCATTGCTCTCCCCAGTGCTTGGTACAAAGCGTGGGAGAAGGGACCATGAAAGTCGGCAGCTGATGGGGATCGAGCTGCTGCCTCAGCTCCTCGTCTGCCTGAAGCTGAACCGTCCCTGGGTAATGGTCCCGCGGGGCCGCAGAGCCAAACAGAAGCATCTTCTTTATTTAAGAGACGCTTAAAAAAATTTCTTAGTGAAACAAGAAGCAACAACCACTTAGTGGGAAAAAAGTGGGGAACAAATGGTTTAAGCGGAGAGTCAATAAAAATTCCTTTAAGTAATGGTTTGTGCATTTGAAACCTTGAAAAAATATATTCCAAGAGGAAGGCGCTTTTCACTCGGACGGTACTTTGCCCTGAAATTTCCAATGCTGCTGTGACACTATCTAGTATAAACCTTAAGCTTTCAAGGAAATAAGGAATACAAAAATCTCTCTTTATGTAACTCCTGCTTAAGTATGCAGGTACATCTGCTACTCTAGAAAGGATCCCATTGGATTTGCAATTAAAGAAGGTAAAGTTATGCGGTGTCTTACATAGTATAGTGGATTTTCTAACTGGGTAATCTGGAGATAGACATTTCATAGTTTTCATTTATAATCCAGTACTACTCCAAAGTAAAATATCAATGACTTTTTTTGTAACAACAGGTTTTGGGTAAGGGGAAATACTCTAAATATTTGACTTCATTTTATTTAAAAAAAAGAGAGAAACAAACCCTTTAATACCCATTTTATTTTGTCTCTAATTTTTTTTGAGATAACAATTACTAGTCTGGCAATGCACTCTTTAGCAATGTGGTCTCAGTAAATCCACGTTCTCAAAACACGCAAAAGTTTAATGTTAGCTCTTTTAGTTCCTGGAACCTGAACTATAGTTAGAAGGAATGAGAAAAGCTACAAGTGTGTGTGGTTTTGTGCTTTGTTTTGTTTTGCTTTGGTTTTTTTTGTTAAAAGGAAGTAACAGCTGTTGCTTTCACATAGCATCCAAAACTCTCCAGCAGCGAGGCAAACCTACAGTACACCAGTGGTAACACAGCACTGGGAGGCTTCCCAAGTTTTGGCAGAACAGATGAGCCTGAAGAGCACGCAAAACGTAACGTAGACTGAGTTAAGGGACAGAAATATTCTCACAACCATGTACCATGGCCTAAAATCCAACCTTCTTCCTTAGTGCTCAGAGAAAGAACTAGCCTGTTCATGGTGTTAATCCAAGAAAATTCATGTCCTTAAAACCTGCGCTCAAGATGTTCAGTTTGAATTCAATCACAAGAGCTTCTCTTATGCAAGAATTCTCTCTCTTTTTAAGTGAAGTGTTCCCAGTTTCTACCTGGACTACAGCATGAGCCACTATAGTTATGAGCCACGCTAAAATGTCCTCTTTTAGACACCCTGTTAAAAGTCAGTGTAACAAAACCAGACAGACATTTTCGTATGTTTTAGATGCCACAGACAAAATGTGAATTAAGCCATAAATTCTTGAAAATACCCTCCCCCTTTGCAGCATGTATCTTTTACATTGTCTCTTTACTGAAATGCACTGCTTCTGAAATGCATAATACTTCTTTCAATACTTATAACAAACTAATAAACTTCTCAATTTTCTCACTCTAATCTCATCTCAGAAAACCTTAAAGCATTTGCCTTCCAGAAATAAAAAAACCCCACACTTCTTTACCTATAAAAAGGACTTTTTATCTATTAGGCAATACAAGAAGAAACAAAATGAGCTTTCTTCAGCTGCTCATGTTGCCTACCATATGTTTGAGAAGTCAGTTTAGTCTGCTCTGGAAACTTGCACAAAAACGAGGAGAAACATTTTGTTTCCTCCTGTTTTTTTTCTTGCCTGTACGCTTCAGGGTGGCTCCTAGACCTCAAAGCTACTAATCAGAAAGAGAATCACAACCTCCCATAGTGCGAAAGTTATCTATACCACAGGCTGCTACACAGCACAGAAATCGGAAACTTGCTAGTTCAGATACTGAACAAAGTCTGTTCACCGCAGCACAAAGCTTAGCACCAGTTAATTTATCCTGATTTTTCGTAATATAAATTAACCTGACATCTCTCTGCTACTGGAGCTAGACAGCTGCTCGCTCTGTTTGCAGCTCTGTTGAAATATATACTGCACGATTGTCTTAAAAAGTTCAAGGCAATGATAAGTGGTTATAAAGTCTAAAATATTACAGAGAAATTGCTCATGAAAGTAAACAGAAGTTAGACCGAATTAGTCTAAACAAGAAGTCCTCCTGATGCTACCCAAGGACGTTGCTGAAATCCTGTCCAGTAAACAAACTGAGATCTCAACATACCAAAGCTGGCTCGCTGGAAATCACACCTAACTGATGAATGAAATAGGAAGATGGGTTATTCATCCACCCTCCTGGCTTCTGAGGCTCGTAATGCGACGCTCACGGTGAAAGGCCAAGTGCAAAGGAAGAAATGCACTTTACTGTCAGAGCCCATAAAAGGTGCCGTGCTCCTCTGTTTCACATCCTCATCTCCCAGGACCACTTTTGATGTGTGTTTTCATCTGTGCCAGATGGCAACTGAGATGATGTTACCACCGCCGCTGCTTCCAGCTGAGCTCCCAACACTGCTTGGAAGGCGGAAGCAAGGGTCCTGCTGTTGCCTCCCCTCACACACATCATCCTTCTCTTATTTTATTTCACCTCTTTCCTAATTACCACCCGTTCAAAAATACTCTTAGTTGACCAGCTGTTTCTCTAGCTGCAGCAATGCCAGCCTGAGACCAGGAGAGGGGCTAAAAGCAGTGTACGATGAAGCTCGATGCTGGTACAAGTCCGACAGGTCTCAAAATGGCTGATCAAGCACTCTATGCAGCCTCTACTTCTTTGCCAGCTGAGACAACGAGCAGTTATAATACCTGCTATACCTGATCACACGAGGTTTTCTTCTTTCCCCAAAATAATAATCATTAAGAGACTGCTAAACATAATTCTCTTATACCTTCTTCTCTTCCTCAAAAATTCTTTCTACCTAAAACCAAATCAAAACATAGCACTTTATGTTCCCAACACTTATCTTTCTGTTCCCCTTCCCCTGCCCTGTATCTTTGCAAGGGACAGATTATTCAGCTAAACTGATGTTAGCTATGATTTACCTTCAGACACTGCACGTCAAAGTCACAGTACCTATACATCCAACAATTCTATTTGCCCCACAGTATTACCACACACACCAAAGTACTTCAGCCTAACACGGTTGGGTAACCTGTGGGCTCAGAAACAAGTTCACTGAAGTTTTATGGTCTTGTAAGCAAGCAGCTTTATTTTACAGCATTTCTTGGGAAAGCAGATGACGGGACCAGAGGAAGGAAAATGTATCTTCAAAGTGCTTGTGACTGTGACAAACAAGTAAGTTCAGAGGAACTCCATGGCTACAGCAGACTCCGCACTCAAGCTGTGATAATAACAGTAAGCTTCCACAGTGATTTAACTGTACTTACAGCCATGGTCTTGAGCTAACTACAGCAAAAGAGGTGGTTAGAAGAGATTTATATCTTCAGGGCACAGTAAAAGTCTGCCTGCATCTCTTACTGTCACTCTGATGGACCTGTCCAACAGCTTCTACACCTCACGGTAGTCTGCTCTATTTCATTCAACAGACAAATTCAAAATTAGGTCTGTCTTTTCAGAGGAAGCAAGCTCCTCAAAGTCTCATCACAACCGGGATTACTCACAAAGTTGTCTTTGCTCCTTGCCCTCAGGGCAAGGAAAAAGTACATACACTTAGAGCAGCATATAGAAAAGCTGACGAAACAAAAAGACATCAACAAGCAACAGAACAAATCAATCCTTGATATCATAATACCTGGGCTTACTTGGAAAATTTGACACTGTTTAGCTGAAGGTCTTCTGCAGATTAACACACAGGAGGCTTAACAGCTGTAGACAATATCTGTTTATAATCCCTGTTCTTAACATGTTTATGTTCACGTAGTACAAGTGGCTGGTTTAGGCTTTTTCCAGCAATGCTGACGCAGGAAGTGATGTAAAACGGGACAAATGATTAAGTAGGGACACGGGGACGTGTCCTGCTACATTCAAACAAAAGTAAAATCCAATGCACCTTTTACCTTAGCATCTCTTAACACCCTACTGTAAGCAAGAGCTCCCACTCTAGTAGTGAGAAAGCCAATGTCCTAACCCTCATCACAGACATCACATTAACTACCACGTTAATATTAAAGTCTGACCATGGCATCCTTCCTCCCTTCTCTCATGGGACCCCTGCCACAAGCGGTACGGAGAAATCACAAGGTTCATCCAACCTCCAGCAAGACAAATTTCTGAAATTCAAAACACGTGCGTGGGGGATCTCAAAGGGCTTATTTTTATCCTGGTAGATTAACAGACTAGATCGGGTCACCTGGTGCTACAGCATGGCTGAGATCTGCTCGATACACGGAACATCAACTCGTCGAGAGGGCTTCACCGTTTCCTGTTGTGGCCCAAAAGAACCATCTCGCTCACACAGCCCAGACCCTCAGTGCCTTAACTCAAGAAGCGAGTGACAGTGTCAGCACCACTTCGCAGATGGAGGAAGCAGCCCAGCCACGCGTAATGAAGTGAGCACACGGTCCTCATGTATGACCATACTTTGTCACGGGGGTTTTCGGAACTGGGACAAATGTAGCAAACGATGCCGAGCAGCAGAATGACACGTTACGTGTTTGAAAGCAGGGCAAACTAGCCAGCAGAAAAAAAGATTCCTAGGAATAATGCTGCAGACGCTGCATCATGCAGAGACATTTACTCTCCTTTGCTATGAATACAAGACAAGCAACACTGAGCTAGCAGCATCAGCACCGAGCAAGCCTTCTGCATCCACACTGTGCTTGCCCATGCTTCAGAGACAGCAGGAAGGTGATGGCAGAAGAGTAACTAACCTGGTATTTCTAAGCAGAAACATATCACTCAACTATCCAAGAGTTATACAGGACTTCAGTGGCTACAAAGAAAAATCATGCAGCTATAGTAAAAATAGTACAGAAGAGGGCAACTCCCTATGGGTGGTTCCCAGCCTAAGGCTGAAGGAAATCTTCACATCTTCTCTTACAGTATCAACACAGAAGAACTACAGTTGTAGTTGCAGAGTTCTGTTACTGCCCCTAAAAATGGCATTACTGTTCCAGAACAAGCCACAGAGGGGTAAAATCTGACTGGGCCAAGAGAATCAGGGTGGAAAGGATTGTTACCTGACCAGGGAGGCAAAGCAGGGCAGCAAGAGCTGGGAACAAAGACTATCCAGTCATAAGATCACTGTTTGAGCAGATAGGAGGCAAAACATTGCTGTATGGCTATGGAAAGGAAAAACAGCACAGTACAAGATGGAGAAAATTGGGATGTAACCATGATAAGGATGGGAAGATGCTGAGGGAGGCGCACACTGACTGCAGGGGGACAACAGTGGGGGCTGCACCTTTCAGAGCACAGAGCTCTCAATAGAGAGAAAATGACTCCATGTCCAACAAGGGCCACAGGAGGGGAGTTAGGAAAGTGATAACGGGGGAGGGCACAAGGTGACAGAGAAATATGGCTGGGCTGTGCAGGGGCCCTCAGGGACGGCACAGGGAGGTGAGGAGCAAGCTCCTGGCAACTCTGATATGGGGAAAAAAGGGGAGAAAATGTGAGCTGCCACTTCAGGGAGCGGGGAGGGACAGGATGTCCTTAGAGTTCAAATATCAGGTAACGGGGGGCAGCACCAGGGAGCAAAAACTCAAAACTGACTTCCATGACTCCAAGAAAATATCACAGGGGGACTGAGTAAGGAATGAAAGAGGCAAGACAGGGTCCTGCTCTGCCTGGGCACGCTGATCACTGTTCAGATAGAGAAGCTCCCTGGCAGGTCTGAACCCGGGCACTGGGAAGAACGTGGCCTAAACCGGGCTACTGGGGATGCAAATTGGAGAGGTTTCTACATGGCTTCAGAGAGGCAGCTCGGGGATGGTACCTGCTGGGTGGCTGAGGGCAATTCCAGGAGGCCCTGAGGGCAGTTAGGGGGTCGTTGGCAGACTCTGAAGGACATTTTGGGGGCAGCTGTTGACAGGCACCTGGGAAACAGCTTGTTACGAGGTTCCCTGAGGAGCATTTAGGGGTTCACAGGTCCATGAAAAGCTGTTGGGGGAGGGGGGTGTTGTCAGCAGGTCTCAGAGGGACGGTTAAGGGGGGCGCCAACATGTCCCTGAGGGGCGGTTGGGGAAGGGGGGACGCGGAAATGGCCGGGTCCCT
>JAOXNO010000052.1:29176310-29206283 GCA_028565335.1 Limnodromus scolopaceus | reverse complement strand
CTCCCGCCGCCCGCCACGCTCTGCAGCCGCTGCCGCGCCCCCTGGCGGCCGCCGCGCCCAGGGCTGAGGAGAAGCGCTGAGGCGAGGAGGGCCCGGCCCGGCCACCCCTCAGGGAGCCACAGCAGCCCTCCCACCACCGCATCGCTCTCACAGCGGCCTCTGCTCGGTTCAAGCAGCTCCGTGGCCGTTCGGGGCCAGAGCAATAGGCACGCCTGAGGAGGTGAGCCCAACGGAGCGATTCCTGCGGCTGCTTTCAGCACGTTTAATAAAATGACCCGTGTTATTAACACCTCCTGCCCCCGGGGGTGAGACCTGCTGTACCCAAAAGGTACTTTGCATCTGCTACATCTTACACGGCCTTTCAGTCACAGAGGGACCCGTGTCTCTCTCAGCGCCAAAGCGGCCAAAACCCACTTTATTTTTCAGCACAGAAATGCTCTTGCCTGACTCGGCCTTTCACCACACACGCCATTCCCCCTGGGCTCCATCAGCCCCGGGTAACTTGGCCCTGAAGCACTTGTTTCTCTCACACCCCATGGGCCACAGCAATGAGACAGGACGGGGCCTTTCACGAAGATGGAGGAGGGCAAAGCATTTGCCACCAGAGCAGACCCGTCAGCAGACAGCTGCGGTCACATTTTTGATAAAAGCTCTGTTCAAAAGCAGCAGTTTCAGAGACGCTATCGCTACCTGAGTGCTCCCCTCTCCTGGAGCCGGCAGGCTTTCTACAAATAGAGTCCCACCACAAAGGCAGAGGGGTCAGGAGAAGGGATCACCCTCCTCCAGATATACATATGAGTAACAGGCTACAGGTCAGAACCAGAAAGGCAAGATAAAAGGCAAACGGTTCCAGCTAGAGACCTCTTTTCTGCTGACAGAGGTTAGTGTCTGCCGAGGAAGGGGAGCTGAAGGAGCCAGCAGAAAGCGCTCACTTCTCTCCACAAGCGAGCGAACGTCCAGCGTGGGCTGAACAAACAGCCTATGTCTGTAAGTGCTTTCCTAAGCCCAGGCAAAAGGACAGATTTAATAGCCATTCCGGCTCCTCCTCACTGATTTCGTTACACAGCTGGCTTACTAAAGTCACCACCACAGATGAACTTGAAGCAGCGACAGAGGTGCCTCACAAATTTGACATAAAATAAAATAAATAAATAAATAACCAGGCCTCTAAGTTTTCTAGTCCCATACTTACAGGTCCAGGAGCCAGGAACACCAAAAGAAACACCTCTGTGGAGGAAGCCACGCTTCCAAGCGACACTGGAAGATTGTCACAAACTGTCCCCCCCTCCTCCTCCTCTTCACATCTTTAAAGGGTTTCCTGAATAACAGCTCTCCAAGACCAGAATATTCACAACCAGCAGAGCAAACATGCTGCTTCCAGCAATTTCATCTAAGGGGAGACAGCTGTGACTAATGGAGCCAAACACTCTGACAGGTGCTATTAGGTGAGAGCACTGATGGAACTGCAAAATCAGCCATTGGTCTTCACTCACTGCTTTCAACAGCTACATCAAGACCAGTTTACAGAAGCAAAACAGAAGGCGGCTTCACTTTTAACCCAACCTATTTGTAACCATGAGAGGCCACATAATAAAGCTGTTTGGTTACAGCCTTTAGACAACCCACAAAAGCAATGCTTGTAACAGTGATGGTGTCAAGAAGAATGAACAAACAAGCCTCTGCTCAAAAAAATGACGCCTGTACATAAAACAATTGTGCAGAAATGCCACAGTGCGGGCCCACGCTTTTCTCCAGAGCGAGCTGTTTTGGCTTGTTATAGTTATCGGTAGTAAAGTTAAGCCTGAAAGTAGGCAAGCTCAGTTTGTGCAGCCTCTGTGGCCTGGAGCAGGATGGAAGCGCAACGCGCCCACAGCAGCTTTCACCACGAATCCCCCTCCCGCTGGGAGGAAAGCGACATTTCAAAAATGTCTCCTTCATTTTCTTCTCTGTTAAAAGCACTTCATTGTCAACTGTGATAGAAGTGGGAAGCTCTAAATTCCATTTACCAAGGCATAGGGTGGGAAACATAAGTTTATATTAATAAATACAGGCCCTGCATTCAGACTTTCCAGGAGAATTTAAACCAGAGACGCTGAAAAGCAGATTTAGAGCAAAAACAAGAAAAAGAAAACACCGGTCATTTTACATGCAAAATGTAATTAGCTGATGCAACCCACTTCAGCCAAAGTATAAGTGAGATTCAGGAAAAGATTAGACATTTACATGGATAAGGAGAATATCCAGATCAACAAGACAGAACAAAGTTTGCAGGATACAATCTCGTTTCTTAGAGCATAAACCGACCTCTGGCAGATGGATGTTGGAAAAGGCTCCTCAGGGCAGGCTGGCCCATAATTTCCTCCTTAATTTTACTGCACCCTCTTTTGAAGCACTGTTGCATACAGGAAACTGGATTAAATACAGGATCAGTCTGGACTAGCAGTTCTCTGTTTGGGGTTGTATGTAGGGATATTTGTTAAGGAATTCACGGACAGTGCACATTTCTCTCATCTTTAATAACGTGGTTGTTAAGCATATTGCTAGAAAGCTAACGTCGTATCTCAACATTACAGCCACTGAGGAAGATGACTTGCAAGACATTTCATGGTACAGAAACTGGATGTAAGCCACACATGGGGACAGTGCAAGCACTGAGAACATTCACTAGATAAGTTTGGTAAAGCAGAAATGCAAAAAACAACCAAAAGGAAATAAAATCCATTTTGTACAGTCCGCTGAGAAACTTCAATGGATTGCCAGAGGCTGCAGGCCAGCCTTCCGGACTAGGACTTGGTTCACCAGCATTTCAAAGTCAGAGGCCCTTTGACACCAAATAAGTCTAGGAGGCTGCACAAATGGTCATTTAAGTGGTGAAAACAACCAACTTTTTAATTAGGTAGCCAGGAAAGCCAAAGTCATGGCATGGCAGCCTTCCTGTCCTCCTCTGGTAACTTGAGTAAGCATCAGGTTTTGAGTTTGCTATATTCTTCTAGAGTTGAAACTTTTAATAAGCAACAGAGGTTCATGATTTTACATCCACTGATCTCAGGGTTGATCCCTGGAAGATGATGAACACGCAGTTTGCTAGAAACCTATCTCCTAAATTTCTAATTGATGCCAGACTACATCGCTTCTCTGGCAGCTTGTTCTTTTAGTCACTCATCAGTTGAGGACATATTCTTATCTTCATCATCAGGCGTATCTTTTAGCTGTTGACGAGCAAACTCCTCAAATACCAGCTCTGCTTCACTGAAATGGAAGAAACACAGGTCTTTCAAAATGATGTTAGCAATTTTTTTCTATACCAGCAGACTAAAAGCAACACAGAGGAGGAAGAAGAGAAGCCCGGAGCAGACGCTGGTAATGTTTCTTTTGTCTTCAAAGGGATTTGGATCACATTCCCACAGGCACCATCTTCATTGGTGGCATTCTAGCTGGTACAAAAAGCAGTTGATTGAGCAAGTCAGGACACAAACTTAGGAGATTTTCATCTGTACCCAATCATGTCCATTCCAGCTAAATATTTCTCAGGTATCTGAATAGTCTGTGGCCTGAAAGAGTCTTTGTCTAGAAATAAAATGTGAAACCTTTCATCCTTATTCATTCTGTTGTAAAATAAGGAACTCAATAGGTTTGACCACGTGCCCTGAAACTTAGGGCCACAGAGCAGCAGCTGACCACAGACACATCCCTCCTTCCAACGTGTCATCTTAAACTAGTTTCACGTGGTCAGTCATTGCTGTTCAACCAATGTCAGTAATTTGTCAAGCCACAGTAACTTGGATTTAAGCTCATACTCTATGAAGCCTGTGGATTGTTGGACAGTTTTGAGGGGTTTTCAAAGGCTCAATGCACAACTGCAGCTGGAACGTGAAATATCATTAAAAGCAACTTACCCATCCTTCCCTGCAGTCATCAGCATGCAGCAAAGGAGGAAAAAAGACACACCAAGTAGTTAGAACCATGGATGGTAAAACCAGCAAAAATTTATAAACTGACAAGACAAAACAGTGACAAGCAGTAGGATTTGCAGCAATACAAGGAGAATTCCAGTAAGTCTCCAAATGTGCATATGTGCACCTGATGAAGCAGAACTCGATCTCCTGAATGGAGAAGCACCCTAGCAATGTCGCCCAAGACATCAGAAGGGCTGAGAAACAGAGACAGATTGTCCCGTTTATGCTTGCTAGCAGTCACAGCTGCGTGAGACATCTGTGCATACACTTCCACTCAGAGATGACAGTGCTTGTGTGACATGATGTGAGTCTTAGCTGGTCTGTCACAGTGATTTAAGGAGTCAGCTGATGAGAAGACAATGTTCTTGTTTAATAAACATGAAGGTATTAAAATCAAATGACATCAGAATGGTCTCTCATTAGGTAGTTTATGCACTTGAGGCGATACTCCGGATTCCATCCTTCCCTAAATATAATCCCGAGGCCTTTGGCATTCTTTAACAGGATCTTTGCTAAGCAAACTGTAATGATCCTGCTTCCTAGCAGGATTTCTTGGAAGCTGCTTCAGTACAGCCTAAAATAAGCAGAATAGACTGTATTGCAGTGATGAAATGGGGGCAGGGATTTTTTTTTTTTTGCTTGTTCTCACAGTTACTTTATCCTTAGCAAGTTAACAGTCGCTTCACTGGCTGACTTCTCATGAGTTTAAGTGAGGAGGAAAGCAACCCTAAGCCATCGTTCTACAGAAGTCATCAGGGATCTGGGATGCTTCAGTGACTGGAAAACTCGCTACCTGGAGAATTCCCACCCAACAAGGGCAACAAGTGGCAACTAGCACTGCTGGAAAAGTCAGCATTAAAAGTGTGCCAAATGGAGCCACTCCCGCCAAAATGCCTCAAAGGATGGGTCATGTAAAGACATTAATGATGGTGTCTATCCAGACTCAGAAAGGATGGTCTCCTCTACTCACAGAAGCCAAGATGAAGTCTGGAAAGTCTCAGGGCACGCATGCTTGATTGAAACGGATTTAAAATGAAATATTCAGAACTTTTAAAAATTTCCAACACATAAAGCATCGTTCTCATTTCATTTTTCCTCCAATTTTTATTCTTTAAATAGTCTGCCCTCTTTGAAGCACGTTCATTACTATGGGAACGGTGACATCAATGCTGTGGGTGAAACCACCAATGCGGTTTGAAGTCAATTTTACAAAATGGGTTCGGGGGGAAAAACAGGTATTGTTTCAGTTAGGCATATACTTTACTGTCATATAAATGCTCACTGAATGAATAAACGGGTAGTGTGGCAGTAGACTAATGCTTATCACATACCTCAGATGTAAGATTACAACCCAAAATGCCCTTCTTTACCCTCAGGCTGCTATATTAACACATGACTTGTTAAATGGCTACATTAGCACCCAGCAGGAGTGAGGCCCACTCCATATAGCTCTCCATCTGTCCTGTGCCTTATTTAACATTATAACATTGAAAGATTCTCAGGAACCTGAAAATGGGTAGATTTTTTTCTTTTTTCAACTGGCATTCCAGCAATTGTTTTGAGGGCTGGAATGGGAGGGAGCTGTGTTCAAGGATCCACGAGGCTCCAGGATGTCATCATACTCTCTGCAGAGGGTTTTCTGCAAGCTCTTATTATGCAGCCACAGAAATGATTCCATATAATTAAAGTTGTGGCATATGGTAATTTGCATTATAAGCTTACATTTAACCTCTGTTAAGTTTATGGGGGAAAAAAAATAAAAGGAGTAGGCTGTGCTATTTTTCAAGACATTAAAGTGCTTAAAAAATTCCTTAATGTCTGGAAGTTACAATATCAATACAGGGCAGGTATAGCTTTAATACTAAAGGGACGATGCATTTATGAGTTTCTTGTTAAACTTGCACAAAAGGGCTGGTTTCAAGGGAGCAGATACGTGACCGTTTGTTCACCAGCAGCCAAAACGAAGGCTGGTGTCCAAGACACAGGTCCACAAAATGTAAAACACCAGGAGAAGGGCAGGAAAACCCCAGACCAAAGAGCTCATGCTGAGGCCATGGCCTTGAGAAAAACCCAGCACCAGCAGGAGCTTCTGGGCTAACTGCTGAGTGGGAAAGGTCTTGGAAGCATGAAGAGACACAGCCCAGTTTGAATTTATCTTTAAAAGAAACAGATCTCTATCCGTTTTTGTCAAGGGGCGGAAAAGACAGGCTGCCAATGCGACAGGAGCTGCTACGCGCCTAAAAATAACCACCTGTGAACCACATGGGTCCAAAAACAGTTGTGTGCAAAACCAGCACACACGAACCATACAAATGCTGGCCTTCAAGAAGTCCAAGACAAGGAAGCTATAAATAAAAGGTATCGGGACGTTCCTTTGCTGTCTCCTCCAGGCACAGAAGAGAAAGAGCAAGCAAACTGCAACAGCCGCCGCACGCTCCGACAGACCTGCTTTTTGCTGAGCGATGAAGGCTCCAGAGCTCGCTCACAGGCAAACAAAAAGGGCAAAGCCATCTGCTGCGAAGCAAAGCACACAGCAGCTCATCACGCTTGCCCCCAGTTTGGCCCTAAAAAAATTAAACCACGTTCTCCAGAATCTGATCTTTCTGAGGTTCTCTACACTCAAATCAGCCCTGCATGATTAAATATACTGATGCTATACATCTTTGATTTACTTTCGCCATAAATCACCTTGGCTGGAGCAAAGGACGTTACCCTACCACAAGGAATAAATCATAATGCGTGGCATTTTTTAATCCCGCTTTAACTTTGACTCTAATAAGATGGCTGCCTTGACTTCTTTCCATTTTCCCAGCTGTGCCTTAAGACGAAGTGACAGTCAAGTAAGCAGGGAGGTGCAAACTGGTTACTACTGACTCATCAGTAAAAACAAAAGGGAACGGAAAAAGAAGATAAGGAGTGATCTCAAAATTCCCTGTGTGTGCACCCCTGCCTACACCCACCCCAGCGGCAGCCCAACAAGCCAACAAAGAAAAATTCCATCTTTTGGGGCCTTTGAGAGTCTAAATGCTGTTTGTTGATGCTCCATTTCTGCAATTAAGTCTTGATTTGCTTGACTCTGAATTAGATGGTATTTCGCTAATGAAACACATTTTATTTCTCAGAGTTAATGAACTAAGGGGGTAGAATAAAAATTTTAAAAGCATGAACTCACAATTAGGAAGAGCAATTAGGCACAGAGCATGGTGAGCTACCAGCAAATAAAGCCAGAGTGAGTTTTAGTTTACCAGCTTCATAAAGAAGGCTGGTTTATTCCCTGTAACAAGCTCAGACACCACATTCCAGCACAGTTTTCAAGTCAGCTCTGCAGGCTTCAGAGGAATTTTCTGTTGTTTTACAGTATTTATTTTTTTTTTTAAGAGAAAGCATTTATTTCTCGAGTTAACCATTTGCAAGGCTTTCCCATGGGATCACTCTTGAGACTGCCTGTATTTTTTTTTTTTTTAATTTATAAGAAACTTGCAGTTTCCATCTGTACAAAACCATAGCTGTCTTCTGACAGTAAGCTCCTCGAAGACTTTGATGTAGCAAACAATACGTGGGCTGTGCCTTTGGTAAGAGGATGTGTTGGGGGAAGCGATCTGAGAAATATTGCAGTTCTCCATTTCCCTTGTAAAGTCTTCTGCCCACATCCTTTTGAGCGTACTATATAAAGGAGCGTATCAGCCATCCTTTGAAATGATCTTAGCAGGGAGAATTGACTGACTTCCATTTTTCTTCATATTACAAATGCTTCTGCCAGAATTATCTGCCTGAAGCGTAAGTAATAAAAAGGGGGTTGTGGTGGTATTAACACCAAAAAGCGTCTCGTAAAAAAATTCACACCACTCTAAAAAGGTAAAATTCTTTGCAGTTGCCTCAGCCTTCAGACAATCCTTGTTTGACATTTTCAGGCATTTCTCGGTATCCATGAAAGTTCCATATTTTGCAGCCCTGAGCTGCCCCACTAGCACCTCTGCCCTGTGAGGCTCCCCACAGACACTAGATGTCCCTCACCCGCCACTGCTCCTGGGGCCTCTAATGCCAGTACCAGCTCCTCTCTGAGTTCCTGGGAAGGGAGATTGCCACAGTAAAGGCTGAGGGACAGAAGACCCTGGCCAAAGTGGCTGTCCCACAATTTGTCACCCATTTGAGGTCACAATCAAGCATGCAGCAGTGTCAGTGTTTTACTGGCAGAGCTTCGCTGCCCTGCGGCATGGGCACAGCAATGCCAACAAAAGCCCTTGCTTCACAGCACCTTCTCCAAGGTGGTCACAGAATCACAGAATGATATGGGGTTGGAAGGGACCTCTGGAGATCATCTAGTCCAACCTCCCTGCCAAAGCACGTCCACCCAGAGCAGGTTGCACAGGAACATGTCCAGGCAGGTTTTGAATGTCTCCAGAGAAGGAGACAGAGAAGGTAGCCTCTTCCAGGGCTCTGCCACCCTCAAAGTGAAGGAGTTCCTCCTCATGTTTAGATGGAATTTCTTATGTACAAGTTCGTGCCCATTTACTCTTGTCCTGTCACTGAGCACCACTGAAAAAAGATTGGCCCCTTCCTCTTGACACCCACCCTTTAAGTATTTATAGGTGTTAATCAGATCCCCCCTAAGTCTTCTCTTCTCCAGACTAAAAAGACCCAAATCCCTCAGTCTTTCCTTGTAAGATAGGTGCTCCAGGACCCCTAGTGGTCCAACGTCAGTAGTCCTATAGAACAATCCCGAGGACCCAATTCCCACCTCACAGGCCAGCTAGAGGCAGCTTTGGGCTGCGCCCTGCTCCTCGGGGATGTGTCTGTCTCCTTTCTGGCCACAGCAGAAAGGGGGTGAGAGGAGAATAGGCCTCGTGGATTTGTCCTGAAGGTGCTTCCCAGACTCATTGCGCTACTCTGCTGAGATGTGACATGCACAAAAACCTTCTCCTACGAGCGCATTCTGTTGCCTGTGCCAAGAGGCCTTGCTGGCACAGCTCACAGCAGGGGTTTTCCCAGTGGAAGTGGGAGTTTCCTTTGGTGCAATTCTCAAAGAAGAGTGAAGAAACCTACCTTTGCCTGCTCCAGCACATCCATAATTAGCAAACAGTGATTCCCAACCAGAGCGACTGAGTGTGGTGAGGATCACCAGTCTCTTCGCATTGCCCACATGCAATTCCTCCAACAATTTTACACACTAATGACTAAAGTCACCCCTCTCTAATGCTTCCAGTATAGAACATGGCATCTATCTATGTTCTTAGACATAGCAGCTTTTAGTAAGTTTGGGTCCAAAGGAAAAAGAAAGAAAAAGCAGTGCAGAAGCAGCCATGGGTTTTTGTTTGAAGCCCATGAAATTCTGAACAAATACAGGACAAGATCTCATCTATATGAGCCCCAACATCTAAAACTGGCATACTGGTTGTGTTCCATAGCCGCTTCAGATGCTACACAGGAGCTCCTGCACAACACCTTGCAGTTCCTGTATGCCCACCAGAGAGAACAGAGCCAGCCAGGGCCTGAAGAAGTGGGAGGAGAACACAGATGCCCAAGACGGCCTGCAGTTTTGGTGTCTGATCCCAAGCGTGGACATGCCTGGGGAAGTCTCATTCCTTATGTTGCTTTAAAGTTCTTCCATTTACTTACTTCCACACTTCCATTTACTGACCTCACTGTGAAGAGACACTCCTCTCAGGCACCCACTGAACATAAAGGCCACACCACAGACACCGTGGCCAATGCCACATCAAGATAACGGGGACTCTAAAAATCACAGTTTTATCACCTCTTAACTTTGCTTAAAAGTATTTTGCTTTTTACAATGCTCTCGTGTCTTAGGTGTTTTCTGTGACAGATTCCTGTTTGCTGTATTGCAATCTGGCAGGGAATTGCTGACAGCCCTCATTCAGGACATTTTACAGAGTAGTCATGAGATGTAACCCTGCAGTGCTTCCTCAAGCCCCTGCGCTTTGTATCACGATTACATAGAGGAAAGACAAAAAGGGAACATAACCCATTTCCACCTTCTCTCATCTTAGCATCCCTTCTCCCTGTTATTTTGTGCCTTGAGGTTGAAAGATACATAGACACAGACATACACACATGCACCAAGCAGCCCCCACACTGGAGTCTTGTTGACTGTAAAGGCTTCCTGTAGAACAAACCACTATGGTCAAATTTCACATCAGTCTGTTAACGAAGACAGGCAAAAACCAGGCGTAACTGACCTGCTGGGTTCTTTTCCTCAGGTTTGGGGTGCATGAGACGAAAGGGCAGCTCTGTGCCCACTTCACTGTGGGGGGAAAAGAGAATGCATCAGATCCACAGTTCCCTTCACGCCTCTGGCCAGCCCAAGCCCCAGACTCCAGCTTCACCCATTCTTTCATCTTTTTCTAATCATAATTTTCCCCTCAAAAAGAGTTAAACTCTGATTTCTCCAAAAATATCCCAGGCATACCCACTGTAATAAACTGGGTTTATTATGTGCTGAATGTACTCGCATGTACATAAAATCAGAAATGTTTTTGTACTTGCTTCATTTTCACAGCTGAACACACAGACTTCTTATTTCTGTCAGATTAGGGGACAATTAATTATTTTTTTTTTAATGGGAGGCAGAAAAGGCAATAAGAAAGATGGTTAAAAAAAAAATAAAACTAATTAACAACTATGACTGGGTGGTCTGAAAATGAAGATGACATTTACCTGGAAGTGAGGTCTCCCAGCATGCTACAGAAGAAAACAAGAAGAAAAACACAAGCATATTTAGTGCCTTTCCATTCTGGTGCTCTATCAAATGCTGTTTTATCAGTGGACTATTGAAATCACCCTCCTCATATACTCTTCCTTACTTGCCATAAAGCATAACATCCAAGTAAACTTGTTTTTAAAAAAGGTAATTTTCATTTTTCATGTCCTTCCCATGGAGAAAGAGTCTAAGTGTTTGAACTCCTGACTGAGTGCTGGGCATGGCTCCGTTTCCAAGAGCCAAAGGCAATCGGAGGACCACAGAAGGCAGCAGTTTTATCACCCTTTATGCAAATGATTGACTCATTTTTACAGTAGAAAAAGGGGTAGATGAATGAAATACAAATGTAAACAGTGACTATCACCAGAGTTATTCTTGTCCTCTTTTGCACTGTGTGCTGGGAACTAGCTCACGTTGATAACATCTGCTTCTTCCAGAAAGCTGGCTCGGTACAGAACCTGAGCTACAGAATTTATGACTCTCAGACAGATGTCTCTACCTTCTGCTCTGGGAGAACGAGAACAACAACATAAAGGCTCACGCAAAGTTTTGCCTCAGTTCTCACAAAATAAGTTATGGCTTTGAAACAAGAAATGTCAATGGAAACCAGAGGTTCATACTTCAGTCATAAAGTCATATGGTATCTAAGGAAGGTAAATCCAACCCCTTTGGCTCAGAACAAGAGGCCAAGACTGATTTCCAGGCAATTCATACTTTAGAGGGAGCCTGGAATCCTACAATATGTGTCCTTTCTCTTAGGGTGGACTGTCCTGCCCTCTCCCAACTCGCCAATGAAGTAAACACACTCCCCTCACTAGACTCTGTGCAGATGCAGCAAAAAATCTGTTATTCTTACCCCGGAACAGTGAGCTTCACTTTGACCTTGTAGGAAACCAGAATCCCCATCACTGTCTTGTCTATTCCATCC
This sequence comes from Limnodromus scolopaceus, assembly GCA_028565335.1. NCBI lineage: Eukaryota > Metazoa > Chordata > Aves > Charadriiformes > Scolopacidae > Limnodromus > Limnodromus scolopaceus. The sequence goes on along the minus strand of JAOXNO010000052.1, from coordinate 29,194,681 downwards.
TTAATACTAGCAGAGAAAACAGACAGCAGCGTTAGGCAGCACAGCAACAGAGAGACATTATATGGCTGCAGCAAGAACTGGGTGAACATCCCGTTCTCCTGACAGTGACAGAGCAGACAAGCCTCAGGGACAGCTAACACCTCTCCAGACCTGTGCTCACTATTTACCCTGAACGGACATGACAGGTTAAGTCACACAACTTAGATCTACCCATCTGGACACACATTTACGGGTACAAACTCCCGACTGGAGTGTCTCCTCCATTGTCCTCTCATCTTTATAACCTTCCACTAGCTCAGACCATTTAGAACTCTACTCACATGGTACTAGAAGCCAAGTTGGTATCCTCATCTTTCAGCTTTCCATCCAGAGCTATTTCCCGGGTCTCCCGGTTATTCGCTAGCAGGGGCAAAAGTGTCAGTGTCTTGGTCAGGCTGCTGTTTGGCTGCACCTTTTCCCTGAAAATAAGCAGCAGGTGAGAGAAGGAAAGTGAGACACTGATTTGTGTTACACTCCCAACCAAGAGAATTTCAAAACAGACTACAAAGCCGCCCAAAAGGAGTGGGATTTATCTGCCCAAATTTAGTTGTCTACAGATGCAGATGTCTACACCTAAACTATTCAGAAAAAATTCCCTTTATAATCAGCAGAGGAGCAAGCACTTGGAGAAAATTATAAATTTCACATTAAGGCAGACTTCTAAAGTAGGTCTAACTATGCTGCAGGCCTCTAAATTTGGACAAAATAAATCCTAGTTTAGAAGACCAGTACTCAAGGGAAAACATGGCCCCTAAGCTACAAGAGCAACAAAACCCAGAAAAATCTAAAATATCTGTGTGTGCCCAACCCTCCTCACAAAGCAAAGTTCAATGCTGCTCTGGCAGTGCAGTGCAAAAAGCAAGCGGTTCTCCACACTGTCAACGGGCTCGAGGTTTTCACGAGCTTTCTGAGGCTAGAAGAAACCAAATGAAATGGTGTGAAAAAGACTGACCTCAAGCTACAGCATCCATGATTTCCACACAAAGAGCAGCACCTTTCAGAAAAATGCTGCATCTCTATTTAAAGATTTCAAGTAATGGGGAGCCTTCCACAGCCCCTGCTAAGTTCTGTCTAGTAGGTAATTACTCTTCAAATAAAAGCCCTCTTCTGCAACCTCTCCCTGTTCGCTGAAAAAAAAAAAAAAAAGGTGCAGGTACCTGCTGGCTATGAGAAAAGGAGAGCAGCTGCATCCAGAGAGTATGGGGAACTCTCTGGGGAGCACACACATGGGGTGAGAGGAGAGAGCGCTGTAACAGCGGGCAACTGCAAGGCTACAGCTAGGAATGTATCCCATTACTGAGGAAGAGGGTAATTAAAAGGGTGTGAAGGAGGAAGAAGGGAGACGCAGAGCATTCACTCACTGTGCTTCCTCAGCAGCTACCACTTTTGTATAGTAGTCACTGGAGTACAAAACCACATTGGCAACCTGCTCCACTGAGCGAGAAAGGAGAAAGCAGACATCAGTGGGATGCATAGGCATCAGAAACACGACCGCTACCCCCCCTCCCCCCCCCAAGTCTCAGGAACAAAAGTCAGAATGAGGACAGCAGCAAACCCACCCATTCAGAGCCTGAAGGGACAAACAGGTCAGGCAGCCTGACCCTGGCAGAGACCGACAGCACACAAACAGCCAAAGTCTATCTTCCCTGAAAGGCATCCAGCCTTGATTTGGAGATGGGTTATTGACAAAAAGTCAATAACCCATGTTTTCCCCTGAGAGCCTGCTCTTTCCATTATAAAGATCTCCCTTCTCTAAGCATGTCCATTTTTGTCACTGGTATCTCTTGTGTATCTACAGCCAATGCATTTGCATTCAGGAGACACCATCATCCAGCAGACTGGATACCAAACTGCAGTCAAGAGCCTGTGATAATAAACAGCTTACATTCTCCAATCAAACACCAAAAAAAAACCCCATAGGGTAATTCTGACTGAAACACTGATGAGGAAAGAATCTGGGTATTAACAAGGTATTTTTAAGCCTGACAGAGGTGCATCAACCTAAAAATACTTGGGAATCACTAGACAATGTATCCAAGATCAGCACTGAACTGGCTTTCTCTAGTATAAAGTTTTGTAAAAACCTCAGCAGCTTTGTTCCCTTCTTGCCTTCTCTTCTCTTTCTCATCCTGTCTCTCTCAGTCTTCCACAGGTCGAAGCGCAATGGGGCTCGTGGGATGGAAACATGCAGTGCCACAAATAAAACACAGGCACGGTACTGAAACTCCTCTGAAACTCAGCCCCTGCCCTCAGCTTCCTCAGGAGGAATGACACCATCGCTGGCAGAGTGGACACTTCTCACACTGCCAGATGTTTCTGAAACCCCAGGCAAAACTTTACGCAACCTCGGCACGTTCACAGTTAGTGGGAGTTGGCGGGGAAGCCCTTCAATTCACCTCAATAAAGGTGGATTTCTCCCCACAGCACCTGCCTTGCCCACTGCAGGTGCCAGGGGACATACTGGTGCCTTAAATGAAGCCATATGAGTAACCATGGGACTCAGGAAAAAGGCTGCAGCGTTTCACTTGACGAACAGCAAAGAAACAGGGTGGAGGAAACAGACAGTCCTGCCCTGTCCCATGCTGCCTGCTTAAGTTTTTTGTAAGCACTAACTTCTGGCTCTTTTTCAGCCCTCCCACCATTCTTATAGCCCTCAAAGAATTCCAAGCAACAGTAAAAACATACCCTGGACTTTGATCTTCTTCACTGTTTTGTCTGTGCTGTTGTTGATGGTGACAGTAACTGGAATGGGCTCACCATGGTAGTACACCTAGAAAGAATTTGATGCTCAGAAAATCCAGCCAGGAGGTTTCTCCCAGGCCCTAAGCCCCTCTCTCCCCCCCAAGATTAAATCTTCTCACAGAGGTCAAACAAAGCAAGATCTCAATGATTCCTGACCCTTCTTCAATGACTTATTTAGCCTCAAATGTGTCTTGTAATAGGGTCTCAGCCCCCCCAACAGTAGCTACTGAGATAAATTACAGAAGAGCTCTTGAGTAGTGGGCTAATAGCCAAAGTAGCTGCTTTGGGCAGCAAAATTAATATTGTCACATCAATACTGTGACATCCACAGCCCCGGCACAAACTCCTCACCTCTTTACTGAGGCAAGCTTTCAAGTGTAGCGGCTTGTTGGACATGAAGAACTGCCAGGTGGTCTCTGCGCAAGGTTGGGGTCCTGGTTTTTCTGGAGCGTATTGCACCTTACGGATCAGCAGACGTGCAGAGTTCCTGGGAAGCAGCAGAGGACAACATGGTGGTAATTTGTCCTTGGCAGAGGCAGGAGCCCTGCACTCACATGAGCTTACACCCAAGAAACCAATGACAAGTGGGGCAAATCTGGACAATCAACCAAGGTGCACTACTGAACCACCCACCCCTTTAAGAAGGGCAAAGCTGAAGAGAGACACACACGTTCTGTTACCTCTTATGAATTCTCTCTTCCACATTCTCTGTTGAGAAAGCTTTCACCTCAAAGTCGACCCCACAGCTCTGCCACAGAGAGAGAAGACAGCTGTGAAACCAGTGTCAGAAGCCAAGAGCATCTGCAGATGTTTAAACATCTTTCTATACACCAGAAATGGGCAGATTCCTGCCAGCTACAAATTCTTCTGGCCTCCTACCATTAGGATAGAGATCCCTGCTGAGGGGTGTGGCAGCATCCACCTGCTCCACGCTGCTTCTGATCAATGAACGAGGCTTAGTTCCCAGCCTTTGAGAGATGACATCCCTCCTCCTAAAAGGCTTTCTGCGAGAGCAGTGCTGTAGAGGTCACAGCACGCCACGGGCTGTAAGACTGAGCAGCCTGCAAGTCTCTCCTTGAGCTTCTGAACTGAATTTCTGGACGGCTTTGTAATGCCACTACCTGTCCTAGGGTCAACCTTCTTACTCCTCATGGTCTCAGGGCTGACCAGGCCAAGCTGACCTCTGTTTTAATGGGTTTATATTGCCATGGGACATCTGTGCGAGTCCCAGATAACTCTCTACAGAGCAATATGGGAATTTTTACTGGAATATCATTCCTTGGCAAAAAGCACAGCTTATCCTTGTGGCACTGGACTGTACAACCTGCATCGCACCTTGCCCAGTTGGTAGTCTAGCTCAGCTCCTCAGAGAAATGTCCAGTGAAGTATAAAAGGAATACTCCAAATCACGTCAGAAACCTTACAGAACATTTCATTACCTGGTGGGGTTTTTTTTTGTTTACACACATGTGCAAGCCAGCCCTCCTCTGCATTTGTTTTAATTCAGAAACAGGTCTTAACACATGCTATTTATAGCGATCCATGAGATTTTAGGCACTCAGTCTCCTTTTCTCTCACGTAGCCTGACAGCTACAACCATTTCATGTGCAGCCAACCCACAAATCATGCGGTACCCTTAAGGAATTAAACACAAGCCTTGCAGATTTAGTAGTCTCGCTGCTGTTTGACTAGATTCCCTTTCTCATTCTGAGGACTTAAATTCCAAGTCTGTAACACACACTTGTAGCTCTTAAGTCAGATTCCTGGCATTTGCAGCACAGCACAATAAACCCCAGTACCATCTTACTCTACACTCAGGCTAGAGCTAGCCAAATAAATTCACGTGACTTTTTCCATATGACTTTCCCCAACCACGATAAGCACAAGTGTCCCGTTGGTCTCACCTTATCAACATCACGAGGTGCGGGCTGCAGACAGACTGAACAAGGCAGGTAATCTGGAAACTGAAGGAGGAAGAAGAGAAAAATATCCCCAAAGCAGTATTAAAAAGATTTCCAACTCTGCAATACTCTAATTAACAACATTGCTATCAAAAGGTACAAAGCAATCCTGAAGACAACAGGTCACTTGCTGTAATGTAGTAACCCTTTGAAGATCTAGCTAAGAAGCCTTAATATACTGAGCCTTATATTTGCCTTGTATGAACAAGTCCCCCCTCTTCCAAAAATACTTTAATAGCCAAGGGAGGGAAAAGAAAAAAAAAGAAAAAAAAGAAAACAAAAAGTAAAACAAGTCCAGGCACATGAAGCACCTGGTCTAAAAATCAAGCAGAGCCTTTAGAGGCACAGCTAAAAGTAGAAGCTGGAACCTCTAGCTCCCCATCCGAGATACTCAGTATGCTCACAGCAGTGCTGCTCACTGTTCCTACAGGCTTGATGCTTGAGCAAAGCTTCTCTGTGTCAGAAACATGACTAAGGCCATGAAGACCAGGCAGCCACCAGTCAGTGTCCATAGCTCCTGGCCCAGGCAGGTCCAGCAACTCCAGATGTCAACTGGGAAGGCTGCAGACCAAGTGCTAACACTGCATCAGAGACTCCAGCAGTGTGAAGATCAGTAGATTGCATTTGTGTGGTTAGTAACATTATGGCAGGTACCAACTCATTTAGCAGAATCATTCAAAGACTTATCTGTTGCTATATCTGAGCATGTGGGTTTCAAACCTGGATCTCCCTAGGGAACGCTATGGCAGACATGTCACTGACAGGACTGGAAGGATATCCTGTCAGAATCAGAATGTGGCAATGAGCTGTTACTTGTTGACAACATCTGGTAAAGAGCTTTTCATCCACTCGCTTGATCCATAAAATTTTTAAAGAGAAAGGATTTGGCAGTTTTTCTATGAGCACTGAGGCAATGGTATAAAGTATTCCAGCCCCTCAGGAATGGGGAAGGCAAGGATATATGGGGCCGTTTCTAGCATAAAGCCATTGCATGTTTCCTTGCCTTTTCAAGGAAAGCACTTTGTTCACAAAGTAAGGATCTTCTTGCACTTTACCTCTTAGGATGGTAAGAAAAGAAAAATTGGTACATTGCCTGTCACTCAAAATTGGAACTTTGCATAACATGAATTCACTATTAATCCCTGTCTTCAGTCCATCACTGAGTCTCAGCAGTCTGGTAATAACAGACAAGGAGAAGAGGGTCAGAGGCTCTTACGAGATACTTACTGTAAAGAAAAAGGGATAAGCATTTTTCCCCAGCTTCTTTAGCAGAGATTCCTGCAAGTGGGAGAGAGTCTCTGGCTTGTCAGCAGGTGGGTAGACTTGGACCCTGGAGAAGAACAGGTCCCGTCGGAAGGTGAGGCCAATCACATCAATGTCTTCCTGGCCATACCGGAAAGCACAGGTCAGGGACACGTACACTGGAAAGAAACAGATGATGGGTAAAGCAGGCAGCAGGCTAACGACACAGCCAGGGTGGGATGTAAAATCCTCCTGCTCTAGAAAGTCAAGGAGACCCATTTCAACACTGTTGTATAACCCAGTAAGTATTCATACCATATGTAAGAACATACACTACATAAGTAAGAAGTCCATTCACTGGGGAAGAGAGTTACAGTTGTACCCTTACAAAAATTTAAAAAAAAAAGGTTCTATCTCAGCATCTTACTTTAAAAGAGGACTAACACTCTCTGAAACATATGTTGCATAAAACCTCAAACCTTTTTTCCCCTTGATAATTGCAGGATCCACCAATACAACACCATCTGAAAGAAAAGGAAAAAAATTTAAAAAAACAATTAACAGAGGATAATCAGGGTTGAGAGAGCAGGAAGGGCAGCGCGTATCCTTGTGGACTTACCTACAGGTTCCACGACCCCCACGTTGTCAATGAAGTCCCGCTTCCCCAGGTAGATAGTCAGCTGTAGGGAGAAGATGACCATGATTGAACTACGAAGTGTTGATGGTTGTGTGTTGACGGGGGGGGGGAAAGAGTGGGAGAAGGATGACCACAACACAGACACAGCCAAGAGCTATAAATCTAGCAGAGATCAGAACAATTCCATTTAAAATAGAATATTCATGTTTTTCCAGCAGACATGCAATCCCCACCAGACTCAACAGGATTATTCATACGCTTCAGGACGTCAGAACTGAAGACCTGATGCAGATCAACTCCCAAAAGTACAACATAAATATTTGCGCATGGGCCAAAAGTTACAGATTTAAAGATTTTTGGTGCCATCAGGTTGAAAAGACAATGAATCAGCTTTACTTTAAACATTTACCAGCAGCAGTACAGCTCAGGAGGAATGAGAGGCCAATTGCCTTCCTCTTGCATTATAATATATGAGAAGCTTGCCCTATGAACTCTGTTTACATCACCTCCTCAAACTCGGCGCTAAATACAGTTCACAGTCCTTCTTCAGAAAAAAAATGAAGGGGACAGGAAAGAGCTTTCTAATAAGTCTCCAGTCTGACTACATATAAAACTCATACCTATATAAAGCCACTATTTATGGTACTTACAGCTTTGTCACGGGTGCTTTTTTTGAAGATAACTTGTTTCTGAGGAGAAGCAGCATTCTTCCCACTCGCCCCTGTCTTTTGAGACTCAGGGCAGCTCATGGTCCAAGATGAGTGTGTGACTGTGGGGGAATGAAGCTTTTCTGCCCAAAAAGGTCCTGGGAAAGAAGTCAGAAAAAAAATAGATGGATGAGATAAAAGCAGAATTATACTTGGTGAGTAAAGCACTCTGTTCCCATGTAAAGTTTACCAAACACTATTTCAACAGATACTCAGGCACAGCACAGAAAGTAGGTTTCTTTTCATTTCAGCAGTTCCTCATAAAAAACCCCAACTAAACACACACAAAAAAAAACCCCAAAGAAAACCATCTATTTAATAACAGCTTTTCAGAAACATTACAAAAGACCAAGAACTCTTTTTAATATGAGTTTAAAAAAATTAGACTAACAGAAAAATCTTGAGGGGAAGGGACAGCTTGGCCTTTGCAGAGAGGTTTGTAGCGAGTAATTTTGTGACAAAAATCTGTAGGAGCACAGAGGTAAGTCGCAAGGTACTTCAGCTTTCAAAAGGTAACTCAAGTTTGTCATCAGAAGCTCTAAATTGTCACGAGATAAGAAGGAAGGTCATCTCACTCATTAATAATGGGATAAAATATAGGAAATAAAGAATACCAATACATATGGGTTTTGACTTCTTTCAGGGTTTGGATCATTTCGGGGAGTTCTGTTTGGGTTTGGTTTTTTTACCATTGCAACTATATAACAGCACAGTATCCTCTGTCCTGGGACATTTGCTATTGTGCATCTCCTTGAATGAGTGGAAAGAAGCAGAGGTAAGGAGTGCACAGCCTGCCCATTGACACAAACCTGCTCTGGATTCCCAAAAATAAAGCTGCCTACATTAAGCTGAAGGAGCATTTCAAGATGCAGACTGGAGAGCTGATGAAATAGCGTACAACCTATAACAGCAAGTGAAAAGCACTGCACTTGAAGACAATACAACTATAATGTGACACATAGAGTTATATTTGGTATCACTTGGGAAGAATGTCTTGACATAAGCAGAGAAGTTATTAGGAAATAAATCAACACAACCAAGAATGCCATTTTTACTATTTTACAACCCTTTACATACTCACATCTTGGCTACAGCGTGCTCAATTTAAGACCTAGAAAGGTGGTATTTATTGGTAAGGAGTCAGACCAAGCCCCAAATGAGAGCTCATCTGTCCTACTGTATTTTCCTAAATCAGAACTGAATGCAACTCACCACTTTCAGGGTATCATTGAACTCAAAACAGAATGGACCTTAAGAACACGGTCCAGCTGCCTGCCCAGAAAGGTAACAAGTATAAACAAGAGTAGAGAACAGAGGGAACAGCTTGTACCCAGGAAAAAAAACCCCACAAGTGGAATAAGATCCTTTGGGGGGGGGGGCAAAAAAAAACAAGAAAAAAAAGGAAGGGACCAAAAGGACCTACGACGTATCCAGATAAGTTAAGTATTACAAAGTAGAGAGAGATTCTTTTTTCACTTTGCCCCAAGTCATAAAAAGCAGCATCCAATGAAGTGATCAGCCAGCAAATTCAAAACAAAGTGAAGCATTTCCTCACGTAATACAAGATTTGAGAGCCCAGCATGTTGCTGCAGAGGGCTCTGGAAATCACCAAGATGAATTGATTCACAGGATTAGACACATTCACGTGGAAAAAAAGTTTTTGGCCGACGTTGGACAGGATGATCAAGGCACAACCTTAGCCCTGTCCGGCTCTGGAGCTGAGGAGCAGCATCAGGAAAGGACAACGCTACACGGACCTGCCCTGTTCTTCCACTTCTCCCTTTTGGACCCTATTGTGTCAGAGAGACTGTTGCTCTGACAGTGTAGGACTCTCCTTGAAGTTTGCTCCCATTCTTTTCTGCTTCTTGCTTTCCCACTTTAAAACTGTTTTGAGAGCAGAAACAGTTTCTCAGGCCTACTTGCATACAACAGACTGTAGAAAATGCTTTCCTTCTTAAAAAAGCTGGCAAAAGTGTAAGGAAGAGATTAGAGCAGACCTTACATATGTTTAAGCATTTTTATTTTTATGAACTATAGGTAGGTTTTCCAAGCCCAGAGGAGTATTTGTTGCTGAACAGACACCCTGCTCCTGCTGTAGACCCAAATAAACAAACCACCAAATAAATAAATACCTTGCTGCGTTCCAAACGCCACAGGAGCTGCCACGGGACAGAGACGTGAACTCCCAAACCATTCAGGAAAGAGGAATTTTCCACGCAGCTGTGTCCTATGCTTCTTCGCATCTACTAGAGGGAATCACTAACCTCTTAGCAAACGAGGGAGACAATTTGTAGGGGATTTTGAAAGCACGTCTCTAGTTGCGTCCATCCAGGATTTCAAGAATTAATCCCCCTCCAAGAGCAAACATTGTACCTGGGCTAAGATTCAACTGGAAAGTGGTTAAGTCAGCAACATAAAGCATTACTTAAGGAAGCTCAGATCGTCAGTGAAAAGGTCTACAAAGTCACACTCACATGCTTTGCAAGGACTACAGACTTACATAGAACAGGATGGTCACTGAAAGCAGCTTTATTCTAAAGCTCTTTCTCTGTCTTCTCCTTCTATGGTTGCAAGCCATCCAGCCTGGTAAGAAGCTGAACAGACAAGAGCCATTTACGAAAAAGGGAGTTTATGAAACACTAAACAAAGCCTCTATAAATAGATGCCATTATGAAGGACTACCAAACATTGAGAACAACATATTATTCTCGTAAATCACTAAGCAGTTTATCTATTATGGCTCCACCAACATCCCACTGGCATGCTGATGCAAACCAGTAGATGCTGGTTAGTACCCCTCCCCTTCTTAATTAATACTTATAGAGCGAGGCACAACATCCAAGATGTAAGACACACGAGCAGAGATTTCAATCAATTTAGCTTTTCTGTTCGTGAATGTCTCCAGAACAGATTCCTCCTCCACCGCCTCCTATGAATTTAGCCTGGATGTTATGGGCAACAGTGTGTAATTTTTGGCTGGCAAGCTGCGTGAACAGCTGTAGCTTTCCCCTGGGCTGCATCTGTTAGTTTGATTAGAAAGATTACGTGATATCCTCATCTCCTCTCCACTCAACAGCCCGAGCAGCACTCTCCAGCTCAGGCAATCTCCCAGTCACAAATCAAGCTTGCTTTTTGCGAACAATCACTAGCATTTGCCTGAATATAGTGGCCTGGGTACACAAATTAGTCCAAAAAAAATGAACACAGAAGCAGTGTTTCCTCAGCTCTTTCAGTGGTTTCCAAATTCCAGCAATGTTTTATTAACTGGAGGTGGACTATTTGGAGAGCTTAACCACTGCTCTGTTTAATCAACTCTGGCAAGCACAGACCAGCCAGCCCTAAACCACAGACATTCATATGTGCCCGTGTTCCCAAAGGAAAGCCAGATCCTGGTTGTAGGAAGTAGGGAAGAGACCCAAGGAATTAACCCACAAAATCAACACGTTCTATTCAGTCACACAGTGCAAAGGCCCAAAGGAGAAAGCTGGTTTTGTTATGAGTTTGTGCTGCTGCCACCGCAGGATTATGAGTCCTTCAGGAGGAGAATGAGCATTCCTGTTGTCCCACTGCTCTTTGGGGGAGCTTGGAAGCAGCTTCCCCAACACACATGCTTCCTAGTGCACCTTGACATCCAGAGAAAGATGCCCACTCACTCCCCAAAAACACCTGAAGGGCAGCTCCACCTTCAGCAGAGAAACAGCCCAACAGCCACCTCTGCGCAGCAGGTACCTTTGCCTTCTTCCCTCTGCAGGCTGAAGCAGAAAAGGGGGCAATAGAAGTAAATAAACAAACTATAGCCAAAATAAACTAAAATTGGTCACTAGACTTTCCTACACTCTTTGCTCCTAAGGAATTTTAATCTAAAAATGCTTAAGGTCTTAGAGCTAGCCATTATTCTTGAGTATTATTAACCTACTTCATAACAGCATCACCAGGGAAAACAAAGCCCTTTGTGCAAGATCTGTGTCCATGCTGTAGAAAACAACAAGTATAGCAGCCTAAATTATAAACATCCTAAACCCATTCTGATCCTCCTCAGCAGAGCCTGCAAAGTTTTTATTACGTTAATCTCCCAATAATCTTTCATCATGCTGACCTGTCATTTAGCGATCTGCTTTTCCGTGGTAACCAAGGTCACCCGGACTCTTGGTAGGTGCCTTTTTGAGAAGGACCTTCTGCCACAGCAACAGGCAGAAGGAAAAATATCTTGCCTTTAGAAATGCTTCAGAATGGCAATGGGAATCTTTTCATTTTTGCTACAGCTCTTACTTCCAAGAGCTGGACAGAAGGCTTCTTTTCTTATGAAAAGAGGAGGGTGGTCAGTGATGGCTCTTAGTGATGTATGAAACCTGTACATTAAGCAGCTGAAGGTTTGCTTCATTTCTCTGATGTAGGAACCAGAGCATGATCTTCAACAAGGATTTTTGTGTGTTTAAAGAAACGTGCAATTCCTATTACTGCCTTAAAAACTTAACTAGGTAGCAGGCAGAGTAGCATATCAGAAAAAGCCTTCAATTTTCATACAGATACCAATGTCCTCAATTCGGCAATTTATCCAAAACATCAGCCTTTCAACGACAGAGGCACTAGTTCAATGAGGTAAGACTTCTTTCAGTCTCAAGGCAGCATTCCCGAGACAGGGCAAGACAAGGTTGTATGTCTGGGATGTCCAGCTCCAAGCTAAGAGCATTATCCTCTTTCCCCCTCTACACCAAATCCCACATTGTGGCTGAACGCAAATCCCCATTTCATCAGGAAGACATAGCACAGAAAAAGAAAAAACACATTTCAGGTTCCCCTCTTCGCTCATTCGGAACAAGGTATCACACACAGACAAATAAATGAATCAGAGCATTGTGGGGTTTTAAAAGCAGAACACAGGTTTATTTACAATCAAGTTCTTATGGGCAGCTGAATAAATAAAAACTTTGCCCCACATACTCTAATTCCCCTCTGCAGAAAGTGTCTGAACAAAGGGCTAGCTTAGAGAGATGCCTGTTATAGCAGCTGCCCCCTAATCCAGCCCCTCCAAAGAACACACTTCCTTAGTAAAACACTATCAGAAAGAAGAAAATAAAGTGCAAATAAAAAGGCAATAAACCGCTGGTGGCTTGTCTTGAGACCCAGACGATGTGGAAAGATTCAGCTGGACAAAGTTACACCGGGCAGCTCACACCCAGCCACATCATGGTTTTTGGATGCTTAAACGGGGACAGAGCCAAGACGCTGCTCTGTAGCACAGAGAGGGCTCCAGCGCAAACAGGGATATTGCACGTGTGCTCAAGAAGGGGGCAAGTGGCCTGGAATTGCCAGCACCAAAACAATGGATTTGGGATTTAACCCCACTGCTCCCCTGTGTTCTACTGACAGCCGCCAGGACAGGACGGATGAACAGAAAAAGGGACCAAACTTCTATACTCCGGTACTGAAGTCACAGTGCGACTACATTCCTCATCACAGCAGCACAACAGAAGTTGAACTTCTTTCTCCTCACACCCAGTAACCAAACTGCCTGTGGAATAAAAAGATAAAAATCTCCTATTTTGCAATACCCAAGCTGTTGAAGGGCATTTTAACAAAAGGGTGCAGACATCCTGAAGGATGGACCATTGCCCTAAGGACAGGTAAAACTGACACAAGGAGTTCACATGACAGCGCTGGAGAACCTGTGTCCGGATCAGAGCAGATCTGAACTGAGTTGATAACTCGATGGCAGAGCTGCCAGAGCCACGGGAGACTCTTCAAAAGCTGTCCACACTGACTAGGACCTGTCCACATTTCAGGATCTCACCCCACTCCTGAACTAGGCCACAGGAACAGAACACAGGAGACAGGACATGTATTAAGTCAGCATACACGGTAACTTCTTTCCAACAGTTCCAACTCAGAAGTGCTGTAGATACATTTGTGTGACAGAGTATTTGGCACAGCTGTCTGGTGAGGAATCCCGCTAGTATCTTCAGCTCCACTGGGTGCATAGATACCGCATGTAAAGGCATGACTAAGTAGCATTCTCCATCCAGAACAGCTAATCCTTTGCCGAGTCCAAGTGCCACAGTGCAGTTACGGCCGTAAGAAGTCTCTGACTCGGGCTCCTTCTTTGTCGCTTTAGAACTTTCCTCTGGAAAGTGAAGCCCATGTGCTTGTTAATATCCCAACTCAGGATGGATCTGGGCTCGGGTCTCCATTCTGTTCAGCCACGAACCAGCACCACCAGACACAGAGGCGCTGGACGCTCTGCCTTTCACCCTCCATCCAGTCAAAATTCCGACCACAGGACAGCCTTGTTTCCTTTGTCCACACTGACCACGTGGGCACCCACTGGTGACCACGCAACCGCATTGATAGAAGAACTGAAATGGAAGCCAGGTATAAGTTTACAAAAAAGCTGAATTCCACAACAGCGCTTAACGTCAGAATGAAATATTACAGCACTCTGGCTCTCAAAGAAAAAGCACTCTCAGCTCTCAAGACACTCCAGCTTTTAATAAGCCGAAGAGAGATACAGTTTCTTCAGAATATACTAAACATACTTTTTTAGAATCACATCTCAGTTTAAGAAGTTGAACAATAACAAACCTAATCTTAACTCAATCTAGAGAACACTGCCATGAATGCCCAAAGAATGTGTTATGTTAAGAATTCTCACGCACCAATCTAAATTACAAAGCTCTGCGACTACAACTCTTTCATAGCACAGCAAGATTCACAACCCGGACCCCCGCTTCAGATGACACGGCCAGCTTCCCCTCACCTGTGATGCTTTGCAAGCGTCCTCTCCAATTTCCCAGTGAGCACATTCCAAATGTAGAGGGCCCCATCAGCTGAACCAGCAGCCACATAGTTACCATCAGGGCTATGAGACCAGAGAAGGTGCAGAAGGCAGAAAACAATTTTTCGAGTCAGCAATTTATCAGCACACATCATCGTTCCACCCGCAACTTCCTAAGTGAGAAGCTTGGCACGAAACAGCCTTTTAACAGTTATGTGTTACCAGCTGCTAACATTAAGAGGTGAAACATTGATATCAGAAGGTTTCCAAAACACTGGATCAACATCTACAAACACATTCTGTCCTCACCAAGAGGTAGCCTTGGGCAAATCACAAACTCTGCCCCAGCTTTCCTAGCTGGGGCAGAGTTTGTGATTGTAAACAGGGACAACGTAGCCAAGCATCAGGAATCATTCACTTTTACTGGGGAAAGATTTATCAGATATCTTGCTTATATTTGACCTTACCTGAACACAACTCTCGTCCAGTCAGAGCCACATTTGAATCCTTGGGCACTGAAAAGTTAAAATCATATAACTGTTTAAATTCATTTAAAAAGATGGAATTCCAGTTTTCACAAAAGAGCATGGTAAGGATTTCAATATGGTTCAGAATAAGCTCCAGTTTCCCTTTTAATCACAACTCACATTTCTCCTACATGCTCCTATCAATCACATCTGAAGAAATTCTTTCCTTTACGTCCAAGACTTCTAAGCCAAGCCATCTTCTTTAAAGATGTAAATAATAAGATCCACCAGAGCAGATCTTTGCTGTTAGACTCTAGAGAATTTTGCTACCCACGTAGACAAAAAAGTTAGGAGACTGCTCTCTGGGGAGATGCTGAACAGCACTCCAACACTGAGGCCAATCCACAATCCAGAGTTCTGAAATTCATAATGTTCTTGTGGAGAACACACTCACCTGAACGTCTGCTTGACAGCACCGACCCGCAGATCAATGATCTTCAGTAGATCATCACGGGAACAGGTCAAAAGCTCTGTTCGCTCTGCGTTCAGGTCCAGAGCTGTGATTCTTCCAAGCAGCTCCAGTTCTTTTACTATGCTTTCAGTCCTACAGACAGAAAGAAAAAAAAAGAGAAAGAAAAGAGAAAGAGTAAATCAGGGTCCAGAAGACAAACCACTGCATCAAAACTTTGATTTTTCCCAATGCATAAGAAGAGGAGAAAAAGGATTACTGGTTTATTCTCACATTTTGATTCTTTTTCAAACTAGATCTGGCTTTGTGGATAAAATTTCCAGCCAATAGCTAGATACTTCTTTCCTCTCAACTCCACCCTCTGAAAAACTAAATAACATCTAGAATGGCAAGTACTGACTGCTGCAACGTACTTACAAGGAAGCAGACAGCCTTTTCAGAAAAGAAATGGGATCTACCCCCCAAAAAAATCCCAACCCCAAACCACCAAATAGTATAATAGTAGTAACAAAAGTCTCTTTTAATGGCCTTCTGCAACTCCTGTAACAGTCTCATTAGCTTCCAAGCTCAGAAAGGGTAGTTCCCTAGCTCAGGTTATACTCGGACAGCAAACCCATAACCATTCCTATGCTGTAAACTCTCTTACAATAGTTTTACCTGATGTCCCAGAAACGAATTTTCTTATCAAAATGTCCACTCATTACACATTGCTCAGTACATACGATGTCATTGCAGCTAGATCCTGCAAACACTGTTTTTATACCTAAAAAGGATAAACCAATGGTGACACACTGAAATTTATACTGTACAAACTGCTGAAAACAGAGACAGAAGAATAATCACCACACACGCAGCGGCCACACAGAGCAGTGTCCAAGGAGCACTACAGGGCAGACAAACTCTGTCTTAGAATAATCCTGACTTAAGTCTTCAACAACCTCTCTGCCCTTCTCAATCTCCTTTGCTGCGACTAATATCCCTTTAAATGCTCCCATGACAGCTGCTTTACTTCCCCTTCGTATTTAGACAGCTATAATTTGCTACTGTTAAACAATATGAAACTGTCTCCTTGACCTATGTTCACTGTCCAGGTATCAAGGTAACCTTGAATCTTAACTTCTCTCTCAGTGCAAGCACATTTAAGAGCCATCAACAGGAGAAAAATCCAAGGAAATAAGGCATTTCTCCCTTGCAAAAAAATCTGGATCCTGGCATTTCCTTCATTTGAGATGAAGTTTTTGGTACATTTCCAGGAGACATTTCTATCCACCTCAGGGTTAAAAACTCTGACCTGGCTCCAAGTTTTTAGTGGAAGACTAAAATACACACCCCCAGACTGGTAAACAAAGAACGCTCACAGAACACAGCTGCTGCTCATGTAATAGCATTAACAGTGCTTCCTGCATACACAGGATTTCTTAGTCTGATTTCAGGTAACAGGCAGAAGGAAACCAATTACTTTAATAACAACAGAAGATGGCATGACTGCTGGGTTTTGCTTTTTTCGACTAGCAAGAAGATGAAATAATCTGCCCGGTGTCAGACTTCCATTTAGATTCAGCAGAAGCACAGAACATGGATGAAAGACAGAAGTTAGGTTTCCTTACAGACTTTGCTGCGGAGGTCCCAGAGCTTGAGGGTCCGGTCATGACTTCCCGAAACAATGCGCGCATTGTCCAGCAAGAACTTGGCCGACAGAACTTTACCGCTGTGACCTGTCAGGGTGTGCTGAGGACGAGAGATTTACATGGTGAAAATCCATTGCACAGTTCCACTTGCTTCCCTTTCCTCATAGCTTACTAGTTCTGCCATTTAACAACTCAAAGACAACCCTTAAACCATAATTTGCATGTCTACTGCATTGCTTGGAGAAAAAATAATAATCTATTACAGTCAAACAGATTAACATCTTCAAGTCTGAACGCTGAGACTACCAGAGATTTCAGAAAAACTCCCTGCAGCAGTTTCTGTAACTGCAGGGGGAGGCTTCTGTGGGGCCGAGCAGAAGAGAAACCACATTCACTGCAAAATGCTGAATATTTACATACTGAATCACAAAATAGATAATGAATGACTGAAGTAAGAATTGCAAAAAAGACAAATCTTTGGTATACAGGGGTTTTGTTTGTTTGTTTTAAATACTCAAAAGGACTATCAAATTACACAAAAGCAATCTGAGCTTGGGAAATATAAAAGAAAAACCCTGAAGAATGGAAAGGATTGGGAGCAAAGTTTGGAAAAACCACAAGCCTGACACAGAACACAAACTCTGAAAGAATGAATCATCCCATAAAGATCACTTTGTCTTAGGAAAGGACAAACTCCAGAAACAAGGGTCTAAACTTTCCTTCTGCATTTCTCTTCTGCTCTTGCTGCACAATCATTACATGCAGATATCTGCATTTAAGTAGGGAGTTCATAGCAAAATTTACCATGATTTCAGCTTCACTGCCTCCTGCTCATGTGCAAACCATGACAAATCTGTACCACATACACTCAAAATAAATAATGCACTATTTTGTCTCAGTCAACAGTGAATGCACTCGCCCAAAGCTGGTAGTCACCAAAAAAAATTACAGAAAGATACCATGAAGCCAGAGGGATGTTTGCAGGGATAACTAACTTTTTGTAGTGAGTAATCTACAGTCTGCTAAACTTTTACTTGCTTTAATTCACATCCAGTAGTAGGCTCTGCAGCCAAAAAGAAGCTGCAAATGAACTGACATTCTTTGCTTTCCTAGGTGAGACCCCACATCTCCACATGGAGAACTACCCCATGAATTACAATGCAACTGCGGGTCATAACTGACATGTGAAATGTCAGAAGATTCAGAACATCAAAGCAGCATCTTCCTAAAATAAGAAGTTGAGGAAAAGTATACATAGGAATAACAATTAAAAAACCTCTTTAAAAGCGGAAGAGAAACTTTTTTTTTGGTAAGATGAATCCTTCTTTGGAGTAGAGCTACATGCTGGAGGAGAACCTGAGTACAAAGGAGTTGGGAGGAGAGGAGGAATCTTTCAAAAGACATTGAGAATAAAGTCGAGGACGTTTATGCTTGCTGCTTTTACAGCTAGGCAAAGGACTCCATTTCAAAAATGCTGCTCCTGACTTAAAACAAAAAAGCAATCCCTCTCTGTCTTCCGCAAACCCTTCTTCAGCAGTCCTTCCAATGTTTTAGCCTCAGTCCAAGGAAGTGGTTCTCCGTAAACCATAAGAAGTATTTAAATTGTCACAGAGGGGGATGCAAAGGTGTATTAGTCTACACGGTAAGGTTTTGCTAGCGGTGGGGGCTGTATTGTGAAAATATGCAATTAACTGGAGTTTCCTGCCA
>JAOXNO010000052.1:29151712-29170130 GCA_028565335.1 Limnodromus scolopaceus | reverse complement strand
TTCAGCAGGGGAGTTGGACTAGATGATCTCTATGGTCCCTTCCAACTCTAAAAAAATTCAGTGAAATTCAGTGAAACCACATTAATCCATGCTCTCATGTAACTACCTCTTACTTTCCACTCACTGCTATTTTAGAGAAAGAAAAAGATGCATTTAATCTAGGTGAAGATTATTTTCAGCATTTCCGCTAAACCAAAACACGTGGCTATTTGTAAAGTCACATCCATATCTCTTTCAGTAACAAAGATATAACACAACAGGCACTGCAATGCCCATTTTATTGTCTGTTTTTAAACCTTTGTTTTTAATATTAGGCACAGGTTTTTCAGACACTAGTTTAATTTACTTAAAACAGCAAAGGAAAAACAGAGCATACCTAGAGCATGGTAACAGAAGACACAGCATGTATGAGTTTCATACTGCTCTGAAGTACTAAACTGTGTTCCAGCTAAAGATAAGTAAAAAAATGTAAATAATGTTCCCAACATTGTTCCAACTCTTATATCCCTTGTTCTTCCTCAATGACATGACACAAGAATGTCTCAGTCTACAAACCTGGATGTTCGGCTGACAGCTCGCACTGGGGATGTCTCCTCAGCTGTGTCAGAGGTTTCATCTGCAAGCACTTCAATGTCATCATCCCTGCTGAAGTTGAGAGAAAACACCTCATTTTCAATCAGCCAGAGCTTCCTATGGAAACCACCCACTGAGGTACATGAAACAAATGGACAGCACTGTTCCAGGGTCTGTTGGTGTCTGCACCCAACCTGCATCTAGGTTAACTTAGCTGTAGTAGCAGGTAGGTAGGTCCAGACAACACAAACACGGATCTAGTTGTCACTGTCAGAGATACTACATTCAACATACAATGTCTGAAAACAAGTACGTGCAACACAAGATACTGCAACCCCAAATACAGGTGATACACTATTCCATTTTCACAGCACCTTTTTTTGCTGTTCCAAAAGAAGGAAGTAGTAAAAAAAAAAGAAGCACAAGAGTTTGAATTTTCCTTCTTCATCCACAACAAAGACATCAATATAGCTTCTATACTGGTGTACTTCAGATGTTGTTCCATTAAGTATGAGGGATGTTTTGGTACGCTTCATTAAAGCATTGGTGTACAACTGAACAGAAGTGTGAGATTCCAATACATATACCATAAATTAATCCAGTTAAATTACTCAGCTAATGCTACAAGGTTTTTCCTCATCAGTCATCATGGACTCTGACAGTCTTGTATTTTTTCCTTCAATGATGAATTTTTCCTCCACTGCTGATTTTGCAGGACAAACTATTTTTAAACACACTCCATCAACCTGATGCCATTTGACTGAACAGGAAGTTTAAACTCAGCATGTAAGTCGGAATAAACCAATTCCTTACACTGAGTTGCAAAAGAATTTAAGAGGATGGGACCAGTTTTAATCTCTCATTTCAGAACATAGCTGCATTTTAAGTGCTAAGATTTTGGAGGACAGTGTATGTTAAAAGGCTATAGAAAATATATACTCTGATTGAAAGTATCAGGCTTATATTTCAATAAAACACTATCAAATTATGCTGAGATTTCTTTTTTAAAAAATAAAGTTAGAGCTATTAAAATTGTATGTAGCAAAAAAAAATTTCCACGTTAACTTAGCATATTTTTGAAGTGAATACAAACACCAGAGCACACTCCTTGCAATGCTTCAATTTTCCCCTTCAGTAAGTAGCAAATTTATACAGCACAAACCCTCTAAAATTACGAAATCTAAAAGGAATCAAAACCACCTGTGAAACAGTTTGAGTAATTTACAGAAGCACTTATTTTCTAGATAGTTTGTTTTTTTTTTAACAGGCTTCTTTTTAACTTCTTGGTGCCTCCTGCCAAATTATTTACGAAAACACCGAGACCATCATCCCCACCACAACAGGAAGTAAAATATTCAAGCTGTTGTGCTACAGCTGCCTCTGAGCTCAGTTCTAACAAAGGAAGGTCTCGTTTTGGGTAATGGAGAGGAAGAAGCTTAACAGGGAAAGTGGCCACAGACTTTGCACATGTGTTTCCCCTCTCAATTCAACATTATTTATTGAAAAGTTTAATATTCTAAGAAATTTTGCGTGCATTTACATCAGATAACGTGGACAAAAGGGATATCACTATTCTGGGAATATCACAGCTGGGAAGACTGTCCTCTGGCTTGGGGACTCTCCACTGGCCTGTGACACAGAGGTCAGCAGCAATCTTGTCATGGAGAGTCTCACCTCAATAAGCTAAGGGAATTGAAGCATTTAAACAGTTCTTAAAAAAATAATCGCAAAGCAAATTGTGCTAGCTAGTTGTACTGTATTTCACACTCCCCTAACACACGCCTTTCCTACCCAGACTTCTGTGTGGGCCCTTTTCCATTCCACAGCAGACACATCGCTCCTGTCACGTGCAAGGACAGAGACCTAACGCGATTACATGATGCTAAAACAAAAATAACATATCACGAAAGAGCCTGCACACTGCGCTGGCGCTGTGCTCTGCAGACTGTGTCACCAGTTTCCAGTAACAATGCAGCCGGTGTAGCCTTTTCTGGATACGGCTAACACAAGTGCCAACAACCTTATCAACCTGGTGCAAAGCTCCTATACTATCAACTGCCCACTCCGCTGATTAAATACCACCCAGGAGTAAACATAGCAGTGAAAAGAACAAGAGACTAGAGATTTATTTAATAAATCTCTCCTGGTATGGAAGTAATCAATGTATTTTCACCCACCTTAACTCAGTACCTGCTCCTACAAGAAATCCTTGACTGTATTTGTAGTTTAACACTTACAAACATGGGCATCTCCAGAATATGTTGTTTCATGATTGAAGAACTACTTTGAAGACAAAAGGCACCACATAACAAATGTTTTTATGCTGAGATAAGAGTATGTATTCAACATATGAGCCGTTCTTAGGACTTACAGTCCAAGCATCTATTTTTAGTCATAACAGAGCTCTTTCTTCTGGAAGTTCAAGTAGGGAAAGTTACTGTACATTTTTGACTTCACACCAAAGTTTAAACGCTCCTCTACATCACCAAATTTAGAAATAACAAAGATATCATGCATCTGCATAAAACTGAAGCATGAAGTGATGAAGGAGACTCTATAAATCAAGACTGCTTACGGTTCAACAGGCAGGGGTTCTTTGGCAGCTTCTGCTAACTCCTTCTGCAGCCTGGCTTGTCGTCTCCTAAGAAGAAGAAAGATTATTTTAAAAAATAAACTTTCTTAATCCCATTCTGAAGATCACCCTGCACAGCTTTGATGGGCTTCATAAGATTTAAAAAAATAAAAAGTAAAAGAAAAAAAAATCAGACCACTGCCCTAATTTTATCCTGATTTTCACAATACTCAGTGCAGGAGAGGCTGTGAATAGCAAAGGACAAGATCAATGGGGCAATAAGGCAGAGTGTACCTACAGCCCTTTGCAATGCATGAGAATGCAAATTTGCTTGGAGTGCAAGAACTTACAAAAACAATGATTATGTTAGTAAAGATGATACTAAACTGCCAAGTATTACTAAGAGACTTGTATTACAGCTTTTAGTTGTCAAGTATTGTTAGCTGGCAAGGAAGCTGAAGCAATTCAGAAGAATCAGAAAAGTTATTATTTTGCAAGGAAAAATCCCCATACAAACTTATTTTTGCAAGTTATACTTAGTTCAGTCTCATGACAGCTGCTCCTTTTAGCAGAATGCAAAAAGCACTTAAGTTAGTTAAGTTAAAAAAGGATAAATCTAAGAGTAGTATGAACAAGAGAAGTTCAAATCTAGTACTAGCAAAAACCCCTAAGTTTCTATTTGACTTATGATCTTCAGGCCATAGTTAAATGTTGCTCAAGAAATAAAAGAACATCTTTTATTAATTTAAAAGACAGGAATGTTTTCAGAAAGCATCCGTCTCCGTTGGCCAGAAGAAGGAACACAAAGTTCTGGATTCTCATTGTATTGTGCAAGAACAGAGATCTCAGATCAAAACTAAAACTGGTTTTATTCTATGCACTCATAAGTGCTCAAAAATATATCGGGAAGTAGTTTATCAAATAGAGGTCATCAATCTCACCTTGAATCCTTTTCATTTTCTGCATTCAAACGATTGGCTTCTTGTGCTTTCTCTGCCATCCAACGTGAGACCAGCTCCTGGTTGTCTTCAGTCGTTTTCCTTAGTTTCTCCTCCAAGGCATTGAAGGTGATCTGCAGAGCATCATATTCATCTTTCAGTGTCTGATTAGCTCGCTCAAGATCTTGCAGTTTGCTACGCAATTCCTGGCACTCAGTTTCCAGTTCAGAGATCTTTTGCAAATACTCTGCAATCCTGGAACAGCAACAAAATATACAAAACAATGAGGATCTCCTTTGGGACCTATATTATCTTCTTTGTGCTACTCACACAATGACTAACAAAGGAATTTTCAGCCCATGGCTAGGGCTCCTAGAGAATTTTATAACACTAAATAACTCAACCAGAAGTCTGGCTCTCATACCAACCACACAGACGAAACAGTTCCTACTCACTTTGCTTCATTCATCTGCATCTCTTTGTCCTTCTGCTGCATTTGGTTATTCAGATCAATTACAGACTGGGCCAACTAGGGAGAAGAGAAAATTCCATTACAAAATGCAGGGATGTCAGCTGGGTATCACACACTTAGCAGCAGACAGCAAGAGTACAGACCAATCTAGCATTACAAGGATGAAGCATAACTTTCAGGTTTTCCTTCACAGCTTTCTATATAGATCTGTTTACTGCCCCTATCACACAGGTTGTCAAATCAGGGAATCCCCCTTTCAAAAAATGAATTGCCAAAAAAGCTACTGTCCTTTGATACCTCACTCTCTTCCCTGAAAAAGTTTCTTTAATAAAGTGACATCAAACAGAACACACACTAGGAAGAAAAATATTTTTTTTAAGTAGTGGAAAAATCAATACAGAAACTAAAAATTGCTAACTAAGTACACCAACAAACAAATACCAGCAACCAAGCAACAAGTCTTCCTGTTACAGCCGTTACAGGAGACATGTAGCTCACATATTGTAGACACAGGTTTCATGAGGAGTTTTCCCACACAGAAAGCTGCTGGTAGAATCTCTGCAGTACACAGGAAATAGAGGGGCAGAGGACAACACTAACGAGGTGCTGCTGCCAGCTCCCAGCTCCCCAGTCAGTGATGGCAGCCAGCCCCACAATGTGCAGAGCCTCAGCTGCTGGGAAGAAGGAGGACCCGAGTTTCAAGAAGAGTGCCTGCCTGGGTAGATGGCTCAGTGTATGAGGTGAGGGAAAGAAGGAATTTTCAGTGGTTTGTGAGTGGACACCTGCTGTAGAAAGCTGTCTCCTCTTCAAAAGGCTCAGAACTGCTGACACTGGAGCTTCTCCACAACTTTAGTGAGGTGTGATCAAAGGAGCATGTTAACTTTTTCCAGGTCACTCCCACCTTCTTCCTATCAAAGTCTGCAGTACTATTTGGGTACTACCTCCTGGACTCATTCAATCCACTAATTCTGCCAGTGAAGCATCCACATCTTCCCATCAAAAAAAAAAAATTAGATTTTCCTCTCTTCCAGGGCCAACTCTCCTAACTAATGGGACTCCTGGGCTCCCCATTGCATTGACATGAATCGTACTCCCTTTTCAGGCACTTCCAACCTTTGCTTGTGCTTGTTTACTTTTGTCCGCTCTTATCTAGCGGTGGTCCTGTAAAGCGAGCGAGTCAAATAGAACCACACAACAGCCACATCATCTCTCATTCTGCTCATTCAAAACCTTTCCAGTATAGGACTAGCTCTAAAGAGGATCAGTTCCTTCCTCCTCTAATGAATACAGTTAAAAAAAAAAATCTATCCATGAAACAAAATTTAACACTTCTTAAAAATCATGCTATGCTGAAAGCATATGCTCTTATTTTCTGGCTGTGAGTTTGAAAGACCAACCATCTCTGGTTTATTTTAATCATCAACATGGGTTGCTTAAAAAGGCTGTACACAAAGTGAGGAAAAAATGATGATGACTAAGCTTGGTAAAATTAAGGTCATGTTCGTAAAGGGCCATGCATGAACAATACAGGACACGAGAGGACTTTCTAACCTCGCCACGTTTCTTATGTAGCTCTGTCAACTCCTCTTGATGCTTTATCTTCAGCTGTGCCAGCTCCTGCAACTGAGCGTCGTTCCATGTGCCATCATGTCCTGGACTGGAGTTTGAGAAAGAGGAAGAAGAGATGTCACAAACTAGAATCCATTTGCTCCCGTGCCTTTGACCAGCTAGTCGCAGAACAAACTCATTTGTATTTTCTATACTATATCAGAGATAGAGGTCATTCATAAAACTAAAACACAGCCAGCTTCACCACAACACACTTAACAACCAAAATCCCATTTCATAGTACTGGAAAACTGAATTTACTAAGGACTCAGTTCACCTTTCTGTACATTTCTAAAACAGAATTCAAACTCAAATGAAAGATAACTAGCCTTTGCTTAAATTTACATGAAGACAAATGAGTCTTAAAAGTAGACTCTCCAAATTCTGGAAGAATTAGAAATATTTTGACACTTGCAATTTGTTTTAGAGGGAGCTAGTAGACCTCGAAGATGCTACATATCTGGAGACAGCATAATACAGGGCACAGAACCAAAAGCCAAGGAACCAAGAGCATATTCCCAGGCCCTTGGGTTTATAGTCCTAGGTGTTACAAGTTGCTTCTCCATTGTCCTATGTTCTAGCCTCATCCTGTGTAAAGGTTTTGGGGTGGTTTTTAATTGTGTTTTACAACACAGTGGTATTGTGACATAATCTGGAATTTCTATACACCAGAAGAACACATATATAACCCCCCAAACAACTATGATTATAATGTTTATCACTCACGTCTTTGAAAGCACCAAGACAGGAACAGAAGTCAGGTTTTTAAAAGCATATACACGTTGCACACACAGCCTTTGAGCAAGTTAGCAGCTAAACAAGTTACAGCTTTTAAAAGTAATAATTTTAAGTTCGTCACTATTGTACCAGACAAACAGAACAAGGTAATTACAAACATCTGCTTCTGCAGTCATTCTGTGTTATAACAGTCCAGTGGGAAACAGAAAATGGGTCCAGAAGCTGAAAGGTCTCACAGTGACATCAGTAACTTCATGCTCTTCTCAATAAACAAACACCACCTCACTGAACTAATGCTGTACTAGAAGACACTGCATTTCCAAAAAACTGTGTCCAAACAGATAGGAAGCCAAGTCCTGTGGTGGTATGCAACATGTCCTGTAACTCTGGCAACGCACACATCTGTAGCCAGAACTAGATACTCCTCCTTGGCTCAAAGGAAGTAAAAGCACTTTTACTCAGCTATCTAGGATCAGGCAATTCATTCTGTTTCAAAAAACTGTCATATACTGAGGCCAGTATCAGAGTTCAGCTTAGTATTTACTTCCAAGATGCTGTTTCTGTGCATTTCTTCTCATCCTCACCTACTCCAGCCTCATCTCTTAGAGTGTTCACCCAGAATCACTATTCCCAAAAACTAAAGGTGGTTCAAGGCAAGTGCAGCCATCAGAAAGCTTCTGAGAACTTTCGCACAGGTGTTAACTCCAGCCTGCTGGCAAAACGCTGACATCTTGCCTGCAATTGCTGTAAAATCAGTTCCTCTTTCCTTATTAGTAGTAGTACACCATAGACTTAACTGTATTTGTTTTGTAAAGCAATGAGACACTCATATACAGTTCTGTATTATATAGTAATAAGAGCTCCAACAGAGGAAGCAATTCCTACAGAAGTAGGAAATTCTGAGCTACTCAGCCCTACCTTTTCCTTAGTTCCACCAAAAGCAGAACCCAACAGCCTGTACCTACTGGGATTTACAAGCTGTCCAGACAAAGGACACACTACTAGCATTCTAGTTTGCTCTGGATTCAAATGCCAAAAGAATAAGCAGCACGACCCCTGCCTGCAGCACTACAGTGTTATTCCCAGGTTAGAGAGGAAGCTTCCTGAAAAAAACCTGCTAGAAGCAGGCAGAAGAGACATTCTTTTTAGCATACGGTGCTTATTTAGGACTGACACTTTCCCAGTCATGACTTTCTCCATTCTCCCCATGCTATGGGATAACACAGATTGAAAGAAACCAAGGCGCTGGTTTCTTGCTGCACTGCAATGCTTGTAAGATCAGACAATTTCAAGAGTCAGATCATAATCATTAGGAACTAACATCAGGCAAACATTATAAGCACTACGAGGCAAACAGGTCAGAAGCAAAAGCTCATTCTGCTTCACCTCCATACCTTGAGTTTGTGATCAACTACTTTCTGTCCAAAACTTAGTCAGATCTTTCTGCACCGAGTACTATAAACTTATTATAACTTTATCACATGTTTGGAGTTAGTTGTAATTTATTTTTAGTTCAACAGATTTCCCAGTTTGTTTTACTCCTTGTTGTTTTACTACTTGTTACTGTAGAAGCTGTTTGTGTAATGCATCAAACCACGGTTTAGGTTACAGCGAGCATGACAGAGAGCTGACTGAGAAAAAAGGAATTTTAAATACCTGATCTCATGTCTGCTTTGCATGTCATATTTTTCTGCTTGAAGCTTATCAGCCAGCACCGCATGAAGGTCCGACTTCTCTAGCAGCTTGTTATCTGAACGGGCAAAAAGTGCAATTAGGAAGATAAGCAAAAAGCAAAACCAGATTCCCACCCTCTTCTCCCACCAACTAAGATCTAATATCTTTAATAATTGTGACACAACCAAACATTATGTAAGTCTCCAATACATTAATGTGCGCTCCCCTTTGATGCCAGCAGGCTGAGGCAGTATTCAGCTACAACTCCAATAATTTCTCATTAGTCCAGGTGCTGCAGGGGACTGGTCTTATGAAAGTTTAATAGAGAAGCTGCTGAAACATATTGATATCTGCTAAAACAGAAGGAGTTCAAAGTTCAGCCTCTTTATAGCCCCTCAGCTGATAGCAACAAGGAAAATAGATCTGCCAGAGAACTGGTCGTATCCAACACTGCAGAGTCCTGCCAAGGTTTATTTGCCTCCCCCTTTCCCTGAAACACAGGGTGTCTCAGCGTGAGAAGCAGCAGCATTAGGTGACCCCCATTTCCATGCCCCCCTGTCACAGCTGAAGCAGCAGAGGGACAGGCAAGTCAGCATTGGATAGAAAATGCTGGGCCCTGAGCAGCTCTAAATTTTACAAAAGACCACGGACACGGTCAATAGCACTATTGTTTTCAATTCCACAAAGACCTGAGTGGGAACTGTGCAGACTATTTAGACATTCAATCACTGTCCCCAGCACAAACCCGGTTTAGCCTGCGAGAGAACTGAGAGAAATAACTAGTTATTTTCCTCAGTAATGTGGAAATCCCAACTTTTCACAGTTCCAATACGCATCTCCCAGCGAGTCTCCTGAAAGTGACACACGCGAGGCCTCGGAGGCCCTTGACCACCGCTTTTCTCCCCCTTTCTGAGGGGGAGATTGGAGGGGGGAAGAAAACCGCCTCTCGGCCTGGGCCCGGCCGGGGGAGCCGCGCCGCCCACTTACACTGCCCGATGATCTCCTCGAAGGCCTGCCGCTGCAGCCGGTCCCGTCGCCGCAGCTCCGCCGCGATGTGCCGCTTCCACGGGGGGAAACCGGCGGCGCGCAGCCCCGACGCCATCTCCGCGGGCGGGAAGGGGCAGCGGGGACGAACGCCCGCCCGGCCTACGAAGGGCGGCCGAGAGGAAGCGGGGAGGCCGGCAGGAGCTCCGGGAGGAGGCGGGAGGCCGGTGCCCGGCCCGCGGCGGGGCGAGGAGGACCCTCTCAGAGCCGGGGCTTGGCCCGCAGCCGCCGCACCACGCCCGCCATGGCGCTGCGGCCGCGCTCTGTCAGGGGACCTCACCCCTCAGCGGCGCACCGCAATGGCGACAGCGGCTGCCCCGCCACTGCCTGGCGCCGCCTTCCTTCCCGCCCGCCTCCGCCTCTGGCCCCACCGTCCTCGCCAGGCAGCGCGGCGGAGAGTTCGCCCTGCAAGCGCGGTGTGGGCCTCCACCACTGGACGGGCAGCCTTCTGAGGAGAGGGGGTCCTCGCGCCGCGCCATTTTATACCCCTCCCCTGCCGCCATCTTGAGAGGGGCGAGCTCCGCCGTCCCGCCCATGCCGCCATCTTGAGAGGGCTCCACCCGCCCCTCCTGAGGCGCATGCGCGTCTCGCCCCTCAGGCGGCAGCGGCGGCTGTCAGGGCCGGCTGTGTCGATACGGGCGGGATGGCGTCGGGCCCGAGCTTTTCCGGGCGAAATAAGTACGGCAGCCGCGATTAGAGAGGGGGACACAAGACCGAAAGGAAGAAATAAAGGTCTAAATAAAGGAAGAAAACAAAGCGCGGACCTCCCTGAGGTCACCCCTGAGGGAAAAGTCCCGGCTGGATCTTGAAGAGCCTCCCTTCCTCCCCTGCCCCTCTGGTGGGACCTATCTGGGAATTCTCAAAGTTGATATGATTAATTCTGCTTTTCCAACGATGGGAGTGCGGAGAGTGCCACAGGTTCACCAGGGTCTCTCCTCATGCTTCTAATTTTTAAAAGAGGGGCTGAGAGGACACAGTTTGAGAAAGCGTGACTCATAATACACGTGAATAGCTTCCCCAAAAGAACAACACAAGCTTTTGCTATTATGTCACCTGGCAGAGCCGCGAAATACGTGACACTTTGATGGGGCTTTGCTGAAATCAATGACTGATGCACATGTGTCATGCCATGAGTCCAACGTTCACGCCTTGGCCTTTTAATTTTAAAGTAAGGTAATTACTGTGAACGAACATTAAATAGCTACAGCTGGCAGAAGGGTGATGTACTGCATGGGCAAAGGAGCTGGTGAGGGGTCTGGAGCACAAGTCTTGTGAGGAGAGGCTGAGGGAGCCGGGGGTGTTCAGTCTAGAGGAGGCTGAGGGGAGACCTTCTCGCTCTCTACGACTCCCTGAAAGGAGGGTGTAGCCAGGGGGGGTCGGTCTCTTCTCCCAAGTCACAGGTGATGGGACAAGAGGAAATGGCCTCAAATTGCACCAGGGGAGGTTCAGATTGGAGATTAGAAAAAAAATTTTACATGGAAAGGGTTATTAAGCCTTGGAATGGGCTGCCCAGGGAAGGGGTTGAGGAACCATCCCTCGAGGTATTCAAAAGCCAGGTTGACATAGTGCTTAGTGACATGGTTTAGTGATGGGTTTTTTTATCAGTGTAGTTGATGGTTGGACCAGATGATCTTAAAGGTCCCTTCCAACCTAGACAATTCTACGATTCTATGGCCCAAAACAGGGATACCCTCAATACGATTTGTTGGGTGGTTTTTGGCAGTCTTTTCCCAAAACTCTGCCACAAGACAAGCTCCAGCTCCAGCAGGGCTTGCTCAGCTCTGAGGCTTTACCGAGCAAGGCAGCTGTTCAAGGAAGGGAGTGGCGAAACAAAGTGTGGTTTGGGGTGTTTTTAGATAGGATTACTTTGAAAAATTGTTTGGAACATGGCATGAACTACAAGGGCAGGCTTCTCCAGCACAAGCACACCCTGTCCAGCACCGTGAAGAAACCATGCGTTCCCTGGCAAATGTAAAAATCAGTAACAGCTTGCTTCTTTGCTTTACTTTTAACTGCTTAAGTAATGTGTTAGGTAACCATATTATTGTAATTTAATTTGAAACTGGGCAGGAGTCATAAAGTTTTTTGTCCTGGACTACCTAAATTGTTGGGTTTTGTGTTTTGTTTTTTTTTTTTCTTTTGAGTAAATGAATGAAGATGCAATTATTAAATTGTAAGAGAATAAAATAGATGATTCACTAGATTATTACACTGGAGGCGAGTGCGCTGCTGGCTGAGTTAATAATAGCTCCTGCACAGCTCTGTCTTATCAAGTACACAATATACAAGGTTATGCATGTTCTCTACAAAAACTAATTTGGCCAAGTGTAAGCACACAGCCTACTTTTTTTCTACTTATACATCAGAAAATCAAATTAGATGTTTAAAAATGTAAAGTTACTTGTAGCTGTAGGTTTAAGTCCTAATTCTACGGATATAGTTACTGAACTCCTGGAGGGCAGTAACTCTTTCTCCTGAGAGAAATTCATCCTTTTAAATCTTCTTCTCTACGTCTTAATCCTCTGCAGAGAAAGCGGAAACCAAACATGAAGCATGAGAAAAATGGAGAAGACAAAAATACAGGGATCAGGCTCAGTTACTCCTCTCCTGAGGCTTTCACCTTGCCCTTAATATATAATCAGCCCCAAAGTCTCTCGCTACCTTTCAGTTGCCAACTACTTGCCTTCCTTCAGCTTCTCCAACGAAAAGCCTTTAGCTCATTTTTGAGAGTAGGCTTTTCTCACTGAAACTGGGAGAAAAATGTAATTGTCCGCTGTTTCTTTCGGCGCGACAGAAAAAAAGAATCGGTGTGAACACAAATGGCACGAAAAAACCCCAACATTAGATAAATTACTTGAAACACTGTATATGTTTTACTGCTTACAATAACTGCTGGACTGTTCCAAGGGAAGGATTTCAATTAATTATCACTTGTATATGTTTGAATCTTAGACAAATCACAATCTGTTAAAGATGTCCACTTTTCTGTAATATATGATTTCCGTAGCGGGCAGGACATCCTGATTTTTTTTTTTTTTATGATACCTGCTAATGATGCTTTTTCCACTCCAATACAAAGCTCCCCTTTCTTCTTAAATTCAGCTTTAGCTTCTGGCAGTCCTTCCAGTAACACATGCCTGCTCCATGTCATCATCTGTCATCTTGCTCTCCTTTTGTATCAACAAGAGTTACAAGAACACATGTGATAAAATAGCTCAATCGGACTGAAAGTGGCTTCTTTCTCCATTTGAGGCGCTTTTCTGCTACCACCCTCATTAAAAAAAAACCAAACAAACGTACCGATTTGTTCAACAGCCTAATTTGGGAATAAAAATTTGAGGCAACCAACAAATCTGATGATTTTTCAGAAAACTCACACCACAGTGGAAAAGTAAGATCTGTACCTGCAATGAGAGTGTGTTGTACGTCTACACCCATAGAGGCTGAAATTTTGCTTGCGATGGAAAGGCTACTGCGGGTTTGGTCGTTGTGAAAAAAGGGGGAAAAAAGGCAAAGGACAAAAACCCTCTTCAGCAGGTACAAGTAGAGGGAAGCATGGGGAGGCAATACAGATGTCGGCCACTGCGAAGGAAGAGATACTTGCACTGCGCCTGCAAGACTGTGTATAGACATGACAAAGGCTAATATCAACATATTTTATTGGTCTTCCTGCCGTGACAGGCCAGACACCAAGCACCCGTCGGAGGGGTTTGTAGTGGAGCCCAGCAGAGCCGTCCAACGCGTGCTGCACCGGTCACAGCCTCTTGGATCAGAAGAAATAACCCTGGGACCACTTCCTTCTGCACCCAGGCACGTGGGGCCGTGCCACATCTTCATCACCTTTCCTGGAACACAAGCTGGTGAGTCGGCACATCTGAGCCATGAGATTAAACCTGCCACCACCTGGGGCACCTTCTGTCCTCCTAGAGATATAACCTTATGTCCTCAGGCAGGAGGAACTGAGGACATGAATGCAGCGAGGTCTGCAGGAACGGACCTAGGGTTCGTACTGGTTCCCAAGCTGAAGAGGAGTCGGTGAGGGCACGCTGTCACGAGGAAGGGAAACCTCATCTCAGAGATAAACAGGGCTGTCATCAGCAAGAGACATGAGATGATCCTTCTCCTTTAGCTGGTGAGAGCAAGGCTTCCGGATTCAGTTACTTCCTTCTGACTTAGATCTTGAGATGTTCATGTTTCAGGAAGATGGACCAAGTTACCTCCAAAGCTCCATTTTCAAATTAGGCTTTGTTTTGGATCTTTGAGTCTACATTTGAAAAGAGGGAACATTTCCCACAGCTGGTCACTTTCTCTGTGCTTACAAGCGGTAATTGTGAAGATGCAAATTGCTGTGAAGCACGGAGCAGACATCATTTCCATCCTAACTCTTCATCCTTTCTATTGCAAAGGTCTCTCCTTTCTTTTCCGATTTCTTCACTGTCTTTCCTTCTTTCCCTTCTCTGGCTTGACCTGTTCCTATTGGAGATGGCTTTTACCCACCTCCCTTCTGCTGGATCCTCTCATTCCACAATGTCTCTACTTGCTTTTCTGCAACCTTTCTGCCTGTTGCTGGGCCCCGTCTCCTTCATCCATCCCCACTCATTCGTTCCTTCCCGAGCCAAACATTTTCTGTTGTGTGCCATCTTTATCTATTAGTTAGGATATAATCTAATGCTTTATGATATGAGGGATTAATTTATTCTGTCTGTAATCTAGTCCAGACCTTGGGAAAAAATGCAATAAAGTGTTAATAATAACCGCAATGCGTAGCAGATGACCAGTCCTGGCACTGAATGGTTTCATTTAAATATAATCACAGAAGAGTTGGGGCTGGATGGGCTTCTGGACATCATCTAGTCCAACCCCCCAGATCTCAGCAAATGCTCATCACTAGTCTTTGTGATGTCTCCTGCAAATACTGGGGTTTTTTTGAGAACACAGTTTTGATTTCACTTCTCTGAACACTGCAGGAGACCGTCAGGTATTTTTGATCGCAAAGGGTATGTCGAAGCCCTTCCGTGTGTTTGCAGCAACTGGGTCTTTTTCGGGCAAAACTTTTATTCATCTCTAGAAGCTGAAATCAAATAAAGCAGAATAGTGACAAAAATAAACCACGGCTGCAATAAAGAGTGGATTCATACACATGACACTGAACCAGAGGATAGTTCTGCAGAGCTGGATTAATCCCTGCATGTCTAATGGACTTTTTTTGGGTTTAGCTGACTTGAGAGCTGACAAGGATAATCTGTAAATAAAATTAGTGAAACAGGATAATTGTAATGAACTGAGAAGTTCAGGGAAATTTGGTGATGCATAATGGCATAAAGCATTATCTCATTATGCATCAAAAAAAGTATAGCAAATTACAGCAGGTAAAAAGAAAACTCTCTTCTGTCAACCTGAGATGCAACCGTGAAAGAATTTCTGAGAGACTTCAGAAGTTTTAACACAAATGTAATCCTAAAATACTCCTTATTAAGAGCCACACTTGAAACAACATAATGTGCATGCTGTGGAATTAGCAAGGAGATCTTTTTCATATTCATGTGAATATAAACCTGATGTTTGCTTATGTATATATATATATAGAGAGAGAGAGAAAGAACATCTTGTACCTTTACAGCTAACACCTTTTCTATGCTGGGGAAATTTGGCAGGTTGAAATGACTATTTGGATTCTGCGGCACTTGCAACAATGAGGCCTCTCCATTGGCGCCTGCAGAAGCACAGTGGTGACGGCAGCTCCTGGTAGGTGTGTGGCAGCTGTGAGCAGATGTGTGGGACAGTTCCAGCTGCACTCACCTCCTGCCCCAGCCGTGCACAGAAAATAGGGAAGGTCATTGACTCCTCCATTAAATGCCCTGGCCTCAACACAGCAAGCATCACGCAGACGCAGCTGACATATATTATGGCACCAAACTGTCGATTGTTACTGCAGATCAAGAGAAGCCTTCACAGAATCACAGAATGATATGGGGTTGGAAGGGACCTCTGGAGATCGTCTAGCTCAACCCCCTGACAAAGCACATCCACCCACAGCAGGTCTCCCACAGGAACATGTCCAGGCGGGTTTTGAATGTCTCCAGAGACAGAGACTCTACCACTTCTCCGGGCAGCCTCTTCCAGGGCTCTGCCACCCTCACAGGAAAGAGGTTCCTCCTCATTCTTATGTTCAAGTTTGTGCCCCTTTCCTCTTGTCCTATCCCTGGGCACCACTCAAAAAAGACTGGCCCCTTCCAGATCAGATCCCCCCTCAGTCTTCTCCAGACTAAAAAGACCCAAGTCCCTCAGCCTTTCCTCATAAGAGAGATGCTCCAGGCCCCTCATCATCTTTGTAGCCTCTGCTGTCCCCTCTCCAGCAGTTCCCTGTCCTTCTTGAACTGGGGAGCCCAGAACTGGTCCCAGTGCTCCAGATGGGGCCTCACCAGGGCAGAGGGGGAGGATGACCTCCCTTGACCTGCTGGCCACACTCTTCTTGATGCACCCCAGGGTGCCATTGGCCTTCTTGGCCACAGGGGCACATTGCTGGCTCAAACTTTCCTGATGCACAGCCTGCCTGCTGCATCTCTTATTTATCATCAAGGGATACAACAAATAAGGATAGGGATGGAGTCTCTTTAGCAAATGGCCTAGAGGGGAAAGTGTGGATTTCTCTCAGGCAGAGATTAGGGAAATAAAATAATAAAAAAAAAAGTATTTGGATATTGTGCATTTCCCACCAATCTGTTGCTATTGGTTGGGAGATCTCTGGGACTTGCCCTGGGTTCACCTCGGTCAGTTAGCTCATCCTGACACCCATAGTTCAACCATACACAAATATCTGAGCCTTGAAAATGTTATAAAAATTAGGAACTTTGTCGGGGGAGGTAAGGGAAGAGGGGATAAATTTTGGACAACACATCCCTTCAATCACAATATGGACTAATTTAATTGTGCTATCACAAGGACAACAGAAAAACATGGTAAAGGCTTCAGAAAAACTTTCGTTTTTAAAACAGATGGGAGTGTAGTGACTAAATGGTTCGTTTTAAGCTGTATAGAAAAAGCGTGCTTGGCCCCAGCAGCCTGGAGGTCTAAGCAACAGCATTTCTAACAACATCAAAATTACGCCCTTGCTATTTTGGAGTGATTAACTCATCTTCATTTAGTTTTTTTCCCCTTCTATTTTCCCTCCTCTTTTGAGCTGTTTTCTGTAAGAGCCTATTCTTTACCAGGAAGGAAACATATAGCCCACTACTGTGACAGTTCTCCAGCGGAGAGGACAAGAAATCTTGCGTTAGACGCATCAGGTGCGGGCAGGAAAACAGGGTTTTAGAAAGTTACTGCTTTCGACAATGTTACATCCTGTAGCCGGGAACTTAAAGCATTTTTGACAGCTGGGTCTCCATGGAAATAAGTACGCTAAGACTGCAGCTATTTTAGGAATTTAAAATAAAGGACGCCGGAAGGTTACAGGTAGGCACTACATCTGGGGAAAATCAGTCAGGTTTTGGACTATTCATACCCTTCACTTGATGCCTTCTGCTGGTACTCCTTGCACTAACTTAACCGGGCAAAAACAGAGACTGCAGAAAAACGTGCCCGGTTTGGCAAGGGAGAGTCACGGGCACAGGGACATGCCAGACAGAAGCAGCTCGTGTTCAGTCCTGGTTTCATCTGGTTCAGGACACAGGCAGTAAAACCAGTAGAGTTCATCTTAAAGGCTTTGTGACAGAAAGTAAAAACGAAAAAAACCCCAAAAAACAACGCCCAAACATAAGCACAAGACTTATTTGTTAAATTCAGTTTTCTAATATGCACATCTGGCAAGCTCCCCCAGTTGATGTTGCCAACTCTGCCACCTCAAGGTACAGCCAGTCTCACTATAAAGACAAGCCTTGAGCAGTGTCCCATCCTGCCACTCCATCTCTAAGCCGCTCATCTGAGAACCTTCTCTTCTGCAGAGGCCTCAGGAAGCTCTTCACAGAGCCTTCTTTTGAACATCTTCCTCTTGCAAAAAGCGTGGTGGCATTTGCCATCGTTCCTGTCACAGAGAATAACTCAGACTCTCTCTGGAGCCACAAGTGGGAATAGTAATGTTGTTTTTTTTCTTTTCTTCTGGAAACCTGGCAGAGAGCTTATCTTCTCCCCCAGCAATATGCCTTTCTAAAGGACAGGCCAAAGAAAGAACCTGGATGTTATATGATGCTTTCAAAAGTCCAGTGTTCTCAGATTCTGCTCATCTGCAAATCTGGGCAAAATTTAAGCAGCGTTCCCACTTAGAAGAGTATTTTTTTTGCAAGAAGCTATCCTTGCTTTATATCAAGCTGTTGTTGTGCAAACTTTGGGGAATACACTTTCTTCTGTACAGCTTAGGAAGTCAGTGGATAAACACCAGCATCCCAGAAAATCTCAGCCTCTCTCACTATTGAGAAGCTAAGACTGTTTGCAAGAAGCCTGTCACCTTTCCACCTCCGAACATACACAAACACACCCCAGAATTAGCAGGAACTGATCCAACTCTCCATATTAGACAGAAAGCTCACCTGCTCCGCGGGGGTTTTACTCTGAGTTCTAGAATTGGGAACAGAAAAGTGAAACGCTCCCCAGGGCCAGGGAAATACCAGAGGTATTGAATTACAGGGATTACACAGAGAGGATTCTGTTGAATAAAGCCAGAGGAATGGAAGCTTATGGCCTGTCTTGCTGACGTGTAGGTCAGAGAGCCAGGTGTCTCAGTAACGATGCCTTGGCAGAAAAACCACTCTTTTAAAAAAGATTTCTACCGTACAGACTGTCATCATAGAATCATAGAATTCTCTG
>JAOXNO010000052.1:29104328-29140373 GCA_028565335.1 Limnodromus scolopaceus | reverse complement strand
GTGAGACACTGGAACAGGTTGCCCAGAGAAGCTGTGGATGCCCCATCCCTGGAGGTGTTCAAGGCCAGGCTGGATGACGCTTTGAGCAATGTGGTCTGGTGGGAGGTGTCCCTGGCCATGGCAGGGGGGTTGGAACTCAATGCCCCTTCCAACTCTAACCATTCTATGATTCTATGATTCTAACATATACTGCATTTAAATCCAAAGGTGAAGACAGCTCACTTGCACCCAGCCCAACTAACCATTCTTGGAAACAAACTGTGAGGTGACTCCCACTTCAAAGGTGGCAAAGACAGGGCTGTGGTCACTTGTCATGATGTCGGTGGTGCAGCCTGCCAACGAGAAAGGGAGGACAGTTACTGCCCTGCATTCCTGCCCAGCTCCAGTGAAATCTTGCTGCCACAGAAATATTACTCGGTAATTTTCCAGAAAACTTAACTGTCGCTGTGGTAACTGTCTCTAGTCAAAGGTGCTTCTATATAATCTCATGTTAGGATATAGGAATGTGACCCTTTTGTCAAAACACATAAAGATTTGGTTAACGGACAGGACTTTACCATATCATTTTGCAAGCGACTGTCAGCGCTAGATTCCCCCAGTGCAAAAAGCCTTTGCAGGATTCCTGGTTGCCTCTGCAACACACACAGCTAATTAAAGCCTTAATACGGCAGGAAATCACACAAGAATACCCTGGCGCTACTTCTGTGCCACAGAGCAACTCATGGCCCAAGATTAACAATAAATGAGTGAGGTCTTGACCTAAGCACACATCGAGTTCCAGCAAGCCCTGTCCACTGAAAAGAACGCTGTATAAAGCCAGATGCCAGACTTTCTAGAGTCCTAAAGTCAAACTTTATTTGACCCCACACCTCATCATCATAGGCTCTGCGATCAGAGCAGTCCACCTTATCCCCCGAGAGACTTCTACAGCCCTCTTCTCAAGCCCATGCGTAGCAAACCATCAACATTATGCTCAGATGCTTGGTCCTATACAGTCGATGAGATTTCAGAAACTAGTATCTGAGCCTTTTTTTAAAACACATCTTGTGTTTAGAGAGGCTTCCTCGCTTCCCTGCACTGCATTTTTGTGGCGCTTCTCAGCAAAAAAGGGAACAGGCTCTTGGTACCACACAGTCCTTCTGGAATATGGTTTGATGGAAGAGAGGTGTTTGCAGCTCTGGACTGCGTACACAGGGTCTGCCCTGCTGGCACCATCAAGTAAGGAGCTCCTGGTGGCAACTGCACAGGCAAAGTGGTGGTTGTTGCCAAGAAATAACTGGTGTAAAGTGATCCTACAGTGTGGCTTAAAGCTGGGCAGCTGCAGCTGAGTCCTGTTCTGCATATAAAAGAATAAGATAATTAATTCCCAACCTTGTAGGGTTACAGGCAGAGAGGTTTGGCTCCATTCTGCCTGGTTTAACATCAGGTCCCTCTATGCTGAGTGCCTGGCAGTGCAGGGAGATCCTACAGACTCTGCTCTGAATCATTTCCGTTTCAGACTGATTGCTTTGCTATCTACAATCTGTTATCTACCCACCATAGGACTGACACACAACGTGCACCATGGGGTATGATTTCCAGAGCACTCGATCACACCAGGATGGCAAATTGTACTTCATCTGCAAACCAAAGGAGAACTGATGTCAAGGAGAAGGGAAAGGACCGGTTCACAAAAGAACAGGAAATTCACTTGCCCAAGCACCATATATTTGTGTCAAATCTCTTTGTTTGTATTGACTCCTTTTAAAACACTACAAAAGCAGAAAATGTAGAGATTGGTTTAAGTCACTTTCTTCTGCAGGGGTTACTTTCCCTGCTCTGCCATATATTTCTGAGGGGAAATCAAGTTTTCACCTACCCCTGTAGCTTTTTGCTTGGTGTAAGCATACTTCTCCCGGGTGCCTCTTTCAAAACGGTAGGTTGGAGCAAAAGTGATCTCTTCTTCCTCTAAAACAGAGAGATAGCTTTGTTACAGCCTGGCCCATGAAGAACCCTCGTCTGGACAAGACAGATACCACTCTGTACGCCCTGCCCCACATCGAGTCTGGCAGAGAAAGTTGCTGGAAATGGGAGAGGAACCTGCCAACAAACTCGGAATCTTACCGAACTGCAGAAACACCTTTTGGTCCTTTCTCTCTATGAGAAGCTGGTCGAAAGCCAGCAGCTCCGGATACTGCTGCTGCCTGATCTTCTGGATAATATTCTCTGCTTCCTGCCAACAGGGAAACAGCAGAGGCTGCAGATGATGCAAAACCTTCTTATAAATACTCCCTTCACTGGTGAGCCAGCAAGAGCTTCTGAATTGTTTCCCAGAGCTGTACCCCTTGCCACTTCCCCACCTTTCCCTTCACTGAAAGGCCCCACTCTTTGCTGCATGGCTGAACATTTGCTTATCGAAACGGGCACCAAAGTGCCCACACATCCCCTACACAAGCATACACACACACACACAACCAGATGCACATCAACACCAGGCTTGCTGTTGTCTCCCGCCTACTGAAACCTATCCAGTGTTTTATTAGGGCTTGCCTGTTTCTGAAGGCCTGTTCTGAGCCATTAAAAGCCAACCACATAGAGCAGAAAGGCAATCTCTGGATCAAGCTGTTCGGGGACAGATGCTCGCTCACAGTGGGAAGGGGAGTTGGGAGATTTTGTGGGGGGAAACGATGCCGCCTGGAGCAGCAAAGCGTGCCAGACGGCGTTCCTGGCATGCCCTTGGTCCACTAATCCTTGGAGAGGGCACAGGGGATTTCCTTACTCTCCCTCAATTGGTGTCATGCTCGTGCCCTGGGAATCCCTTCTGCCTCCCCTCTTTCTGCCATCCTGCCCTAGATTAGGAAAAGGTAGCGCTTCTATAGCAACGCAGTATTCTGTCTCTCGGGGGATTCACGCAGAGTCCCGCACCGTCGGGGGCTGTTCCACGCGGTAGTTCAAGTCTCCCAGCCAGAAAAGATGAGTAAAGCGATGAGTGATGTTAAAGGGACTCAGTTTCTTATCTCCCAGCGTCAGGAAGCGCAGGATGCTCGTGTAGTTCTGGTTGCGTCTGTCAAGAGAAGAAACATCTGCCTGACGTACTAAATTGCCATGCCATTTCTGAACGCCCGGGCTGGCAGAGAGCGCTGCTTTGCCAGGCAGGAACCAATCTGGCTCAGCATCTGGAGAAGAAGAGCAGATCAGAAGCCGACAAGTCGCCACCCCTGCCTCGCATGATGAGCAGACAGGCCCAGGTGACGTGCTCGGTGTCTCCCGGTGAGCCCACCTCCTTCACGCCTGCCCTGAGGAAGGGGCAGTGGCATTTACAGCAGCCCCGGGCTGCTCTACCTCGGCTGTCAGACTGTTTCCACCCGACTCGAAAGGCTGGAAAGCTGTTCCTAAAGCCACTTTTGTTCTCTCCTGAGGCCATGCTTTTCTGAGCTGCAATGTCCTAGAAACCCAGCATTCGATTGTTGCCTTCAGATTTCAGCAGCAAACACACATCTAGATTTTGGCAGCCATTCCAGGCCCTGGGGAACCCTTCCATGGAGCTCCATCAGTGGCAAAGACCCTGCGCAGAAATCCCACACCATCTGCTTTCTGGGTCCTGGACTAGGAAAGATGGCAATGCCAACCTCTTCACTTCAAGTCCTCAAAATCTCTCCTTCAAACCATTCCAGCTCCTCCCTGCATGGGCACAGATCTCCTATCGATGTCGGGATCTTTGCCTTCCAGTCCTGTGCTGCACAGAACCTGCCTGGACCATGGAAACTCATTTCACAGCTGGGTTTAGAGAATGAGCCACTGTGGAGATATTTCTGTGCTCCACGCCTCCCTCTCACTGCTCCTGACCACACGCTCTGCCTCACAGAACCTCTCAACTGGACCTTCCTTCCAAACGTGGCCCAGAGAACCTCACCCTGGGTCAACATTCATTTTTGGGAGGGGAGGATGTATCTTACCTGTGTTTCTTTTCGCTTCCTGAAGTCAAATGGCTGTTAACAAACCCAAAGGAGGTTCCATTGAACATGAATGACACTCCCACTGCTCCTTTATTACCTGGAAAAAGATAAGCCAAAAACGTCAAGAAATCAATCCACCTCCAGGCTGAGTCTAGCAAAGATAATAAAGCACCTCGCACATCTTAAGTGAAGTGGAGGATTGAGAAGAGAAATAAGTTAACTTCATCAGTACAGAAAGGATTAGTACATGCAGCACAGATTGTGGTAACAAATTTTCTAAGGATGCTAAAAAAAAATCAGTCGAAGGGAAAGAAGTGCAATTTCCTTGTGAAACCCAAGAAAGAGCAATCCAATAGCCAGTCAAAGGTGTTTGCTGGGGATATAAATATATATATATATATACGTGCTAAGTATACACACAAATAGATTTTCTCTCTTACAGGGTAAGATATAATCAGTGTGAGTGGGATATAACTTTAGTAACACTAGTGTCACATAAATGTAGTCAAAGGAGTCTTGTGGAGAAAGAGCTGTTCCATTTCGAGGACAGTATTAGCCCAGAATGAACAGATCTCAGCCCCGTGGACAAGACCGGGTCTGTTCCTCACCCAGGGTGTTTGCGATGCCCGTCTTCACGTTGTCTGTGCAGATGTGGCTGATGCGGTTTTCATGCTCTGGCTTGGCCAGTACCACGATCCTGATGTTCCAGAGGGTGTGGATTGCTATCTGCAGGGAGGGGAAGGTTAGAGGTTAATATTTCTGCACGTACCTGCGGAGCTGCACTGTAGCTGCAGCCTCCCTGGCTCCTTCTGTAGTACTTCTCCTACACAAAGGTTCTTCTGTGCTCAGGATCTGCTTCCAAGTCATTTTAACCAAAGGTGGGAGGAAGGACCTAGCTATTTTCTAGTGCCATTCTCTAGTTCATCATTGGATTGCCTTGCTTGCACAAAATACAGTTTCCCAATCACCATGAGAGTCATAAATCCTGCTCTCCTGTGGCCTTCCAGATATGCTTAGCTTTGTTTCTTGACATCACTGAAACTCAGGAACGTCCAAACCTGGTCTTAATAAGGTGCAGTTTCTTTTATGATTGTGCCTGTGAGCTGTTACAGCCTATTTTGAAAGTGCAGTCGCCTGGGGTGAGATCTAGGCTACATCTGACTCAGAAAGTTTCACAGTCTCCTCCTTGATGAAGGTCAAAATATCACCACCACTTGACTCAGGTGCTCAGCATCTGCTCCTCGCTCCCAGGCTGGCAAGGTCCCTGCTGTGGCAGTGGCAGGGGGTCCCTGTCCATACCAATATGGCTATCTGGCCAGCGCCAGGGGAGGATCTCGTGGAGTGAACAGAGAGACTCAGTTCACTCTCTCTCATCCAAATGCAATGACAATAAAGGGAGGGAAAGGGAGGAAGTGTAGCCAAGATGCCACTTATTCTTCTCTCCCTATTTGCACAATGTGTACTCTCCTGACACGCCTGAGTTACGAGCAATAGCTGGAATAACCCCTCACCACTTTGAAGCTGATACTGGTGATTTCCTGCAGGGATTGCCTCAGGGTCTCCAGCCATTCCTTCTCCCCTTGGGGATCCTCCTGGGTGCCAATCACATAGATGTCATGAGGAATGTAGTCAGCAGTGTCGTCACGGGTCTTCCCCTGCCCCTTGGAGAGAAACCAGGAGGTGATCTTCTTTGGGGGAGGTGCAGCACCTTTTATTAACAAACCAAACACCAGAGTAAGTCAGAGCACGTTCTGTCAAACCCAGGATACAGACAGCCCGCGGGGACAGAAGTAACAGGCTCCACATTCACCCTGTCCCATATCATAGAATCATAGAATTCGGTTTCGTATCAGCCAGGGCTCACTACTTTAAGACGACAAAGATGTTAATCCCACCTGACCCACCCATGAAGGAGTGACCCTGCTTTGACCACCTTCCCCTGTGTCATTTGTCTGCCAAGTCCAAGGCCAGCCAAGTGTAAAGGGAGCAGTACTCCTGGCCTGCCATCGCCTTCACCTTACCCCTGAAGTACGACAGAGCACAGCTTACAGCAGCTGTAAGGAGCCAGGCTTTTCTCCCAGAATGTGAAAAATAACTTAAAACTCCACTGTCCTCAGCTACACTCTGTCCTCTTCTCTAAACACCGCAGACATCCAGCTCTCTTCCCAGGCTGGACACTAGTCCCTAGTCAGGTCCAGCTGACGAGCAGTTATTGGAATTGCTCCTGCCCTTTCTGCAAGGTGGAGGACAGGGTATACTGCTGCAGCAGCTTTCTGCCAGCCACAATTCCCTGTCATTGGAGAAGTCCTTTGGTACCCATCAGGGCCAACTTTATGGTCCTTTGACTGTAACCATGAAAAAGGGTCAAACCACATGCAAGAACAGGCCTAGAGATCAGCTCGTCCCCTGTCCTAGTGGGAGACAAACCCAGTGCACAGATCTGCTGCAGAACAATCACAGTGGCTGGAGCTCA
The DNA here is from genome assembly GCA_028565335.1 of Limnodromus scolopaceus. Taxonomy (NCBI): domain Eukaryota; kingdom Metazoa; phylum Chordata; class Aves; order Charadriiformes; family Scolopacidae; genus Limnodromus; species Limnodromus scolopaceus. Next base: position 29,133,965 of record JAOXNO010000052.1, on the reverse strand, counting down.
TCATGGCAGGTGACCACATGTTTTGGCAAGTGCCTAAAGGAACGCCCGCGTCAGAAGGGAGCCCGTACCCATATTCCAGGTCCCAATGAAGATGGTGATCATATCAGGCTCTGGTTGCTCTGAGTGTTTATTCTTCATCTGCTGCAGAAGTTGGCAGAACCCTTCTCTCTTCTAGACAGGGAGGAGCAGAGACAATTAATGAGATGCTTAACTCTTCCAACACAACCTCTTGAAAAACGAGCTGAACCAGGAGACTCCCAGCACACTTGAAGGGCAGATTAGCTCTCCTGTGTCCTGAAACCTTGGAAGAGGCTGTCTTTCCTGTGGTACTTTCTTAGCCGCTTAAGCTTGTGCATTACTTTAGCAAGTGCTCAGAAGTGGTCAGAAGAAAGCCTAGACTTCCCTCTTGTTTGTCTACACGAGCCTTTTTGCAGCTACCTGACACGACTCCTTGCCTCTTCACACAGCACGCTTCATTTTCTGGATGTTTCCAGAACAAAGGAGAAATTTCATCTTTTGCAAAGCCAATCACCGTCCTTCAACAGTTCCTCTTTCTGCCACAGAATGCCCCTTTTACCACTCCCACCCACCTACCTGCTGCCAGTCTGGCAGGAAGGAAACATTGTGTGTGTACCTTGGAATCAGAAAAAACGTATTCCTTCCGCTGCGTTTTTTCTTTTTCTGTTTCCAGCACAATGACCAGTTTGTTTGGGACCTTCTGGGACTTGATAAGCTGCAAGACTAAACAGAGACCACATGTCAGAAGCTGCAGTCACTGCAACTAGAATCCCACCAAAGCTAACAGGACCCCGCTCGCAGGCTCAGGACTTACAAGGTCTTTAATGTCTGAGGCTCATTTTTCCCCGCATAACTACATTTTAATGTTGCTTAATCCTGTTGCCTGTAGGAACAGATGAAGAGGACCCCCAGAACTCATTCTGCCTGGAGCTCTTGCGTCCACACCAAGCCCAGCAGTCTGAAGTGAAGCCTTGGCTTCCTGCAGGCAATCCCTCTGTACCCTGAGCCAGCCTACAGATATTCCTTCCCCATCTGTCAAAAAGGAGGTAAAACCTCATTTGGTGGTAAAGGTGATTCCTGCCCACCTAAAATAGCAGCGAAGCAATTATGAACACCAGCTGGAGAAAGCCATATATGAAAGCTAATCCTTTCAATCACTGCCAGCAACAGGTTGATTTTCTAGCAGGAGAGAGCCCAAAGGCATCGTTTACTCTCTGATAAATCCTACCCTGTTCGGCTCAATCTCAGTGAGCTGCCTGTCCAGAAACATAACACAAAAAGAAAAGAAGTTGTTTGAATTGGGCCTTCACAGACCAAACTGGCATTGATCATCAGTAGAGATATCGATTCACATACCAAAAAAAAAAAAAAAAAAATCAAGGGGAAATTCACTGAAAAATGTTACTGAAACTGAGTTCTCTGGCTTTTTACCATCAAAAATCATCACAGAAGTCAGTATGTTCCTGCAGAATGTTATTTTTTTTCAAGTGACAATGCTTTTCAGCAGAAAATGGGTCTATTACAACCAGCTTTACAGGGAATCTTCTACCAAAACCTGCTCCCTCGCAGTCCTGCTACCACTGTCTTCATTTAGAGCAGGAGGCCAGGTCTAAAACGATCTGTGAAAGTTGGTTACCCCAGTGATGACTCCCTGCTCTCTGCTTTGGGGACAGGCAGTCCAGACCCACCGGAGCCTTGCACAACACCCAGGACCTAGCAGAAACATCTGCACCCTGAGCCAAACCTTGCCCTCAGTGGGGCCAAAGGGAATCCCTCCCCATTGTCCAAGGTCAGCAGTTGTGACCTTAAGCATCTTACTTTTCTTGTGGGTATAAAACTTGTCTTCTGGGCCATCCTTGGCTCTCTTGATAATCAGTTTTCCCATTTCCACATCAACCTTGAGATGTATTTTTGAGAAGATTCCTAGGGAGTCAGCTTTCACCTATTGGCAGACGGAAAAATTTACATGAGCGATCTTCTGCCCTTCAGTCACGTGTATCACAAATGCCAGGCTTGCCTGAATTCATGGACACATATTGTCGTTGTGCCAATCACACTAGACATCTCTTAAGCATTTCCATGGTGCTAAACAGCATCCAGGAATAGCTGCTATCTATGTGGCAGCACAGCGAAGTTCCCGGGAACTGAGATACTGGCACAAATGACCGTCCTGCTGCATTTCTGTCCTTCCACATTCTGATCAGCCTTCTTAAAGAAAGTATATTTACCTCAAAAGTGACAGGGGGGATAAGGGAGCGTCGATGTGTTGAATCAGGACCTTCAATCAACAGCGTTTTCACCTGTAAAAGAATTTGTGTGCACCAAGCTGCATTTAGTGGTTCTGCACTACATTGAGAGTAACAAAATCAGAGCAAAGAAATTTTACCGTAGCAGAGGATTGCACTGATGATGAACAAGAAGCATAACTCGAGGCAAAAGATGACAGGAAGGTAATATAAAATAGCTTCAAAACTCTACCTTTTCTTCAATGGAAGACAGCAAAGAGATCAGCTGATTGAGTTTCGATACGATATTGACTGGGCTAGCTTCACCGATCATCTGATAACCGCAGCGCAGAAACAAAAAGAGAGAGAGAGAGATGCCTGGTTAGTGAAATCATGACCTGGAAGTGTGGCAGCTCTGCCCCGGGAACACCTCGGACACAGAGCAAAGAGCGGAACTTATCCCTCTGTTCCTCCAACCCGTGACAGGCAGCACAAGAGCACAGAGCCTGGCTAGACATGCAGAAGTATGGGACAGGTGGGAGGACAAATTTGCAAACCTTGTCCATGGGTTAGAGGCAGCTGGGCATGCAAGGGAGTCAGCTGGCTGCTGGGGGACAGGTTCCCATAACCAGGTCTGGAGGCCCAACATAAAGAAGTCCTAGGGTTTTGGTTCTCTGGGCTACTGGCAGGGAGAGGAAGGTCACAGGACTTCAGTGGGCTGGGGGAAGGAAGGATTTGGGGGTGGGACATCCTGGAGTGAAGTTTATGGAAAGAGAAATGTGCAGTCCCAGCCAGCAGGCTGAGGGAGGATGGGGAGATGGAGCCCTCAGGCAGTTTGCTGCCCTGTCTTCTGGGGCAGGAAGGGAGAGCAGGCAGAGGGGACTGTGGGATAAGTGAAACTGTGGGGAAATAACTCACTGTGTGCCCTCTGCACTGCAGCCAGAAAGGGGCTAGAGAGAACAGAAGTGGTAACTGATCACCTGAATCCCACCGGTCACTGCTGTGCAGCCAGAACCCTTCCCTCCCCCCGTGCCGACAGCCACCCGCTCTCCTCACTCTCCTCTTCTTCCCACCTTCCCGACGACTCACTTGTGAGCGCTGATGGATGCCGGGGTGCAGCTGCTGCTCAAACACCTTCTGGATGGATTCCAGAGATGGGAGGGTCCTCGAGGCTTCACTGGGAACAGAGACACAGCAGAGGTCTAAGGCTGCGGCCGGGTCCCTGGGCAGGTTAGCGCTTGGTCGCTCTGGACAAAGCCACCCAGCAGAGACTATGGGCACACATTCACATAATCATAGAACTGTCTAGGTTGGAAGGGACCTTTAAGATCATCTAGACCAACCATCAACCTAACTACGATAAAAACCATCACTAAACCATGTCTCTAAGCACTATGTCAACCCGGCTTTTGAATACCTCCAGGGATGGTGCCTCAACCCCTTCCCTGGGCAGCCCATTCCAAGGCTTAATAACCCTTTCCATGTAAACATTTTTCCTAATATCCAATCTGAACCTCCCCTGGTGCAACTTGAGGCTGTTTCCTCTTGTCCCATCGCCTGTTCCTTGGGAGAAGAGACCAACCCCCATCTCTCTACACCCTCCTTTCAGGGAGTTGTAGAGAGTGAGAAGGTCTCCCCTCAGCCTCCTCTAGACTAAACAACTCCAGCTCCTTCAGCCTCTCCTCATAAGACTTATTCTCCAGACCCCTCACCAGCTTCATTGCCCTTCTCTGGACCTGCTCCAGCCCCTCAATGTCTTTTTTGTGGTGAGGGGCCCACACTAGGCCTGCCCTTGCCATGTGTCATGCTCTTGTCCTCTGCCCCTTGCTACCCTCTGGGGTGGTGGGATGGGTGATGAGAGTTGGGTGATGCCAAGGAAAGCAGCTTAGAGGTAGGCAGGGGACTTTGCCTTGCAATGGCTGGGGCACAGCCACACTGGCTGTCCCTCGGGTTTTGCTTTGGAGGGGGTAACTTCTTAAATCTCCCTAGAAAGATGTCCCCGGCTGGGCCAAACCTGAGAACACTGTGTAAAACCACTATCAACCCAACTATGCCAACTCACAGATTAAAGCACACTCAAAAATCTCAAAGCCTGCTCAAAAATCTCAAAGCCCAGCAAGGTTTGGTGCCTTTGAGTGCCCCAGCAGCAGGAGCAGCTTGGTTTTGCACAGTCCGAGGCTGATGCTGAGGACTCTGGGTGAAAAGGAAACTAATTTTTAGATTTTTCAGCTCACACGACACGAGGGGCCGGGCGCCGTGAGGGAGTGGAAGCGCCAAGCCTTTAGTCTCTTGAACGGGAACCACTCCTGGGTTACAAAGAGATTCCTCCGGCGTTTCCCAATTAGATTCCACAGGATGCTCATTTGTCAAAAGGCTGTTGTGTGAATTTGGCACAGAAGCCGTGCTGCGATAACGACGAGACTTATCACGGAAAGAGCAGCCAGGGAGCGCGGGTCAAAAGGAAGGTGATGGTGGGGAGCAGCGCTAGGATGCTCGCATTGTGCCTAGTCAACAGTGGATATTAATGATTTCCCTCACTTTCCTAAAGTCTGAATGGACCGGATTTTACTCCCTGTTTGCTGGGGAAAGTGCTCCCAAGCGAAAGTATGCCTGTCTGAAGATTAGATATTTGTCCTAGTGCTGAGCCATGGATGATTAATTGCCTAAAGTAAGCACTCACGTTGGAAATTTCAGTCTGAAAGACTTGCCATGGGGCACACAGACACTTGTAGGAATCTGAACCTGCTAAGCTTAGTCCTCCAGCACCACTATTCAGCTTTGGATCACCCAGGGCCAGCGTCACTGCGAATGGGTCTGGCCCCAAACCCAAGACTCCCGTTGACTTCTGCAGCCGTAGAGTCAGGTCCCAGGAGGCTGCAGGCGGTTACAGGGGCCTTGGGTGAAATTCAGTTTGAAAAGAATGAAAGGGTATTTACTGTGACCAAGAGCGCGGGACGTGTAGGCCGTCTCTCGAAAACACAGAGCAGCAGCTGCTTGAAGCACTTCAGAAATAACTTCTCATGGGAAAACTGCCCTCTGTTTACTGTAACGTGTAACACGCGCACGAGGATGGGGAAAGAGCATCTGCGGGCGCTCACACTCAGCAAAACCACAAGGTGGTTTTAATTGCACTTACAACTCCTTTTGTTTTCTCCTCTTGATACTATAAAGGAAATACATGTCGCGATTTTCATTGTAGTGAAATGTAGCCTGTGGGTCTACGTACGATTGCACAAGGGCTGGCATCACAAGCTCTTGAAAAGCTGCCTTAAAAGCTCTACATGCAAATTCTTCGGTGAGGGAGAATAACCAGGAGCACGCAGAGCGGTGATCGGTGACCAAATGGTGGCTTCAGACAGCAGCCGGCTGAACGGGCCACCGGGAGTGTTTTTCACCTCAGGATGGTAGGAAACTCTCAACAAAGTCCACTTGCATGGGCAGTCCCCGCTCTTCGCTGCACTGGCACTGAGCTCCCCATGAGTCAGCTTTCCAGCCCCTGGAGGATTCTCCTGACTAAGGAAACCCTTGTATGCCAATTTCTTTTAGCACTGGATGCTTCACAAAAGTACTCATCAGCCTGGCAAGTCTCTGTTTTGCTTCGTGTTCAGTATGTGAGCTGCCAGAGAGAACAGCCTCTCCCGTGTGGTTGCCCCCTGGGCTGTGAGAAGAAGATGTGCCATGGCTGTCCTGACCCCCTTGGCCACAGCAAGCCCCAGGAGGTAGCAGCAGCTTCCAGCAGAGTTAAAACCAGCTTTCAGTGTCTCTAATGCACACTGGGGGTCTGGCCCTTGCTAAATTAATCAGGGATCAGTGGTGAGGTGGGCGAGGGGAAGAGATTACAAACTCTGCGCTCCCAATCTGCTGTGGCCCAGCTGTGCTTGAGCTCCTCGGGTCAGACACGAACCCTTCACCTGCCCGGGGATAATACACGAACTCCAAAAGGCCCAGACTGTTCACAAACAGCTGACCCAACCCCACGGCTCACCAGAAGCTCTTTTCTTCTCCTAACCACCGAGCAGCTCCAGCACACGTCCCCCCTACCTTCCTAGCACTGGTGGCCACCGCTTGCCCACAGGCCAGTATCGAAACACAGAAGTGAGTCAGCCAAAGGGCACTGGGATGCTCATTTCTCACAGCGACGGCAGCACATCTGAGAGTGACCCCGAAAGTGACTACAGCCGGGCTCGGGGAGGGTGGAAGAAGCCAGAATACGGCATCGCAAAAACCTGAGATTCACAGCAAATCTCACAAACAGCCGGGGTCAGCTCAGCCCCAGCCCATGTCTGCCCCCGCACCCTTCATCCTCAGCAGGGCCAGAAAACTCAAAGGAGCTTCAGCTCTGGTGAAAGAGCTCAAGCTGTGCCAATTAACATTTCTTCTTGTTCATTTGTTCGTTTAACCTGTTCTAAAATACTGTGAAAATAACGGAATTGAACATTATTAAGAATGAGAGGACGTAGCCACTGAGAAGCCGCCTAGGAATTACCTGTACAGTCAGCGGGAATCCCTGAGCAGCTGAAGGAAGCTGAGGTAAATAAAAACTAAATTTAGGTAATGCCACTGATTAAATCTGAGTTCAAAAGTCTGATAAGGGAAGTGAGCTAACACCCCGGGCAACCTCGGGGATTAAGACTGCGGAAAACAACGAGACACCCAAGTATGTGACTATTAGCCAGCCAAAGCTAAGCAAATAGTTTGGTTGGGTGGCAGAAATTCATGGGAGACAATCCAAACAGCAGGGAGAGGTTCCTCCGAGAAATCTGCCTGAGGCAGGAAACAGCCTACAGTTCTGGATCTTCACAAAAAAATTTGAGAAGGCAGCTCCATCTAACTGAAATAATGCAGGTATGGGGAGAGAATGCTGGGGAAGCTGGGGGAAGAACATCATGAGGACATACACTTCCATAGCTACGTGCCTACTAGAGGGGCAGCTTGCCCTCTGCTGTGCTTGTGGTGGTGCAGTGTCCCCGTGCTCAGCAGGCTTCCACCAGCAGAACAACTCACACAGCTCTGTTCTAGGGTGATGCTTTGCAAAGTCCCGTCACCAAAAAAAACCTACAGAAAATCTGGAAATTCTAATGGTATCCTGGCTCTTGAAAGGCTCTTGTGGACCTGTTGCATCTCCTTTCTTGCCATTCCATGTACATTTATGAGGGCCAAGGTTATGAAATACAGATAAGGCGAAGTAGAGTAAGAAGTTGGAAATGGAAAAAGCCAGCCACCATCAGAGCAGCAGTGCTGGGGATATTTTAGTAGCACAAAACTCTCACTTGTCATTTCATTAGATTTTAGTTTCCATTGTTCGGGTTTATTCTTAGCTAGCCACCTGGGTCTCCCCTCTGTGGGCGTAAAAAAGCAAAACCCTCAAGCAGGGCGCAGAAGAAGAAGGGCAGCTCTTTTCACGCCCATCCTCAGCCCTGCCAGGGGCTCCTCTGTGAGCGGGTGGCTTCTGGCAGAAGGAGCAGGGCTGCACGTTCCTCCCTCTGTGCCCGGTAAAAGGTGCACAGCGCCCACCGCTTCAGAGGAGTAACTGGTGCTGAGCACCTCGCTCACCCCCTGCCTTCCTTCCATAAGTTAGAGCTAAGAAAATCAGCAGTACCCACCCCTCATTTTAGCCCTTTCTTCTGCCATGGTGAGCTCTAGGAGACCAGCAGCAGGCCAGTAGCTCACTGCTAAATACGCTGGGAAGCAGGATATGGCAAGTCACACACACAAGTGTGGAAGTCCACGCCCTCCGCCGTGGAGTTCTCGAAGACCTCTGCAGAAGCGTGGGCTAATCTCCCGTTTGCTTACAAGCAGCAAGGGGGGAGATCGCATCCTTCCACCAGAGAAACGGGGAGCTCTGCAAGGTTTTAGTTCCCTATCAGAGTTTCCCCAGTTGGGACCGGGAAGCTCTATAAATAGGAAAGGTTAAAATTTGTGGAGTCCAGGCTTGTTTCTCTTTTCATTTGAGCTGGACTTGACTGCCACCAGTGGAATCACTCCAGGTTCACAGTGCATTAGTGGGAAGGAAAATCAGCTTTTAAAACTTAGCTATACACCAATATGTGCTTGTTGCCATAAACGACTTGTGCTTGACAATTCTGTGGGTGTCATTTATACATTACCAAATTATGCAGTTAATCGGTTGGTGCATTTTTTGTTTTGTTTTGTTTCTTTCTAAACAAAGCATAAAAAATAATACTTCACTGACTGAAAACGCCTACAGGGAAACTTCATTGTCAGAGCTACGTCTTTTATATAGATTTCACATCTTTGGACCAGAATCACAGGTCATGCAATCTAAATATAATGGTTTTGAGGATAAGCCAATTTCCCGTGCCAGAAACGCAGGTTCTGAAGGCTTGCACGCGGAAGCTACTTCAGACTACAGTGTTAGAGCATTACACTGTGATCCCTGGAAACCAGCCTCTGGTTACCTGAAGAGTCCTTTGCAAAGCAGCGTAAGCAGCTTCTTCAGCTGAGGGAGATTGCTTGAGCCAGTCTGTACCATCTCAAAGTCACTGATGATGTGAACTCGCAGGTAATCCTGGATGAGTTTAAGATGCTCGTCGGAGACACTGGGAAAGAAACAGAGAAGTTAAAATCCAGCTCTTCTCTCTGCTCCCAAGTATCAGCTTTATTATCTTGCTGAAACTTCCACTGCCAGTGTACACAGACGGGGGACAGTTTGCCTTGGATTTCAGTGTTAACTGGCGGTTCTCAGAACTGGACCACGGATCCCCCACCACACTGATGGCACCTTCTCCTCTTCCTCCTTCCCCACCCCAACTCCTCTCCTCTGTGATGGCTGAGCCAGGGGAAGCCTTGTTGATGCCTGGCTTTGCCAAAGCCACACTGGGACCATTAGCCTCGGCAGGTAAAGCCAGGCTGCTGTGGGGTCACTGATATTCAGCAGCTCAGGGGTTCTGGGGAGACAGAGACTCCCTTTCACCTCACCAAGTCCCGCTTTGAAGGTTTTATTCCAAACAATCCGAAACAGTCTTAGGGGAGCTGAGACCAGAGAGCTGTACGGGATGCTCCCCTCCTCCCTGTCGCTGTGGTGCATGGACTCCAGCGCCACAAGGAAGGATGAACCAGGCAGAACTGTACGTGCCATCTTGTGCCCTGACAAATGCAGAGAGTTCCAGCTGGCTGCTCAGCAGATGAAACGGTGCAGGAAACTGAACAAAACTGGGTTTCTCCCAGTCAGCCAGCTGCAACCAGGCCACCATAACAGGACCTGTGCTGCCACGTGCGACCACAGCCTCCCACTGCCCTGCCAGCAGGCATGCCTTCTGATTTTATTTTCTTTTTAAACTTTGCAGATCTGGTCATTAAATGTCATGCGGCTTCCTCTAAGGCTTCAGTGCACGTCCAGATTTGACACAGCCAGCATGTGGGACAACGTGAGTCAGACCCATACCTGGAGTAAATCAGTAAGTATCAGTACCTGAAAATCCACCCACAGGTTTAGTCTTTTTGGGCACTGGCTGGTGCTTTCTGATACAATCTGTAGTTTAGGTACAGGACTAATGCACCAAGTTCTCTCAGATATTCCCATCCTTTATGTTAGAAAACTATACCTCAGTGGAGAAAGTCTACTGGTGATTTTAGTACTTCAGAAAAGTACTTTTTTCTAGATGACAGCTGGACTGTAAAGAGTGGCCAACCTACTGTAGATCTGATTCTGTTCTTCATTTGGTAGTATAGACGAGGAGTAGTTTCACTGAATCAAACAGGTTCCAAACAGAGCACCCCAGAAAGCTCAGAGCTGGGCTGAAGGCTGTTTCTGCAGCCCTGTTACTTGCCATCCTCACCTGCTTGTGTCCTGGTGCTGCAGTCGCTGGAGTAGTGTCTCAGAAAGGGACAGCTTATTAACGTCTGCCACCCTGGAGTTTTCGGGGAGAGGAGATACCTCCTTTGTCTCGCTGCTTGGCAGTGCCATGAGGATGTTGCGCGGGGGCAGAATAGGAGGTGTGGGTACCAGATCTGGCAAGGAGGAAGGGAAAGGCACAGTCACCCCAACATGGCAATTTGGCCTCCTCCCCCTCACCCATGGGCAGGGCAGGGTCACTGCAGAACTCATCCCTTCTGCAGGGCCCCCCGATTTCAGGGCTGGGAAACTCAGGGCTCGATGCTGACCCAGCCCTGTTCTTAGGGATGTCAGTGGTGTGAGACCAGCGCTGAGCTGGCAGGCGTGGACCTCACATGCAGGCAGTGTGTGCCTCTGCCTGGCAGCAAAACCTCATCCGAGTCAGTTTGACTGTGCCATCTGCACAGCAGCTATGAAGGTTGATCAGTTACTATGAATATAAGGCTTAAAGAACATAGCTGTACCCCATCCACACCATTACCGTTATCATGGAGATCTGCTCGGGGACCAGAACGGATGGAGGGGTATGATGGAAAGAGCACCAGAAGCTGCTAATGGAAAGAACTGAACAGCTAAAGTCAGAAACACAGATGGAGAAAATGGACCCCATAATCCAATACAGAGGGGCTCAGTATTCTGCCTCCTCTTGTGGGCATCAAGTTGGAAGCACAAAGGGTTTTCCTGCTCTGACATCCTACTGCTCAGCACACCCTCCCTCTCATGGGAGAAGAGTGGGCTCACCTCCATTTATCCCAACGACAGTTGCCTTTTCTTTCCATACCAATTGCTCCAACACCTTGTTACACCTCTCTTATGTAGCTGGTGGAGTTGTGAGGTTTTGCTTGGTTGTTTCCTAGTGGTGGGATTTTCATTACAAAAAGAGACCCCGGTCTGATCCATTGTGCCTGGGCAGAAGCTGTGATTCACCGAGCCACCCGCAGCACAGTTGGGTGGTGCACCCTGCAGTGTCCGGGTGCTCATCTTCCACCTCTGCAACTCTACGGGTAAGATGGCCAGACATCTGTAGGCCCTGCATGGCTCCAGCACGATGCCACCGAAGTCCCTTAACACAATTAAATTCTGCACACGAACAGCCCAGCCCCGGTGCTCATATCTTTTCATCTGAAGGCTCTTAGTCTTGGCTAGAACTTCATTCCCTGCTGCTCGCCTCTCTGTGTATTATTTTTGCTGTAGTTCCCTCCCCCGCCCTGAGAGCTGGAGACTCAGTGCAGCTGGCCAAAAACCAGGAACATCTTTCCTGAGCAGCTTTGCAAAATTTTGTTCTGTTTCTTCATGAGAATTGTATACCAAAATCTCCCAGCTCCTATTAGACATCCATTGGACTGCAGAAAAGTACACGGGCACATCAATCCGCTTTAGCACACACGCCTGTCTGTCTGTCCCAGGACCACGTCCTTCAGACAAGTTTTATTGTAATGCTCATCATTTCCGGACAGACGTCAGACAGGACAGGAAGGATGGCTCTGTGGGCATGACCCTCCCCTGGGATTCAGGAGAACAATGACAGATCCAAGGGAAGATCCAGGAAAAATCCAAGGAACGATCCAAGACCAGCGAGTGCCAGGAACCCACAGTGACATTTCATATAAGATAGTTGGGAAGATGCCAATCACACCCCTTCATCGTACATCTGCCTCTATGCACAGAGGACTGTCTGCCACTGCGGGATCTGTGCCCTCTGGTTATGACTGTTGGAAACGTCCTCTAGATCAGAGCAGATAAGGGGGCCTGAGTTTCAGATGACCCCAGACCCACAGCAGCTGCGGGTGCGTGGCACTGCAGAGAGATGTGCTCCAAGTCTCTAGGGGAGCATCTCTCTGCTGCCCAGACAGTGGTCCTAGTGGTGCAGGACAGGGAGAGGGGTGCAGAGACAAGGGAGATGGTGGCTGGACATAAAACAGCTTGAGTTCAGAAGAAGGATGACAGATTAGTCAGCCCTGCGCCTGAGGGGAGAGGGGAGATTTAGACTAGATCTGAGGAAGAAATTCTTTCCTATGGGGGTGGTGAGACACTGGAACAGGTTGCCCAGAGAAGCTGTGGATGCCCTATCCCTGGAGGGGCTCAAGACCAGGCTGGACGGGGCTTTGAGCAATCTGGTCTGGTGGGGGTTGGAACCAGATGATCTTTAAGGTCCCTTCCAACCCAAACCATTCTATGATCCTGATACAATATACTTCTGCAGAGAGTCTCAGTGTATTCCCTCAAGTGAGCTAAAATGGTGCTCCAGATGTGGTACCACCCCAGAGCCATGACAACTCACTGCCTTAAGATCTTGCCAGCTCAGGTCCCTCTATGCCCTGCTCCATTTTACTGCATGACATGCTCTAATCCCCCTGCCTGCCCTGCATGTCCCCAGTCCAGAGTAAGTGTCAAGGGCCTGCATCTCCAAGTCACATCTTGGGTTTCTTACCAGCATCCTCCTCTGGTTCATCTGCCACCTCCTCTTCTTCCCGCGGCACTGGATATTTGAGGTGCCACACCAGACCCATGTTCTCCTTCTTGTAAAATTCTATCAGGTCCTCCAAGTTCTCAAAGTACTTCACGGGAACACCCTCCGATGCCTGAAATAAAACACAGAGGCTGTCATGGTCTGGGATTTCCTACCACAGAAACGCTGCTCCTCACAGCAGGGAAAACAAAGCCATAGAGAGAGAGAGGAGAAACCCACTAGCGCTGCCCAGAGGAAGCCAGCCCCAGCTCTCACTGTCCATCTGGCCGCAGGCTCCGTGCAGGACGACTCCTGCAGTGCAAACAGAAACAGATACGGACAGGCGTTCCAGCCAGCGTCAGCAGAAACGGCAACCCCAAAGATTCGCTGAAGCCAAATGGAAGAGCTCTCTCACTCCAGTCAGTGTGCTTGGCCTCAAAGCAAAAGAAGGCTGTAAAAACACAAAAGAATTCTCCTGGATTTTTTTTATTTTTTTCTGCCTTCCTTCTTTTACTGAGCACAAACCCCCTGGACTACGTTATATTTTGTGGTATCCAGGAAGAATTTTTCTGTGAAATTGCAAGATAAACATGTCTAAATCTAGGCGTTAGCATCCCTTCCAGGATTGAAAGGCTCAGAACTCGGTTCAAATGAAGCGAGTGAGGTACTGTCAGGGAAGAAAATGCTCAGATGAAGATTTAGAAGGCTGAGGCTCAGGACGCAGCTCGGGCTGTGAAAGCATCAGGCATGACACCGAGCTCACCAGCTGAATTTTAACTGTGACTAAACCTGTTTCTAGCACAGCCCTGGCCACTAACCTCAGGAAATGTATACTTGCAGAGGGCAAACACAGGCATAAGGTTGACAAGGTTTTAGAGGTCTTCAGAGGCAAAGCTTCACAGCAATTATATCTACGCATCGGCGTGAGTGGTAAATCTGTTGGATTCACCAGGCAGGAACAGCCACCCCTGCAGCTCTGCCCCACTGCCTTACACCCCTGCAGCTCTGCCCCACTGCCTTAACCAAGGGCCCTACCAAGGATGGAGAGATGATTTATCAATTTTTCCTGCCTCAGCACAGACCTCCTGATCAAAAGAAAGAGCTCTGCACTACCTCCAGAACCGTGCTTGAGTACCGTCCGAACCCAAGGCAACGGCAACACGCAGGAGAACCTCTCATCCCTCTTCATGAGGGGTGCTCCTCCTGGCAGGGTGCTCTCTTTCTGGACAAGACGTTTTTCCCAGAAAAAGCAACCCAAGAAGGCCGTGTCTACACGCATCTACAGCAAAACATCAAGGAGCAAGGACAAAAGGGTGCGGAGCAGATGTTTTCCAGCCCCACCAGGCTGCTGTTCTTGCCTTAAAAGAGCCACACTGGGAACTGTTCACGTGTGGGGCTACAGCAGCCGCGGGCAATCAAAAGGAAGACCTGATCACCCCAATGGCAGGCTGGACTTGCACTATTTTACATACAGAAAGCTAGAGTTCGCACAGGAGTCCTGGTTAGTTAATAACAAATTAAAGCTTTGCCTCCAATTTGAAGTAACTCGTAACACAGCCACACTTCAGACGTTCCGTCTCTGACTAACAGGCAGGATCTTTTAATTTCCTTTTTCGACTGCAACTATTGGCTGTAAAAATCAACACGCAAAAAGTTTTAATACAAGTTTGAACAAGCTTATTTACCTGCCATCTGTGTTTGCCCCGTTTCTTATTATCTGTGAACTTTTTTGTTTAAAAGGCAAAGGTAGCAAACCCAAGAGATTAAGCAGGAGAAACGCTAGCATAAACCACAGCGAGCGGAACACAGAAGAAAATGTCTTTGGTGAGTCCCAGCAGCAACAAGATTATTTTTTATTTTCCCAAAGAATAAAATCTCAGGCCAGAAATTAGGACAGTGCTTACAATACTTCGGTGCCCTCAGGCCTGCCATCAAAAATACCTTTCTTTTTTAACTACACCTGCACGTCTTTAAAGGCACAGCAAGACACATTTTTCTAACAAATACGTATGATGTTTCGGAGAGCTCTCCCTGTACAGCCTCCTTTTCTGTCTCCCAGGTGTTCCTGCGTTTGTCAAGATTTATTATTCTCCTACACTGGAAAACGTCGCGTTCAGCAGGAAAGCGGTGCTTGGGCAAACACAGGGTTATATTTTTGTGAGGCCAGAGGAGTTGAAACAAATGGCTGGTTAAAACTTGCCGCCGCTCTGCTGGAGCAGCACAAACTCGGCATAATCAGAACGACTTCTGATTTACACCAATTAATGCAAATAGAGTCTTGGTCCTCCAGTCCGCCTGGACTGCCTTCTGCCCACCACCAACAGCACCCACAGATGGGCTGGAGCTCATGAGAGATGAGGCTTGTGAGGGTTTGCTTTGCCCTAAGACATCCCCCCCCGCAAAGGGCACCTGGAAAAAGGCATCGGCCCCATCATGGTACATGCTCAGACCCTAAAACACACGGGGGGGAAACAGGATGGTTTGGGTTTGCCATCTGCATCTTCGCAGGAGGAACTCTTTGCCATCACTGTTCTCTCCCACCTCTTGAATTACTGCACTCTTACCCTGCTCCTCCTCTTTCCAAAGTCGTCTCCACTCTCCTTCTTCACTTTCCAAAGACCTTGCTGCCTGCTCACTTCTCCAGAACCCCCTGACTGGTGAATGTCCCCCCCCACAGCCCTCCATCCCACCCCCGCACAGCATCCCTCCCTCCTTCAAGCACCTAAACACCCTTTTCTCAGCCTTATTTTGCCTCTCAGCTCCCGCTGTCCCAGGGGGGCCGGCAAGAAGACGGACTGCCCTGAGCAGCTCTTTCCGGGCCAAACGGAGCCTTGATCTAAGTGGGAGGAAAGGCTGAATTAGCACTTTTTGCTGCCAAGGATAGTTCAGTCTCCGAAACCGTGCTGGTCTCTGTGGTAACCAGAAGAAGCAGCGTTTTGTAACAGGCCTCCTTCCTCTAACTCACTGCACCGGATTTCAGGGGTGGACTGAAGCCTCTGGTCCAGCTCAAACACCCTGGAGTGGCCATAAGCCCCAGCTCATGTATGGGCTAGTGGGATGCACGCCTTCTACCCTGGCCAGGCAACCAGCCCCCCACCTCCAACCACCTTTCTCGATTAATCCCACCATCTCCTCTCTCTCTCTCGGATAACGGGTATTTGTGGCCAATGTGGAGGAGCTGGGCTTTGCACGCATCCGAATCCAGCCGCTCGTTCCCAACGAGAGGCAGTCTCCATCGCGGCAGCGCTGGCTGCTCTGACAGCCCTCCTTCCCCAAGCCCGTCCAGGATGAAAAGGATCAACTCCCTGCAGCACACAGCAAAAATAAAGGATGGCCCCTTTCATATTTTAAGACAGAATCCAGCAAGGAGCTGAGCGTGTGTCCCAAGCAGCTGCACAGGGACAGCGAGAGCTGCTCCCTCTTTATCAGGGAGCGTAGCGATAAGATGAGGAGTAATGGCTTTAAACTGAAAGAGAGGAGAGTTAGACTAGATATGAGGAAGAAATTCTTTCCTGTGAGGGTGGTGAGACACTGGAACAGGTTGCCCGGAGAAGCTGTGGATGCCTCAATCCCTGGAGGTGTTCAAGGCCGGGCTGGATGGGGCTTTGAGCAACCTGGTCTGGTGGGAGGTGTCCCTGCCCAGGGCAGGGGGGTTGGAACTAGATGATCTTTAAGGTCCCTTCCAACCCAAAGCATTCTATGATTCTACAATAAGGAAAGGGGGAACTGGTGGGGCCAGCAGCTCCGACCAGCAGTGGCCAAGCTCAGGGGGAAGGATGGTGCAGCCTCAGACCTGCTCAACACCCGCTCACAGTGAGGGACCTCCGGGGCCTTCCACCGCCCCACGAGAGCCACAGCGGCAGCTTTGCCATCACGGGAGTCCGAAAGCAAAGAGCGCTGGGTTATCCTCACTCCTTTTCTTTTGTGTTATAATTGTTATTATTTGCAAGGACCTCAGCAGAGGAAGCGTGCGGGAAGGGCTGCGCCCCTCCAGCACAAAGCAGTGCCCAACAACCCTCTCCGCCTCTTTGCACTGAGAAATGAGCTCCTCTCCGCTCAAGGCGTCCCCCAAATTTCCCCGCACCCCCCCAGGAGAGCAGGGCAGCTCTCCTGTGCAGGAGGGAGGCACAGCAAAAACTGCACGTGGTTTGAATTAGGAGAGAAAACAGTAAAAGCAAGACCTCGCCGCACTTGCTTTCTCCCCGCGGGGAAAGGATGAGAACGAAGCCTGCCTGACAGACGTTAGTCACGTTGTTCGACACACAACTGCCGGTCGCTCGGTGACAAGCATCGTGTGAGCCCCTCCAAATCCACCAGCCTGTAACTTCGCTACCAGCCGCAGGGCAACAGGACCATCCCCAAGGCTGCGGGGTGTTCCCAGCCCAGCAGCGCCCGGGACCGCAGGGATGACGCTGGTGTAGCATCAGTTTCACACAAAAACACCCCTATTTCATTGAGGTTGCAGCTGGTGCTCAGGTTGGCCGGCGACCTACCTGCAAGGCTGGTCTAACAGTTTTCACCGCCAGCAAGCGAGGACGGCAAGCACGAAGCTGGGACATACGCTTTCTTCACGCCTGAACTTGTGGCGAAGGTTTACGGGTTGGGAAGGAGAAGCGGCGGTGGGTAGTAAAACACCGGCACGGAGTCAGGCCACATCTGGCGGCCGAGCGCGTTAGGAAAAACTGGACGGACGGTGGTCACTCGGAATAAACGTCCCTGAGACGGCCACGCTGGATGACGGGAGTGAGGCAAAACGGGGCCTAAACTTTACGCAAACTTGCTCTGGTTTTTGAGGCAGGGAGAGCCTGGCAAACAGAACCGGGGGGGACGGGGCAGCGCAGAGCAAGCCGGAGCCACCCCAGCAGAGCTCAACAATGAAATCCACGTCCCGCTACCCCCCACCTTCGTTTAGTAAGGAGCTATTTCCTCGGGGTTATCGCAGGATTGGTCTTGTCTTAATGGCGAAGTGAATTGTTTCGAGTCGTTAGAAAGGTGGACGGCAAAGTGTCATCTCCATGACAACGCACCAGGTCCCCAGAAACGCGCTCGCAGGACGGCGGAGGCCTCCACGGCGGCTCCTCCAGCATCGCCGCTGGTACCCCAGAGCTTTGCGCTGCCGGTAGCCGTAACACAGGGAAAGGAAACACCTAGTCAACGTATGCACTACAGGGAACAGCCCGCAAGCCAGCAGAATCGCACGAAGGAACCTGGGTAACAGTGAACCAGAGGCCGTGGAGCAATTTTACAGCGGGAAACGGCATCAAAAAAAGCCCATCTTTCTAAGGCCTATTAATGGGAGACGCAGGAAGAAACTCTTCTACCATACTCGGTGCTGTACAGCCTTGGCTGGGCTGCTGTGTCCAGCCTGGGGCACCGCTTTTTACGGAACATGTCAAAACACCATAGAGAGTCCCAAGGAAAAATTACAAGGACGGCTGAAGAGTTAGAAAATGTGATTTACAAGGAGAGCTGAGAAGAAAGGGACTGGCACAGCCTGGCAAAGGGACAGCCTGGAGACATCGCAGCAGCAGTCTTACAAGTTTTAAATGTTCTTATAGAGAAGATGGCAACCAGCTGTGCTGCAAAGTCCCCCAAGGAGAGCAGATGTGGCTGGCTTTGCAGTGGAGGAGGTTTAGATTAGATCTCAGGGAACCTCGCCAGGCAGAGACGATGGAGTCAGGCTGCACAGGGAGAGCATGTGGTCCACGTCTCTGGAAGCATCGCAGGGCAGAACACCCAGTTCCTCACGGCTGGCTAGGGAGCACCTGGTCCTGATTCAGCCTGAAAACAGGGCAAAAGTTGGACCTGGAGACCTTGCAAGGCCTCCTCCCACCCCTAATTCTGCGACTGTAGGAAGCCCTCTGCAGATCCGCCTGCTGCCTCTTTGTCCTGATCCTGCCATATCCTTGAAGGATACCAGTAACACTGAACAGGTCCATGCTTGTCATGACCAGCCCAGCCATTTCAACTGCATCCCAAACCACGGACTTTCAGATCTTCCACAGGTCCTTCTGACTCCAGCCCTTTTGGCTGGAAACCTGCTTTCCCATAGGATGCCTTGGTATCTCCTGTCCTCTATAAATTGCCCTCAGTTATCAATTTCCCTTCCATCTTCTCCACGCTCACTGTACAATGGTTTAAACCAACTAGCTACAACTTGTTCTTGCCTTCGTGCTGAACTGGCTCCTGGGCTCTTCATTTCACGAAAACAGGTATGACTAAAGCCTTTAATCAATAGTCTCTGGTTAAATCTTGTGATCCCCTTCCCAAAATCATCCACCTAAACTTTTCAACAGTTTTTTGTATGGCTGAGATCACCTAATCTTCCTTTATGTCTGGTATAAAGAAGCCAATAGCACCCAACCTAAGTCTCCTCTTCTTCATTATCTCCAGGCAACACCATCTGGCTAACGGAACACCTTGACAAAGATACTCCAAATAGGAGAAGCAGCTCTGAACACACCTTTAAGCAAAGTTGCAAGGGGAGTATAAAGACATAAAGTGAAAAGAGACTTGAAAGCCATAAAGCCCACGCCAAGCAGGGCGAGGAAGTGGTTAACTTGGGGTTCATTACAACAATTGTATAAATAGATGGCACAGGAAGTCTGGGGCCCTCAGAAGGAAGAGGAAGTGTTTTCCTTTCCTGAGCCAAGGCACAAGGAGGAACTAGGAAACTGGTCATCTGGTCATATTGCTTAAGGGCAATCTTTTCTAACCAGAGTGCCCTAAACCAGGTATATAAACCCATATATAGGCATTTCAGTAGCAGTCAATAAGTTTTCAAAGTTATAAAATTCTTGCAGTACCCACCAACTTGAGCGGAAGCTGAAAATCAGGTCACTTCTACTTTGGTGCGAAAGGCTGGCAGGAACTTTTTTTCCTTTTAGAATTGAAAAAAAAAATTTCTTAGGCTTCCTGGTTTGGAAAAAAGTTGTCTTCAAGACTGTCTGCTAGCTAGGAAGTCTAGCTGGCATTTTTAAATTTACTTTTGGCTCTCATGTAGGCAAGCTTTTATATTTCACAAAAGAGCTGAACGTAAGAGCTAAGGAATTCCTGGTAAATTATTTTTTAAAGCATTTTAAAGCAACCTGATTGTGTTGCAGTTTTGTTTTGTTAGAAAATATTTCTTATTTTTAGATCCAATCTTGTGCTAAGAAATTTTAGGAGCATTTCACAGGAATGGGATCACAGACAGGAATCACAGCTGGGAGAAACAGCCACTTCCCAAAATACAAGCCACCCAGAAACATACACTATTTTGAATGCAACACCCGGGGCTGGGAAGAACATGGGGCTGAGTAAGGAGTACAAAGGGAGAGGGGGCAAGTGCGTGGCTGAGGAAAAGGGGGATCCTGTGACATGGAGGGTGGGTAAAGGAATGGACTTTAGTAAATGGTGGGATCCTGCGAGCTGGCAGAGTTTGGATGGTGGGTAAAGCTCAGCGAGAAGGTCCCTGACAGGGGAACTGAGCACGAGAGAAGAGGCAGGGGGAGGAATGCAGGGAACCTGGGCAGAGGACGCCGGTGGGTAGCTGGAGCACTGCCTCCTCACCTGGGAGAAATCATCAGAATTTTGGGGAGAATGGAACAGTATAAGTGCAGCTGTAACATATATCATTTGAATAACATTGGAGAGAATGGAAGGTAAATAGTCCCTGTTTCCTCTGAGACGAGAGAGGACGAAGGCTTTCCTGACTCGTTCTGCACATGGTTTGGTCCTGGTGCTCAGGTTTGCTTATTCACGTCACTTTTGCTACAGTGGCCTTTTACATTTAGGACTTTGGGTGAAACACATGGAAATCAGAGAGTTCTGGGAAAGAGGGCTTCAGAACTTCTGCAGGAGATTATTCATGGAAGGAAACAAGGACTTGCAATTTAATAACAACTAAGTAAAATATTACTTCTAGCTTGCGTCCCTGGCTGAAAATCAGATCTCTGAGCAAGAAAACTTAAGTTAAAAGAAAGAGGGTGAAATAAAGAAAAACACTGTGTTGTGAATCATATAAAATTCCCTCTGTTCCTCAAATACAGAAGGACACCACTACACACTGCCTCCACCACAAGCTCCATTTCTTTAAGCATAACACGGACTTAAGAGACACTGTATATGAATTACTGCCAACACAACACAATTCTTTTGTTATTATGCCTATTAAAAAATGGGAACACTGAACAATTTTCACTCTCTTTCACACTGGTTTGCACAGAACACATGTCAAAGTTCAGCACCTACTTCCTTGCTTGCTTGTGATATGAATCCTATTGCTGCTCGCTGGAAACAAGTCAACCAGGGGCAAATAGGCATTCTTGCCTCTGTTGTTAACCGGGCAGGAGGGCACATCATGACTGACTTCACTACAAATCTAGACTGAAACCTGAACTTCCTCCTTGATCCAATTTTTGGCCAAAATGGTCATCTCACTTTTTTCCCCCCTGTCCGCAATGTCATGGGAAAGATTTGGGAGGAACAATGCATTTTGCTTATGCTCAGTGTCACGCGCTGGACACGTTCTCTGCGTGGAATGTGAGCCCAGTTTGAGTTAATCTTAAAAAGATCCTGGCTGTCATATCTGTCACTTCTGATCTCCTCTGGCCCTGCAAGAGTTTTCCTCTACACGATCCCACTCAGGCTTCGTTCTGGCAGCCCGAAGATTGGTCATGTTCACAAGTGCTCCTGTGGCAGAACTGGGACGCTTGCAAATTAAGAGAGTCTGTTGAAGCAAAGGGAAAAAAATTGCAAGGAGTTTTCAGTGGAGTGTAGCTGGTTGCCAAATTTTCATCTCAAGTTCCTTGTTAAAATTCTACATCCTAAAGAAAAGCATATTAGAAGTTCTGGAAGGTAAAAGACTTCCAGAAGTCTTTTGAACCTGCATCCTCCCACACCAGATAAATACATGGGTAACAAAAATAATATACTCAGATCCTGCCTTTCCACTCTGCTCCAGCACTCCAAAATTCACATTAAAAGTTTGTTAATTGCCAGATATCTAATTAATATAGCTAGACAAAAGCCAGTAAGAACACCAAGCAATGACAGAAAGCACCAGCACCACATACTTGAGGTAGTCCTTCGCGCTAAATAAACCATTCAAACTCTAGCCATTGAAAAAGATTTTTACCAACTCAGCATATAATGATCCAACTCATAGCACCAAGAGAAACGCCCCAAGCAATGACCCTTTCAGCACTTCTCTCTGTTATAATAAATAAGATTTACATCCACAACAAGCATTTAACAGTATGGTTCCATGACAGAACATGAGGCACCGGTGTTAAATTTAGCTTCAGGGTGCAAGTCAGATGAGTTGGTGATGAATGAGCAAGGACTGCAGATCCATGGGGATCTGATGCAATTTTTTTAGCACTTCTGTAGTGTGTGGGTAGAATTTAAGTAAAAGTTTTGGAGTATCCTACTTCTGGCAACTTTTGTAATTTTATCACAAGCCTCGTGCTTTTCGGTTTCCCACCGAGGAGCTTCAGCGGTTGGAGTCAAAGGAAAATTTCCATTTTCCTTCCTTCACGAAGTATCTAGCGCTAGCGATTACCACAACAAGCTTGAAAACACAGGTTCTCAAAAGCTGGCAAGGCAACCGAGGCAGTTAAGTGTAACACAGTCATCACTCCTGAAGGCAGCTCGTGGAGGCCATCGCTCTGATTTTGTCAGCACTCTCTGCTGACAGCAACTGAGCCGGGGAAACTACTGCAGGTCGCTGATACTTGCTTCCCAGTGGAAATTCCCAAGGGTCCTTCAGCCTTTCCCTCTACAGAAGGCAACACAATACACCAGGTGACAGCGTGTGGGGTTTGGTGTCCTACGAGACAGAACTTTTCCCCGAGCCAGGCAAAGGCAGGGCAGGACCCCTCGGCTCAGCTCAGCCCTACACTGTATTTCTGGGATTTTCCTCTAACCTGAGCAGGCAGACAGCGAAGAATCCATAATAACTTCTCTCCTTTCCCTATTGTCTTCTGTGCTGAAAGGATCCCAGTTTCCACAGACACCAAGCACTAAATATGCATGAGGTACGTAAAATATCCAGTGGAAAGGAGAAAAGTGTAAGATTAAAGAAGTCATACTTATCGAAGCAAAGCGATGCAGGCAGAAAGTGCACGTAAAAACAGCTGCATCCACCACGTTATACTGCATAACTTTCTGGGATTGCATAATTAAAAACCATAAGCAATGCACAGATAAGGGTGAGCATCACAAGTGTTACAATTTCCTGTCTTCAGCCTGCAAAATTTCTCAGGCTTTAAGCTACAGCAACTGCTTTCTATTTCTGAGACACTAAGGATGGCCACTTGTCCTGTCTTTCAAGGGACTGACCCTTATTTCATTCATTTACACCCGAGTAAGACAAACCCTTACTCCATTAGAAGTAAACACTGAGCTAATTGAACAGGCACAGAATCCAGCCCGAAGAAGCACCGTCACTTAACAAAACTAACCGCAAAACTAAAACCAAATCAAAAACATCCTTCCGACCCCTCTCCTTTTACGTTCTCCCCTCAACTGCGCCTCTGGAATAAAAATAGCAGATGTGGCGTTACTGATTTTTTTTTGTTGTTAAGGTTTGCCCCCTTCCCCCCCCCGCCCCAGAATTGGACGCAACCCAAGGTGTCTTGGGTGCAGGGATGCAGCACCCAACGAAGACAAACTTCTGGGAGGGCTCTGTGACCAACCAGGGCTTGCTGCATGTGGGTTCTACCGAGTTCCATCACAAAGAATACTTTCAACTACGGCTTACGAGCAGCACGGGTCATGACATCCCCGCCAAGTTTTGGAGAAGGAGGTCTAAATTTTAAGCCAGGTGTAAGAGGCTGCTAACGCAGAGCAACCCCAGCCCACAGAGAGCTCTGCTACACCCCGACCACGCCGTCTGCTGAAGCCGGCTGTGCTGGGTGCTGCCTTTTAAAGCACTGGAAAAGGAGAGCTGTAGAGCCCTGGGAACCGGCTTAGACTTCCAGAGGAGAACCAAGATGGAAAACCCTGTCAGAAGTTACAAACTGAAGACAGAAGAAGCCAGACAGCGTGGCAACAACCTGGGAGCAACCGAAAGCTGTGCTGTGACTTCATTCTCTCATAGGGACTCTGAAATGACTGAATCTGAACTATCTTTGCTAAAGCCTGTTTCGATTCCCTAAACCATTTTGTCATTTGAAATCGTCCTGTGTGCTTTGCATTTATGCACTGATCTTAAAACTAAAGGATTCCACATGTCTTTTAAAACTTTAAGTAGAAATAGCTTCAACCACCAAGAGGTAAATTTGAGAAGTATTGGTGGAACCGACCCCTAAAACAAGCGCAACCAGGACAATACTTTACATTGAGCACATTGCTGTTTAAAGGCGATTGTATCTTTCTATTTTATACTTAAATCAGCAATAAGCTGCAGCGCGTGTAGGGTCTGTTGGTCCCCTTCCCTCAGGCTGCAGGGCAGATGGAGAGAGCGAGATCTGACTGGAGCCCCAGTGTCACTTGTGACCTGCCGGGGGAGTTACCTCTCTGCATGGGGGACGTCGCCAAGGATAATACGTCCCATCAAGCAAATCAAGACACATCTCTACAGAAGAAAGGGCATCACCCCCTCAGCACCAAGTACAGAAGTTATTTTGTATAGATGGCGACATTTGCCGTAAGACTCATTTTAAACAAACTCAACAGCAATGTTTTCCGAGACTCATTTCTATCCTAAATGATCGGGACAAAAAGCCTCATATACCACCGACAATATATTAGCTTCTCTTCCTTTGAGAAAACAACTCAAGACTTGCCTGAAAATGAGTGCTTTTCTCTGTGACCCATCACGCCTCAAAGCACAGAAGCAATAAAACATAGTCCTTCATTACCACGCTGCTAGAAGGGGAATAATCTGCTGTCTCCCTGGATACTTTAAATTCAGTTATGAAGCTTCATCAGAAGTTTTTGGAAATATAAAATATAAAAAGGGTAAGAGAATCATACAGTTATAATGCTATGTGACTGATAATATTGAAGCTAGTATCCACCAAATTACTGAAAAATGAGAATATTTTCTTGTTGATAATATTGGTTGTCTAAGTTTTCAATTATTTTTCCTCATTAGCCAGAAGAGGTTTAGAACTTCAGGAAGATTTTCATTTTGCTGCTCCTGGAGATGTTAAGATACGTGTCCCCAGGGTGCTCGTCTCAATTAGGATTACACGTTCGGATTCTCAAGCACCAACTGTAGCTAATGTGAAAAGTGTATTTGAAAAAAAAAAACCCACCAAACCACCTTCTTATAGTTCTCGGTCCATGAGCAGAAGTTACAGCCCCTTCCTCGAGGCTCTGGTAGCGGGAACTGAAAGATCCCCCGGGACAGGAAAGAGCTGCTGGGTACGTGGTTGTGGGTGGTCAAAGCCTTCCGGAAGGATAAAACAGTGAAACAATTATTCTTCTAAAACAATAATTGTTAAATTGGTTACTGTTTCACAGCCTTAAGCTTTATCTTCTAAATCTTAACCTATTCTGCAGCGCCTAGAAGTTGCTTTTGTACATTCAGTGAGGGCTGCCTACTTGCAATTTTCAATTGTTTAAGCATGATGAAGGCTTTATGATGTAACATATTTATCAGAAGGCAACTTGTAACAAAAAATGTCTTTGCATTCTTTGACATTTCACTCTTTGGAGTGAAATTTTATTGAAATCACATCCAGATAAAAGGAAAATAGCTTTCACTTCATGGCACGCATTAGCTTGCCAATATCTGATTTCATTTTTTAAAGCTTGAAATGCAAAATAATAATATCACTTTATCCTGATTTCACCATCTTCTCTGAATGCTTTTTTGTTGTATTTTCAGGAAACTGGAAACATTCTGGAAGGGTTCAAACTAGACAAAAGCTGGATATGGTTTGTTTGTATGAAGAATTTTGTATACGGAGAGATTCAGCAGCAGGAACGTGCATGTTTCAGGAAATACCTAGTTCTCTTATTAAATGCTGCTTCTTTCAGTTTTTCAAAACCTGTGAAATGCATTATGTTTATTCCTACCTCAGATGCAGCAGCGGAAAAAAAAAAAACATTTTCCTTGTATAAACAGATTTGGATAGTTTGCAGAAATATGAAGCATTTATACAAAGATTTTGCTAAGCCCTGACTGCAAATTATTTTCAGTCCTAAGTCCTACATGTAAAGACTACAAAGAGTTTTACAAAGTGATTTAAATCCACGTTAAATTATAGTGAAAAGTATTCAAATTAGAATATCATTTTCGGTAATGAAATGAAGCTTAATTTAATTAAATTATGCATTTGGGCATATTAGAAATGTGTTTCCCTAACCATGTTTTGAGCCGTTGCTCCTAATTATTGCCTGGTTGTCCACTTGTCCCTCGTTCCTACCCAAGAAAAGTAATCACCCTAATGATACCTCAGCCCTTCAGCGCCGATGGAGTAACACAAACACGGCAAGTTTTCCATAACTCGTGCAAAAATCAATTCCACCCTCAGCATTAACTCTTGTTGAAATTCACTGTTACGCAAAGCACAAAATCCCACTCTCCCCCAGAAGCTCTGCCACCAATGAGCTCTTGACTCTTCAGTGAGGTCCCCGACTCCAAGGCTTTGCTGGGACCGCTCAGTTTCACCTCAAGACTGGGCTGCACCTCCTGGCTCTTCCCCGTTGCTTTCTGGCGTGGGTGGTGTTTGCCCTACCTATTGAACTACCTTTATCTCAGCCCACAAGATTTTTTTTTCGCCTCGCTTTTACTCTTCCGATTCCCTTCCCCATCCCAACTGGCGTGTCCCAGCCCACCGAGCATCCTCCTTGGTGGGACTCTTGGTGTCCTCCTGCCTTTCAATGCCAAGGGAGGCCGACAGTGCCCGATGCCTCTTGGCCGCAAGCAGACCATGAATGATGGTACAGTCTCCACGTAGCCTGCAAGTGATATTTTGAGCAGGCCCGTGCCTGCCCTGTCCTCACTGGAGACCGTGAGGTTTTGACATCAAATTTGAGCATGTACAAAAACCTTACACGGCCATCTGACAGGAGCTGTTGTGTGGTTGCAATGCTGAGAAGGGGTGAGCGTCACCCAAAGGACTTTTGCTTTGCATGATCTCCCACTGAAACCAGCTGACGTGCAATTTCCTAGTAGGAGGGTTTTGATCAGATATAGATAGATCCAAGGCAAATCACAAAATCCCTACTACAGGAAACCTTTTCTTGGCCACACGTGTCAGAGCAGCCCAGCAAACAAGAGATTACAGTGCACTGCCAAAGAGAAGGACAAAACCTTCGCATCTCTCTGCAAAGGGCTCACAAAAGGACTTGGCCTGTGCCACGGCCAGAGGCTGCCTCTGACACTGGTGACAACAGCAGTGACACCAGGAATGCAGGAACTGACCTAAACTCGTGCTCTTATCAGATGGTGCTGGCAGGATGGGCAGCCCTACGTCGGTGCTCCGAGAGCAGGTTCAGGCGCCGGATGAAGCTCTGACGCCCAGCTCCACCCTGTGGGACTCATAAACAGAAGCCAGAACAAATTCTGCCTGAAGGCAGGGACAATCCCACCGACCGGCTGACGTGAACAGGCAACCCTCTCATTGTACATCTTACCCGTCCCAGGACAGAGGATTATGGTCTTTCTGGGATACTTAGCCAACCCATGTGCAGAGAGAGTACAAATCTAAGTGTTTCCCCCAAAATGTGTTTCTAGAAGCGTGCTGGCAAAGGGAGGGTTCCAGCAGGAAAGCCCCATATCCAGTATTTATGGGTTTTCCTACCTTCTGGGAGCCAGTGCAGTGAGTTCACTGGTAACCTACAGCCTCAGTGTCGGTTGATACAGTGAGTCACAGCTGCTGGCCTGTTTTCTGACTGCTCACATAGCACCATTTGTTTCCTGTTGCACACAGCCTCCTATCCGGCTATAAAATTTTACCAGAAAAAAAAAAAAAAAAAGCCAAAAAAAAAAAAGCAGCAGCTAGATGATCACTCAGTGTAAAACAGTGCTGCCAGGGCATCTATCATTTTCACTGAAGTCAGCAAAACCTACAAGTAAATAGGGTCAGGCCCTCCCCCTGCAACAAACAGTTAAGTATAAACATAAGTGATTTTTTTAATTAGCCCCTTGCAGCGCTCACGCTCCCAGAAATGATGATCTGGCAGCAGAACTGCGAAACGAATGTCTCCCCCCCGTTACCCACGGAGCAGAGCGCAGGAAGACGCAGGCAACACCACTGCTTTCTGTCAAGGAGACGGGCAGCCAGGAAAGCGAATTGAAAAGAAAAAGGCAGGCTGCAACTTTTAAAAAATACTAACGTTTTCCATACTGCAATATAGTCTCTTAGGCAGAGGGAGAAGAAGGGAGCTCTTCCTGATTCCTCCTCACAACAAGGTAACCCACAGACATTGCCAAACTCTGGAGCTGGTCAAACAGTTTTGCTCAAAACAAAAAACAACAACAAAAAAACCCAATACCCCAGTTTATTAAAAAAATGAAAGGGGTTGGAGCATGTGCTATGCAAAGCACGGTCTTTATTCAAGCCCTCTTTCCCCCACTAATTTAAAAAAAAAAAAAAAAAGGTGAAAAGTTCAAAATTGCTTATCTGGACTTTTTCAAAATGATGATCCTTTTTTTCCACCTGAAATAACATTTTTCTTCAACATCCTGACAACAGGGTGATAACTTCTGAAAAGCTCAAAATCAAAATAAAACTTTTCACCCGAATGCGTTTTTTTAAAATTTTCCTATTTGCTCGAAAATGTGAAGCGGTCCCTGACTCGTGGTCAAGCCAAGCTCTATTTCTGCCCTCTCCTGCGGAGCAGCCCAAAAATACAAATGCTGTTCAAGGCACTGGAAGCCTCGATCTTCGGATGCCCACAACCTTTCAAGGCAGGTGAGGCAAGAGCTCTGACAGTGGCATGAACAGGAGAGCAGACTTAAGGGTAATACAAGAAAATAAAAAAACAAAGTCAAACAATGGGTTTTCGAGAAGGAGAAGGAAAGAGCACCCTTGCCAGAAGGAAGCAGCAGTGGCCATGGAGGCCTGAGCCCCGAGGTGGTGGGCAAAGGCATCTGGTCCGAGTTCTGGGCTGCAGAATGGGGACGTTCATGCCCACAGGACAGCACTGGGAGGCTGTGCCTTCCTCAGACTCAGAGACCAGACTCTGCCCCACAGCACAGGAGGACACAGCAGGGGATTATAAAATCTGCCCCTGGCCCTGAGCTACCAGAAGCTTCTGCAGATGCCCCAGTTTCTTAAGGAGGCTCCACCTTTAAGAAGCAGCTAAAGCTGTTCCCACAACTACGGGGCTGACTCTCCCTCAGCGGCATTTTTGGTGACAGCCCTGTTTGTGCAATGCTGACATCTGCCCATCAGGACATCTCCCCCCAGATGTCACACAGAGGGACGGGAGGTAAGCGCTGGACCACGCAAATGACCCGTGAAGTGTTACCCGATGGACCATGAGCATAAACTGGGACGCAATCTCCCTGCCACCGAGAAGGGACTGACGGCGCAGCAGCTGGGTTGCTGAACTCCCATCAGATAACACGAGCGGTGAACTCCTATTTGAGATGAGCCTGAAGTCAGACCACACTCCACAGGGTTTCAGAGGTGCCACCACGCTACCCTATTCCAACCCATATTTACTGACCAGCCAACTCCAGCGTCTCCTTCCTTCTCGCCGCCTCTCCCCAGCATCCCCCCTCAGGAGGCAGGTCATACTCCTGACAGCAAGCTTTTGAAATTTGCAGCATATAAAGGCAACACAGGGCAAAGCAAAGGCAGTACCACAGTTTTTCAAGAGCAGCTTTTGACCTCAGCGTCTTCTCACCCCAAACCCAAGTCAGCGGTCATGGGAATCTCCTCGACTCCAGCCTGCCAAATCTGGCAGTCTAAGGGGATTCTCCAGGCTCTTTAGGTAATAGAGAGAGACAGGACCTGCCAAGGACAGTTTAACCCACTCAGGTCAGAAACCTGTTTCTTCCCTGCTGACTACAGAGATACCACTCAGCTTTGACTCTGTGACAGCTTTGACTGCTCATCTGAAACGAGGAGGGATGACTACTGATGTCTCACACACATCTGATCCTGGGAAAGCCAGCAAGGGACAGCCACTTAAAATTATTT
>JAOXNO010000052.1:29072365-29104228 GCA_028565335.1 Limnodromus scolopaceus | reverse complement strand
AACAACTCTACATTAATTATGCCTCCCCGTTTGAGTGAGGGAACAATCACATTTGTTTTCACAGAGAGAGTTGAAGACTTGCCGGACAGGCAGGCAGCAGCTACACTAACTCGGGGAGCACTTTATTTCCAGCCTCGTGCCCCTTCTGGATCTCTGGGTAACTGAACATTTTTTGCTCTCTTCCTGTCCCAACTTCTCAGTTCTCAGCGTTTTACTACAGTAAGAGTCCGCAGGCTAACGGAGATACCTTGATGACTAATTGTTCTCAGCCTCAGGACAAAGATTCTCTATTTGCTGTTACAGATCCTGTGTTTCAAGGGGGTTGTGTTACTCCTCCCCTCCTTCCTTACATTTTCATCAGCAGAATGCGAGTTTGATTCATGCAAGCCATGGATTTCTTTGCCTACATTCTGAAGTCTCAAGTAATGGAAGGAGAAAATTCAGCAGTCCCAGAAAAGAAGGGAAATAATTTATACCCGCGTTAAAAGAAAAAAAAAAAAAAAGTCTATGACTGTAACCACTATGGCAGGGTATATTTTGGGGGGATACCAGTTTGATTCCAGATACAGCAGGCAAGAGGGGCTCCTGGCTATGCTAATGGCTGTAAAGCTGCTGCAGATGCAGAAACCCAATGGCAGATCACATACCATGCCACAAAATGCTGGAAGGACATATGCAAATATTTTTCTCTTCAGCCTGAATGCAAAAATTTGCACCTTCCTTTCTGCCACCTGTACTTGAACAGTTAATTGAACCATGCAAAAAATGACCCTGGGTATCATTCCACTAGTGCCAGACCAGGCTCTAATTAAAAAAGGAAAAATGAAATCTACCCTCCAAGACTCAAAAAAATGTGAGGCAACTCGCAGCTTTAAAGGGGAAAAAAAAACCTCCCCAGCATGGCAGAGGGAGAAGTGTCATGTCACAAGCGCTGTGTATGTAGCTGTGATATTACACGCCTTCTGAACATGCTGTCATCATGAAAAATGCCTGACAGACAGCAGCCCAGATCTGGGCAGGAAGACAACTTTGTTAGCTTCAGGAAGGAGCACTGTGCAGGCAAGAAAGGTCAAACTGCATGATCAGGGCTGATATTTGTAACTAAAACAAGCTAATCTCGGGATTTAGTATCAAATCTTGCCATGTCTTTTTTTTTTGTAAACCCCAAAATGAGAAGCATCTACTGATTGCTGTATTAATTTAACACCTGATCTAATTCCACAGGATTAGCAGACTCTTTCATTTTTAATGGGATTTTTTTTTTTTAAATGTCAAAACTCCATGCTTTTTAACAGCATTTACGTCCTTGCACAGGAGGACTCTTCTTTTCAAAAACCTTATCTTTCAAATACCCATGAAGTAGTTTTTGTTTTATCCAAAAATCGATGGACAAGCGACCAAAAATGTCTGGCCCAGCTGGAACAACATACCAAGAAGAGCAGCCAACAACATGAGAGTGTTTTGCTCTGAGCCTCAATTACAGCTCTCGCCGCGTCTCTCTCTCGCCAGAAGCAGCCAGCCCCCCTCTTCTCCCTCTCCCACAGAACTGGAACGAAGCAGCACGAAACGGGAGGTGTTGTGTCTTCAAAACATGAGTTAACAACACGCTTTATTTAGCCTGCTCCTGATATTCATCCTAGGGCTCACGGCAACCCAGCACACCAAGGTGTTCCACCACAGTCCCTCTGCATCCCACAACGTAGGAACAAGAGAAATCCCTCACAATCACAACACAGATCCCAAAAGAATATTATGAATCACTCTGGGTGTACTTCTACCAGGTCATTATTTTCTTAACAGACCTAGTAGATTTCAAAAGGTTTCATTCAGAAAGATCCCCTGGAATCCTAA
This sequence comes from Limnodromus scolopaceus, assembly GCA_028565335.1. Taxonomy (NCBI): domain Eukaryota; kingdom Metazoa; phylum Chordata; class Aves; order Charadriiformes; family Scolopacidae; genus Limnodromus; species Limnodromus scolopaceus. The sequence continues at coordinate 29,102,377 of JAOXNO010000052.1, read as the reverse complement.
TAACTCTGTCTGGATCCAGCAGTAGTCCAATAATCCCTCCCCAGAGAGGGTAAGGACACATTTATTTGCAAATAATACCCTGCAGAATTCTCTATGGAGAACTAGAAGGTGAAGGGGTGTGTGGTGGGGAAAGCCTGACCCGATGGACATCAGTCACACCTTCTGCTTATTCATAAGCCTTGATCCAGCATGCGAGGTGCCCACTGCTGCAGCAGAGAGAAATACTGATCCCTTCTGGCTGCAGTGCTGGGATCTATGGACAAATGGAAACAGGCCTTTTGTCCTGGCAGAAACAATTACAAATCCAGTACAAACTGGGGAACGGAACTGGCGCCTTCCTGAGCTGTAACCTACGGAACATGCCGAGCCTGCACCGCACCTCGGCTGGGGGGTCCCCGGGAGCATCCCGCAGCCCAATGCACTCTGGAGAGCCGCCTGCACACAGGCACAATGCTCTGAACTCAGATTTCAAACCCTCTTGCCACTTGTGGTTGCCTGTGGCCTCCTAGGAAAAAAGGCTGCAGGCCAGGCTGCAGGCTCAGCATCGCTCACAGGACATGCCAGAAGGGCAGCCAGGCTACAAGGAGGTGGCCAGGGCTTGCCCAGGGTGCTGAGACCCATCCAGGACACATAAGGGCAAGTTGTGGGGTTGTGTAGCTGCCTTTGCAGGTCACCTCTGGCCTTCCCTTCTTACTCCCCCTCAGGTGAAAAGCCAAAGTGTGATCATTCCCACGATTGTTTCCTAAAAGACAAAGCAGCTGCCAAACCCGTACCCCAAACCCACTCAGAGTTAGGGTTCCACAAGTTCCCTTCCTCATCACGACGCCAGTGCAAAGAGCAAGGACATCATTAGCAGTGCTGGGCTCCCATCCCGGCTCTGCCACAGAGCTGCTGTGGGACTCGGGTAATTGTGCCCATTCCCCAGGCCTCAGGTCTCCTCAACACACTCCCTGCCTGGGGTGCCTCCCCTGTGAGCCGTCAGGCACAATGAGATCCCGATCTCTGCAGCAGCAGCTCTAGGTACTGTAAATAACGATAAACACCTTCATGTCACCTTCTGGACACCTATCTTACAACATTACACCTATCACAAGGCATCATCACACCAGCACAACATGCCAAAAGACATTATTTAGGACAATAAGGCTGAGATAAATCAGATGATGGGTAAAAAAACCGAGTATTACTACAACCAGCCCGCAGCACACTGCGTGGAGCCAGATGAGAATGACAGGTTATTCGTTCCAGCTGAGTGCTGGCCCCACGCAAGCAGCCTGCAGAGCCTGCACAGGTTCCTCGGGTGCTCTGGGAAGATGGATTAGCTTTGGTGATGTGCCACAGTCATGCATACAGGCCCAGGACAAGTCTGGTGTAGTGTCCTGCTGCCAAGCTCCTCCTCAGAAACAGAAGTGCTGTGACAGGCGAGGGAGAGGTATCTCAACGGCTCCGGCAGGGCCAACCTGGACACCGTCCTGATGCTGGTGGCTGGCCCTGGGCACACAGTCCTCTGGAGCACAGCGCCAAGAGCCTGGAATTGGCCTTGGTGGCACTACAGCTGCATTTGTGCAGAGCTGCAACTGAGTGGGGCTCCTCAGAACAGCCTGAGCCCCCCAAAAACGGCTCTCGAGTGAGCCAGGCTGGGCGCGTGCACCCAGGACACACAGTCCACAAATCTTATCAACAGCCCGAGCTGAAGGCAAGCCACCAGCACTCAATTGTCCTCACCGACCCGATCACTCTGGTTTCAGACACGCTGCCTCTTCAGTGCAGATCTCAAAGGAAAACCGATGCCCCAGGAGCACGTCAGGAAATACACAAGTAACATGGTGCACGTGAGCTGCGCGTGGAGTTGGCAGAAATCTGTATTTCTCATGTGGGAAGCTAATCGTCATTTGAACTAGGAAGGAACAAGTGCAGACCCACTCCGAATGGCAGGGCAGGCTGGGGCGTGTGGCTGTCATGGGCATTTCCATTTCATTTTCCAAGGAATACCCGTGCAGCGCTGGCTGTGCTAAGAGGATGGGTAGGCTGGAGCCCCCACTGCCTGCTGCTAAACCTACGCCCACTTCTCGGGGCTGTGAGAGACCGTGCCTCCCTCCCCACCCCAAGTTTCATGATCTATATTGAGAAGACAAGGGCTGAGAGTTGGTATGGAAAGGGGAAGTGGCTCATTCAGGATCCTAAAGCAGAATAGGAATAAACGGAACATCTGAAACTCCTGCCCTCAGTCCTGGTACTTTCTGGATCCTGAGACCACAACTCAATTTACATTCTCCAGGCATTACCTCCAGGAGGTAAGTTGTGGTGCAATTTTGGACTGAAAAGATGTATTGATAAGCAACTGGCTTCAGAGGCAAAGGTATTCCTTGGGCTGAGGTCCTGAGTTATAAGAACGTGGCAGTGCCACTGAATTGAAGACACACACATCAGAGAGCGTGCCGACAGCCAAAGCAGCAGAAGGGAGACTAAAATCTCCGCAGCAGTGAACTGGAGACCAGCACTCTGCTGGGTGGGGGCATTAGTGGAACTCCCTGTGTCATTTCTCTCTTGGTGTTAGAACTACCTCGAAAAAAAGCAGTGAGCATCTTTCTGGGACCAAGTGGTACAGAGCATGGCTTACCTGGACAATTAGCTTGTTTTCTTTATCAGGTAGAATTCTGTAGGTATAAACGCAATTCCGGAACCTGGAACAGATCAGAGGAGATGTGATTAGAACATCTCCAGAAGGGAATCACACCATGGTACCCCTCCCCATGAGAAAAGGTATTGGAAGATCCTGAGACACATACATGGCTTCATGGGCGACGGTTTTAAACATTTCTCTTCATTTCTTTCCCTGCAGTCTGTGAACTAACACAAACTTAATGTGTTCCTGGTCACTAAGACACGTTTGCAGATGTCACTGCAGAAAGTGGTATCAGCATCGGCCTCAGAGTGAGTTATTCAACTCTTCTTCTGGCCGGAAAGAAAGAAAACACCAAATGGCTTTAGCTATCAGTTGAGTGGGCGTCTCAGGAAGGAATGAAAAAGCAGAAATCCAAAAGACACAGGGCCAAAATCAGCAATGAATGAGTAAATTGAAGGGCTAGTATGTGCATTGGCATGTATTGGAAAAAAAAACAAATAATAGATTTCAGCTAAATCACAGTAAGACAGCTGATTGCTAAGCACATTTTCATGTGCAAAACCTAAACCACAGCCTAAATGAAAACCCGTGGCGCTGTCGTGGTGCGGATGCACACTCTACGTGTGCATCTGTAAATCAGCCACAATGAACATTTTGTCCCAGCTAAACTCAGTTAGATTCAGTTCTTATTTAAGGGGGGATGGACGAGCCTTTTGCCCAGTGGAGGGCCACAGTAATGCCCAGGAGCCCAAGGGAAGCCTGAGCAGTGCTGTAACGTGGTAAGCGTGACCTCCCTTCAGCAGCTGCTGAGCTTTGTGGAGCTTGCCCAAGAAGCCTTGACTAAAAAATGCATTTTTACTTTTCTCCCAAGTGAACAGACCGATCAAATCTTTGAAGTCACCTGCAAAGCACTCCGTTAAAAGACACAATATGGCTTTAAAGCCAGCAAACGATGCTGGTTTCAACCCCTTCCTCTCAATGGCAAAAATGGAATCCACTCTCACAGCTTCCTTGGTTGTAACAGAAACACCGCATTACCTGTGGAATCATCACGAAATGTGGGCTGAGGTCAGCCCCCCAGCTTGGGGGATCAGGCAGATCAATAGAACACCCTCATCTCATTTGCAGTTATGTTGTGAGTTCTATTCATCATACGCCTTTCAGAATCACCCCATGCAGGAGAGAGATCGCCGGGGATTCCAGGCAGCCTTATACAAGGAGCCACAAAGAGCGATTGGAAATGAAAAGAAATTACGCATAAATCACAGCCGAGGTTTTTTCCAGGGCGTTTGGAGGATTTTGTCATGCAGCCACACGAACCTGTACCTTTTGATCACGTTAATGCAAAGGACACAGAGGAATTAGAAACTCTCCCAGCGCTCGGTACCGCTTCCCTAAGCAACGTAAGACCATTGCAAAGGCACCTACTCATGCACACATCGGAGGGTCTGACACAGGGCTGGGAGCCACAGACATGGTCCCCCAACTTCTCTGGATTGCCAAAACGCTGCTGATTTCACCCAAGCCCGGGGCAGTAAGGCCAAATGAGGATATGCCCCCAGAAAGGGTATGGGGTTTGTATTTATCTGTCAATGCAGTTCTCTTACACCATTTCCTCCTGCTGATATGCAAACGGGGCTAAGCAGAACTGCTCATGCAGCTGATGAGAGAAAATTGGTGTGTGTGGAGATTATGAAACTGATAAACAGAACCAGCTCAATGGCTCTTGCGTCACAAGCCTCCTTGTTACCTTCACAGAAAGCACCCCATCCCACAGGCCTTACAAGGCTGCTGTCATAATACTTCTGAAGAGGTTTAAGCTGGGGTCAGGTAAGATCAGTGGAAGAGCACGGAAAGAAGGGCTGTTGGGTGAGACTAGAGCAGGGAGGAGCACTTCCTAGGATCAAAAGCAGAAATCCTCTGGATGGAGAAGACTGGGAGTCTTCCTCCATTTCTACCCTTAGGCTTTCTCTCCTCAGCATCCTGACTGTCAAGTTATGTGGTCCCAATTACTGTCGCATTCCAGGCCCTCCCTAAAAACTGGGTTGAGTTCAGAATTGCTCAACCACTGTTCAGGTTGTCTGGGGAGAGGTGGCAGGGTGTGTGTGTGCAGAATATAAGAGCGGCCTCAGCTTAAAGATGTCTCCAAGTACTTTGTCATCTCTCTGTCCTCTCATCCAGCCAGAGGAGGAAACGAGACAAGGCTTGTGTTTTCTCTTTCCTCTCCTGCTGTACATGGTTTTTATGCACAAGTGATGATGTGCATACTGTCAGCGCCTGGAAATCCTCAGCAGTGACCTCTCAGAGGGATCCCAAAGCTGCAGCTAGCCTTTGAGGGTCATCTCTGGAAGCGTCATTTATCCTGCAGCCATTCACACACCAACCACCAGCAGGAGGTCCCCTGGAGGAACAATACCAGTTCAGGTACAAGCAGGCTGCGAATGCTAAGGAGGCTGGTTTTGGCTTCAGGATCCAGGCGTTCCCTTCCAGGTAAGTTAAAAGAGTCCGTTTCTTGTCAATAAACCAGCAGATCAAATGGTGCGGGAACAGAGAAAGGAGGAGGAAAAGGGTTTTTCTTCTTGCCTTTTATGGGGCAGTGTGACCAGCGGCGGGGAGGACAGCAGTGCAGGGGGAGGAGCGTTCCCGCTGCCACTGCTGCTTCAGCTCTCTGCTAACCCAAATGCTGCTGCGCTGGGTTTCAGAAAAGGAGGGGAGACGCTCCGAGAAGGCCCTGCAAATGCACCTCCTTCACTCCCCTGCATTTATACAAACCCTGTTTTCCCAAAGCAGCTCTTCAAGAAAATCACTTGTTTCGTTCTATGATATAATAACCGCTTTTGCTGGATTTTGACTGATGTGCCCAATAAATATTAGACCTTTGCAGAATCTGACACTTCTTTTTCAGAGCAAATTTCATGGTTTTTTGTTTGCCTTATCTATACACAGTTGACATTTTCTCACTTTCAACATAATTCTCTTTTTGTGAAAGCCTTTTGCAGTCAGGCTTTCAATCCCCCTCCCTCTCATTCTCTGTCTCCAACCTCTGTTTTTTTTGAACAAAAGTGACTGAAGAGCTCAAACTTCAAACACGCTCCAGTCAATAAAACACAGCTGAAACTGATACATCTCTGAGGAGGCTTTCAGCTTCAGCAAAGCTGCCCCTTTTTGTCAAGGTGACATTCAGAGGGAAAGACTTATTCACCACCCTTAACCCTTCCTTCCCCTTCACAAACTAACTGTGAACCAGCATAAGCTGGAAGCTTGTCGGGTGCTCTGACTGAAGTTCGTGTGACGTTTCTCAGACTGTAATTAACGCACCACCGATCCGGCCGCTCTTGGCTGACGAGGCTGGGTGCTCCCCGTTTCTTTAATCAAGCCCTTCTGCATTGGCCACCTCAGAATGGATTTAAGAACATAACCTTTGGCTCCCGGTTCAGAAAATCCTGGTCATGATATTGTTTCTATTTCCTGATCCCATGTCTCTCAAGTCACAAAAGGCTTTCACAGTTGGCCGCGTAAACATTTACAATGGAAAAACTTATGCAAATGCACGTTAGTGGACAGTTTTACAGCACCTTCCCTTTCTGTAATCCCTACCATCACGCCGTAAAAAAGTTTTGTGTGCATACTGGTTACAGGGCGAATCGGAGGGGTCACACTAAAAACACTCAATGGCAGCAACAGTCTATTTTAGTAAAATGTTCCCCGACTTGCAACTTGGGCCCTCGGCCACCGCTACATGATTGCCCTTCCTTCCTCCTGCCTGTCCTGGCAATTCATCTGCAGCCGCCCCTCTTTCTCCTCTGCCCCCTCCAGAGAGACAGAACTCTTCCCCGCCGTGGTACAGGCATCTTCAGGGGCAGGTAGGGAGGCTCTCGGCACGCTGTGAACGCCCCCCCCCGTCGCCCAGCCACCCGCCTGGGGACAGCCCCACACCTACGCACGCAGGGCAGCCGCCCGGCCCCACGCTCCTCCGCAGATGAATCCCCTGCAGCAGACTGCTGCCGCCACCAAGAATTCCGACCTCAGCGACAAGCTGTTTGACCAGAGTTATAAACAGCAGCACCACCTCCACCGCTGCAAAGAAGCACGCTTTCGGAAACAAACTGCCCTCGGAAACTTGCTTGCAATTTCATGGTGGGGGGGTGGGGATAAGGATGAAACGAGATTTATTAACATCCTTCACAACGGCAGCAAGGAGGATCTGACAAGGCAGAACAGGGTCCCACAGAGGCCCTCTTGATCTCTCCTAAGCAGAGAGCGACTGTCTCGTCTCTCTGAAATGCAAAATAAAAAGCCTCAGACTTTACCCATCTCCTCTTGCTCCTGCCCCTCCAGGAATAACACCTGCCCCCCAGAAACCCAGGGCAGGAGGCCTTGCTCTCTTGGTCCCCAGCCCCAACCCAGAGCAGGAGGGGGGTCAGGGCTGCCAGCACTTCTTTCCCTGTTTCCCACATGAAAAATTTACCCCCTGTGAGCCACACGAGTGATGTTGGCAGAATCGCCGCCGTGCCGGGTGTCCCACACACAGCTCCAGGAACTGTTTCAAGCCTTTTGCTGAATGGGACAGGGCATCGTACAAAGCAGGTGGGTCAAACACACACACCGGAGCAGAGCAGGAGAAGTGCCCGGGAGGGTACCAAGCTCAGAACTTGAGTTGTTAAATGTAAATACCTGACCCAAGTTATTAACAGGCTCAAAGAGGTCAGGAGGTTATTTTTTTTTTCCTCAGAGCACACCTGCAGTCTATCATGGATTATTCTCTCCTTTTGAACCAAGGGGCCAGGGTAGCATGAGCAGCACGGCAGTGAAAGAACATGGGTCTGCTCAACCTGGCCCTGCTCCCAACCCTTCCCTACCCCGTGGCCCGCTCTGGTGGAACCAGCCATGCTCCGAGGTGGGCTCCTCCTCCCCAGTGGGCACCGTGGCCACCTGCCTCCCTGTCTGCCGGGGAGGACACAGGGGGCAACACCCTGCAGAAGCCGGGGCAGAAGCGTCCCTGCGAGGCGCGAGGCTGGAAGCCGTACTTACAGCACGCAGAGTGCGTACGCCGAAGCGATGGACTCGCTGGCCCGCACAAGGAAGCTGCCATCCTTGCCTATTTTGGAGAGGAGGTCCTCGGCTCTGGAGCGAGTGATGTTGCCGTGGTACCAGCCCTGATCCATGGCTGGAGCGGGAGGAACCCTGAATGCCAACAGGGGAGCTGCCTGTGTGTAGCGATCAGGCAGCTTCAGCTCACCAGCTTCCTGTTTCAATAGTGCAGAGAGGGAAAGGAAACTCAGCCGCGGACAACTTCCTCAACTCAAACAGCTCAGAGAGTGAGCGTGACATGTTCCTGCAGCCCCCGCGCTCCCTCTCCACGCTGCAGCTGGGGCCACCAGCCAGCCCGGGTTCCCTGCCTTTCCCTCCCCCTTCCCGGTACTCTGCCTCAGAAAAGCCCCAGCCGGGGATCCCTTCTGCTCCCCCACCCATTCAGTCCCCCCGGCTTTGGTGGCCTGCCCTCCCATTTACGATCACTTGCCAGACCCGTTGAGTTTCCACCTTTTTTCCTGTCTGTCCGTCTGTCCTACCCACTACAGGTCTCCACGGGGAATAAACAAATCCCAAACTCATCAGAAACACACCGTGCATTAGGATACTTAACACTGACTGCCCCATTCCTGCCTTGTCTAGTCCTCACATCTAGCTAGGTATGAGACTTTAAAGATATTTTTTTAAAAAAAAATATTACCCGTGCGTGTTTCCATGCACAGAAGCAGACTTAGAGGCTGATTTGCTCTGGGGATTTGTGACCAAAACTCCCTGTCAGCCACTGTGAGATGGATTCAAAGATCTTTCCTCCTCTAAATCCCCAAAGGTGGGATGGAGCAAAGCCATTTCTGGCAACCTGCGTCAGCGGAGGGAGAACTGGAGCTTTCACTTCCCTTTTCCTTGTCTGTACATCTGCCCCGTGCCTGTGCTGTGTGGCATGCTCCCTGCTGCATCTCCAAGGCAGAGCAACCAGGGGCACGTCTGCAGCAAGCAAGAGAGAGCAGCCTGTCACTGAACCGGGAGAAACTCGAATTTGTGGGTAACAGAGAGGGAGAGCGAACCAGTACAGCCCAGCGTTCACCCCTGCCTGCCTCCCTGGTGCTCTGGGTTATCCAGGCATCTGGCTCTGCAGTGACCAGCTTCATCTCTGCTGTTGCGGGCACCAGCGATTCAAAACTGTGCGGCCAGCACAGGACCCTGCTAAGGGGGCAGCACGGCGATGATGTGCAGGGCTTCCTGTCCACGCTGAGCAAGCCCCGTCCACAGATCAAAATTAGCTCAGCTGGACCTGTGCCTTCCAGCTTCACCCTGATCCACCCAGGGCTTCAGGAGCCAAACTCCCATGGATTCGGGTGCCTAAATGGTGTCAGATGCTGAATGTTATGAAGTGGCTCTGCACAGACAGCAGCTGTAAGCTCTTGTAAGCCACAGAGTGGTTACAAACCCTGTTCTCCCCCACTGTGAAGAGTATCTGCACACGGCAAAGGGTTTGTGCAGCTCCTTTGATGGTCCTGCCTGGCCACAGCGTGCTGCTGGCCTCACCTGTACCAGCTCCTTGGGATGTCTGATACCTAGAGCAGCTTGTCTGGAGCAGAGTTGCAGCAGCAAGCACAACAGCTCTGAATGTCAAGCCACGGCTTGACCTCACCACGCTCTCAATGCAAGGGATCCATCTGTGGATGCAAACTGGACAGAGCTGCTGCACAACATGAGTTTTGCTGGAAGGAAACTGTGTTTGGAGAGCTCCTCCTGATCTACTGCAAGCTAACAAGAAGTAAAAGAGAGGTACAAGCCCTGGTCAGACAGCTGAAAGACTGATTAGCTGAACAGTTAATTCGTAATTCCTATCTTACCCACCACTGACTTCAGTTTTTAGCAGCTGCTGCAGTTTCCTTCAAATGAGAATCCCATGTCCAGCCACACTCAATTCCTTGACTTGGAGGCATAAGGGGATGGGATCCAAACACATGTAGCGACCGTGGCAATAAGATGTGCAGGCTTGTTTCTGTATTTCTTGGTTCTAGAAGAAAGCACAGCACAGCTCCAGCTGCTCAAGAGGTGAATCCCAATCCCCTGAAACAAACAGCTCTGCGATCCCTAAGGGCTCATTCAGGACGCTGCCTGAAGATGAAACGGCGCCTGTTCTAGTTACTCGTGGCACAGGCACGTGAGCTCTGCAGGGCTGGAGAAGGACCGGTCCCCACCTGGTCGGCACATGGGCCTGTGCGTGTCCTGAAGTACCTGACTCCCAAAGGACAGGGGTAACTGCTTCTGTCCCACACAGAGACAAGAGGCTGCTCTGCAGCGGAGACTTACAGCGCTCCTTTTCTTTCCACTCATGCCTATGCCAGAGAAGACTGGTGAGCAGATCTGAGGAAGAAGAGCTTAGAGAAGTTATCTGGAGGGGAGCTAGGGTGTTTGCCATGGAGGGGGAGTGCAGTCATCAGCCTGCACCAGTGACACGCCAGGCGATACTACCAGTGTAGCCAGCACAGCCCTAGTGTTTCCACAAGGAACAGGATGTGCTTTTGACAGTCTACACCGTCATCCCACCACCATGTAAGAGCTACCCTCGTAAAAGAAAAGAATAATGGGTACATCTGTCAGACAAATCCAACCCAGGCTCAACAGAAGCTTTTAGGTAACCGCAGCAGCAGCAGTATTTCATTTAAACTTACTTGAGAGAATGAGGCCACAGACAAAGAACTGGGACACATTTTGATGTTGGATAAGAAAAAAATGCAGGCCTGGCAGTCTACGGACAAAGCGAACACCATTTTCCCCCCATGTTAGGGTATTATTTCAAGCCATCTCTCATACATTGTAATAAATGCTTTATCTGAACTGGGTTTGCTACAGATGCCCAGGTAGTGTTGTAGCAGCTGGCTGTGAAATCACCAGCCTGCCCGGGACCAGTGGATCAATATTGTCTGTAGCATCATGCAGGATGCGCGTTGGTCACCCAAAACCCCTGTGCAGTGCCTCAGCAAGGGCACTTCCAGGCTTGGTCAGATGGAAAGTTCTCGAATATACATTTTCATGTCACAAAACAAAAGTTTTTCATCGTCTGGCTGACGAGGGAAGTTAAGCCTACAGGACAGCAGTTAGCTTTGCTGAAGTCTAAATATAACATTCCCTCATCAGGCATCAGTAACAGGCTACTGGCCACAAAAGTGTACTTAAGACTCTGCCCTACATCTAAAGAACACATGAGTAATACCTACAAAGTACTGGTTAGTTGAGCCACTCTGTGCTACTCCAGCCCAGTGTGTTACTGACCTGCTGCTTAGGAAAGGCTTGGCAAATTACCAGCGTATTCGTGAAGGCCAGGAGATCTCTTCACTCCCTTGGTACCCGCAGCCTCCAGGTGCCCTGAAACAAACCTAGATAGTGAGAAAAATCAGGGCCCCTTCTCCCACCGCCCCCAAAAGCTATGAGCAATAAGAAGCAAGGGTGGGGACACTGAGCAGAGACCCGCAGACCTGAACTGTGACAGTGCAATGGGTCCTACAGGACCTGCTAGTGTGCCCCAAAGGGCAGGCGTTCCGAGAACACTCTGAAAAGCAGGTATTTTTCTTCACCAATACAGTAAACAAACAAACATATTTTCCTTAGAGCCGCCCCACACGTGCACACACACAGAATAGATCAAACAAGCACAGGCTGGTTCAAAAAGCAGAATTTTGTCCAGAGGCATGGGTAAAGCTTTCCCAGCTCCATCTGCTCTGACGTGTCTCCCTTGGTACCCATTCATTTCTGGTGACTCCCCTTTGTCTACTCACAGCATAATAGCTCCTTTCAAATCACACCGTGGCCTCAGAATAGTCTCTCTCTCTCTCTCACCAAAACTGGGGCTGTTTCCTTCAGAAACCTGCCGAAAAATCTGTCTGTTGGGAAGCCTTCCAGCTTGAGCCCTCGCACTCTGCTCTGGGCTTGGTCAGGTCCCCGTCCCACGTGCTGGAAGCTGGGTAATGTTGTTTGTTTGACACCTGGCCTCACAGACCAATCATACTGTGTAATAACAACAGCCAGGCTTGCGAGACGTTGGGTTGTCAGCGATAAGAGCAGTTGCTGTGGGGATGGATGACAGCTCAGCACTGGCGTTGGGAGAGAGCGGCCGGTTATTTCCCCTCCAGACCATAAATTGGGAGCTCCCTCTGCAGACCTGTCCTGATCCTGCAGTTTTGAGACAGGTACTTGCCCTGTCCCCAAACTGGGGTGGGGGGTCCTGATGCCCTTGCCCAGGGAGAGGGAGCAACTGGGGTACATGAGGCTGTGGTTTTCTTACACATGAGAAACTGCAGCCTCTCAGCGTGCTGTAAGTGAAAGGGCAAATGAGCAAGAGCGGTCATTTCATGGGAAAGGAGGAGAAGGCAAAGTTAGACAGAAGTCCCTGGAGGGGGGGTGCCTGGGGGAACTCAGCAAGGCAACCCCAAATCCACTGCAGAAGCGGGCAGGGAACATCCCAAGAGGAAGGCACCCCTTAGCCTTGCTGAAGTGAGAAAACAGCAAGCCCCGAAAGCACAAGTTGCCAGCAGCAGACTGCAGGAAGCAGCCCACCTAACCACAGCAGCTTTCTGAAGACAGGCAGAGGGCTGAAAGCCCAGTGTCCTCCCTAGCACTTTCCCCACCAACTTGCTAAAAACAGCTCAGCATAAATTTGCTGCCCTCTGTTCCCTTCCGGGCAGTCCCAACGCCTGTCACCCTGCACGTCCCTCATCAAGGCTGTCGGAGGCCCAGAGACGAGAGGCCCTGAGCAGAAGTCATGCTTGTTTTGAGCATGTGATGTTTAAGGTGGCAGCCAAAGGGAAAGGCGAGAAGGGAGAAACAAAAAAAAAACCACCCAACCCCAAACACATGTTCACTTTTAGTATGTTTAATAGACTTCGTAATCTACAGACGCCACAAGCCAACGCCAAACTAAGGGTGCAGGAGGAGTACAAAAACATCTTGCTGAAAGGTGAGAAGTGACAGTGAAGAGAAGTATTGGGAAAGGCGGTTTTTTGAGGGATGCTGAGGGAAAGGCTCAAGGGTCAGCACTCTGATGGAAAAGCTTGCTTCAAAGTGAACATGACAAAGATTATTTCTTCACATTGTTGGCGGGTCCCATATTCAAAGAGGCAGGAGAACAAGGGTGAGCCATCTGGCCCAACCCCCATGTACTGCAGATCCGAGTAAGCACACAGACCCTTGAAGAGGATGCTTGGTTTTGTCCAGTGTGCAGGGTTTAAAGGGCTTTTGTTGAGGTAAATTCCTAGATCTCTTCGGCTCCTTGGGTCTGTAGGATGAGCATAGAGCAACCAGCTATCTTGGCATATGGCATCACGGGGAGGTGGGAAAGCAGTGACACTTCCATGACATCCAGAGGGAGGTTCTACTAGCGTTTCAACCCGCTGGCCTCCCTCGAAGTCCACCCCGTGGTTGTAGCTGACAGCCTGGATCCTGGCTCCCCTGCTGCTCCTCGCGTTGCAGTAGAGGACCTTCCTGCCACAGGTGTGCACCTCCGCTACCTGGCACTCCACCGCGCTCTCCTCCCCCACGAAGTTCCCCATCTCCCACGTCGTCCCGTGGTCGGAGCTGATGAAGCAGAAGGCGTGAGGGGTGGGGTGCTGCTTAGGGTCCAAGATTCGATAGGCATAGGCAGGAATCACAAGGCTCCGGGCCTCGTTGAGCAGTTGCAACCCATGGCCCGGCCCCACTGCAAAAGTGGCCCAGTTCTTGTACTCTGTGCTAATGGTACCGTCGGTGACATCCTGGGCGGCGCTCCAGGTGCGTCCTTGGTCCATGCTCGTGACATAGCAGAGACGTACCAGGTTGATCTTTGTCCTGAGCTGATGCTGCTCAGAGATCTTTCCTGGAACGGCGATGAAGAAGAGGATCAGTTTCCCTGTGACCTCATCGTAAACAGGACAGGGGTTCATGGATCGGTGGTCTTTCAGCTGCGCACTGACAATGGTCTCCATGCGATTCCACTGCCAGGGCCCGTGCAAAGGGAGACAAGAATGAAACACACTGTTACAAACAGATCCACGTTACAGCGTAAGAATGCCTGGGTAAAAGTTGCAGAAGAGCACGAGAAGAACAGAAGAGAAGCAAGTTAGTGGACAGAGCCAGAGACGGGAAGACAATGTGCTGGCATCGCCAAACCTAAGTGAAAATTATTTGGATGACACAATGCACTTCACCAAACCAGTGGGTTATGTCCTTTTTAATTACTACTCACCGAGGAGCTGACAGGTCTGTGTCACAACACAGCCAGTGTCTGAGGACACTGTTTAAAAAACTACAGTAGCTGAATTTTCAGAAGTTCTCACAAGTACATGTATATATATATATATACACATATACATGAGACACACAGACATGCCCAGTGGCCAAAGTGTGCTGGTACAGACACTGTGCTGTGATGGTGTTTCTTAGGAAGTCAGACAGGTAACTCAGCCCTTTTCAAGTATCCTGGATGCTGACAGATTCCTTTCCATTCAGATTCCCATTCCTCCGTTTTGATCCACGTGGGAACGGGCATCCCAGCCTTCACTGAGGCACTTTGCTGGAGCTGACTGTGTGGCTTTACGCACTCTGGTGTGGAAATCTGGACCCCGAGTTGTCCAACACAGAAAATAGGTCGCAGAGCAGGTATTACTACCCTCCAAGCCCTGTCATTCATTAAATGAACAGCACGTAACACAATCACATTTCTAACCCTAACGTTGCAATTAGAAAAACTATTCCTACATAGTGTTATTGATTTGGTAAAAGAAGCTGTATTCCCAGAAGGTTATACTAATTAGCTTTTCTACCCTGACTTGCTGATTACCCTTTTTGGTCACGTCTTATCTTTGTCTATTCAAGCAGTATTAACTTTTTTGGAATATTTAATATTTCCATTTTAAGAAACGCTAGCATGTGAACACAAATTACTAAGTTCATGACGAACTGAGCCCTACTTAACTGAATTACAGGGGGTTACACAAGATGGCACCTGAATGGTACGACACTGCAGGTGCACTCAGAAGCTGCTTCTGCTAGGCAGACTCCAGTTCTTAAGAGTCTATAATCTAAGACAACCAGTCACCAATGAAGGATTTGAACAGAAAAATATAATGTGTTTTTTTTAAAATACATTAATTCATTTGCAAATGCAAAAAAAATGATTATAAATAGAGTATCCACCTCCCCCAGTCACCCAGCAAGATAACTGTTAATAATAACTGGGAGATTAATAAGGTAGCCAATTCACTGGCACAGACAAACCAGACAACACTCTTTTGCGTGGGGAGACTAGCTGTTCTCAATTGTTTTATAAACCTGAAATTAGTCCTAAGAAGATGAATTAAAAAAAAAAAAAAGAGAGAGAAGTCACTGATTGCTAATTCACTCCCCCCCCACCCCTGCGGCACTCCCCATTTCTGTCTCTCCTCCACATCTTTGCTGTCACAAGAGGACTTTTGTCCCATCTCTCTGTTTCCCCAGCTCTGCGATGATGGGTCAAAGCCATCCCCAGAAAATCTGCTGCCCCTGCCTGCTTTAGTGCCCCCAAAATATGTTCCAGGTGAGGTTCAGATTGGACATTAGGAAAAATTTTTACACCGAAAGGGTTATTAAGCATTGGAATGGGCTGCCCAGGGAAGTGGTTGAGGCACTATCCCTGGAGATACTCCAAAGACGGGTTGACATAGTGCTTAGTGACATGGTTTAGTGATGGTTTTTTATCAGGGTTAGGTTGATGGTTGGACTAGATGATCTTAAAGGTCCCTTCCAACCTAGACAGTTCTATGATTCTATGAAACAGCTGCCCAGTGATGGGGTTGAACCCCAGCAGTTATAACGACACATGCATTACTTACAAGCCGATTTGTTTCCTATAACCAGGGAGAAGCAGCAGCTGCCCTCTCCCCACATTCAACTCATTATTTGGGGACAGGGGAGCAGTGCAGGTGGGCAGCCCGCCCTCTCCCCACCCCCCCATTTTCTCCCCGCACTGGTACCTGAACACGGTGCGTGGCTGGGTCGTACATGCCTCTGCGCATGGCTATTAGCTTGGCATGTTCATCTACCAAGTCCTCTCGTTCCTCAGCAAACGCCAGGATGATGCCGAAACGTGGCAGGTAGAGGAGGGCTGGAATTCGATAGCTCCAGGTACCGTTCTGGAACAACGTCTCTTGCTTCAAGACAGGAAAGGAAGCCATCGTGCTAGGGAGAAGAAGGCAAAACGCGTTGCATTTTGACCCACCCTTAGCCCAGCAAAATGCGATGGGGCAGATTCCACTGCTTTTTGGCCCCCCCTGCTCAGTGGGGACCATCCTGCATTGAAACATAATTTCTGCTACTTTCAGCTTTGTCTTTTTCTTGTGCTTTTCCAAAGGGAACCCACATGCTGCATGCTAGCTGGCAACGCAGACCAGGTTTACCCCAGGAACAGCCTGGTCGATCTTACTGGAGTGACATAAGGTAAGTACACTAAATACAATTAAAGAAAAAGCTGTCTGTGGTTTGTTTTTTTCTTTTTAATTAAATTCACAGGCTGGGATTTTTGTAGGTTTGCTTTGTAATCCAGAAGATTGTTGATAATCAAACACGATAGCATTTTCCCTCAGAAGACCATTACTGTCTTTGTTGATGGTGTTTCAAAAACCCAGCACAGAACTTCAGCTTTGCCAAATATGCCTTAAAAATCCCATAGAAGCCACACACTGAGGCAATCCCTGACCCCAGCTGTGCCCCTCTTTGAGGATGGTAAGCACTGAGCATGAAAAGAGAAAAAGAACATCCATCCCCCAGATTCAGAACAGTCTGAATGATGTCCCACTGCATCGTGTGGGACTTCTGGCCAGGCAAAAATCTTGTCACCTGTACAGCGACTTAAAAGCCACATTAGAAAAACAGGAGGGGACTTTTAGGGAAGCTGCCTCAATGGAATCGGTCTGCGCTATTCCCCCACAGAGTCTCTTCCTCTCCTCAGACCCCTCTCTCCTCTTGCACCAAACCTCTCCCGTGAATTCCTGGCCTGAATATCCTCTGCTCAGCAGAGGGGAGCGCGGGGTGGGGGGGGGGGAAGTAAAAAAATAAATTAAAAATAAAAATCAAGCCTTAGATCTCTGACGCATTGAGTGGGTAGGAATGGCAGGGAGAAGATGACAATACACTATGAGTAAGAAATTCAAATGCCTCCTACCTCAGCTGAGGCAAGACTTGCAGCACTCTTTGTTGAGGATTCTCCTATTTACCTAAATCTTGGAAAGCGCTAGAGTGGCTATTGGCCACGTGTCAGATCCTTATGTTTTTGAAGACTCTCTTGATAATTCAGGACCAGATGGAGGCAAACTGAAGACTGCTTATGCAGCTGCAGGGTGCAAGTGCATACCTGGAGAATAGTTTCCATTCTTCCATATCACAAGAGAAAAGATTATATTAGCCAGCATAACTAAAACAGACTTGATTAACAATTTTATTTTGTTTTATTTTCTCTCAGTGCTGATTACCGAGTTAGGACAGCACAGATAAGCTCCTCAGACACCACCATCACATTATGTTCTATACATATCCATAGCTAAGCAGCAAGCATTCAAATATCCCTTGCTTTCACCTTCCAGATGCTATAAATAACAGTGAGGTTTTTGAGCTCACAGCACTGATCAAAAAGGCCTGAATGGCACTGTTTTAGCTAAAACTAGCTGTGCAGACCCCAGCAAGCCACAGCCCCATTGCCACTCAGATGGAAAGCCACTAGAGATACAAGTCTACCTCCAAAGGGTAGCTGCCAGCTCCTCACAGTCGCTGGCAATATGGCAGTGAGAAAAGGCAGCAGAACTGCTACTGTACAGAAACATTACCAGAATTTGATCACAGCTATCCAAGCAACAACATGAGGAAAATAGGAAGACCTTCCTAGAAGAAATAACTGTGCTGTTCACTACTTACCAGCATGGATCTGGCTATTTATACAGACCACAGCCGTGGCTGTGTTCTCATAGCTCCCGAAACAGAAGCTCACTAGAGTGCTTCCAGACTATTTAAAGGGAGATTATTTAAAGGGAGATTAGTCAGCCTGCCTGGTGCAGCACAGGTTCCCTAGCATTCCTGCTCGTGATACCATTCTGATATTGCAGTCCTGCTCTAAGGCAGGGCAAGAAGGCGGCCAAAACCAAACCAAACAAACAAGAAAAAGAAAAGAAAAGCAAAGGGAGCAAGAGATCTGGGCTGCCCCACGAAGCTCTCGATGCGACGGCCAAGGGACCAGTGCCACGGGAGGCTGTGCTGCAGCCTACTGCGCCCGAGTCCCTCCCGTACGCGCCTGTCCCCTGCAGACATCTCTGCCCATGCTCTTGGCCCCTTTGTGAGATGCTCAGTGTGGGTGTCACAACACTCTTCCTCTTATTGCCACATGGGGATCGAGGGAAGGTGGGATGTTAAAAGGCTGGGAATAGCTGCCATAGAAACAAGCCTGAGGCTCCTGGACACAGCACCCGCAAGTATAATCGAGGAAAATACTAGAACCAAGTGACTCTTCCATCTATTCAGAGACTAAACAAGGGATATCTGTGAGCGCGTGTGTGTATACAAATACATACATTTGTATATATACTCCCTACACACAGTGTGGGTATTACATCTGTTTGCATATATACACACATACACACCATGTATCCATCTGCAGAGAAACTCTTCCATCCTTTTTTTAAACACACTTAAAGTCAGTATTCAGTTTCTTCTACCTTGTCCCTCATGGATGCTCAAGCAGAGACTGAGCCAGAGATTGAACAGTTTTATTTTCACACAGCACTGAGAATGCTTTAAATAAGCTTAAAGATCTTTATATATATATATAAAATCCAGTGCTGCTTTAGTTACTTCTCCAGCCAATTGAAAGGAAATCATTTTTCTCTTGATCTCTACCCCTTTTCAAAGGCAAAAACACCAACTACACACTCCTGAAGAAAAGGGGAGTAAAATTAGTAAATCATCAACAAGACAGTCACACAAAGAGTACTCAAAAGCTCATACTCTAGCACTGCAGGAATTCAAATCATACACGCCAGTCCCTCCAAGATTAAATTGTCAGGGGATGCACGTGTCCATGACACTAGTTTGCTCCTAAACCCCTCTGAAATAGCACTGGCTGGCCTGCAGGGAAGAAGGAGGTGGCAGCTTTGCAGCCAGAGTGATCTGAGGACATTGGCAAGACAAACTTTGTAGATCATGGCAGTAACTTTTGAAAGACCAAGAGCTACAACTGGGAAAAAGACAAACTTCTGGGAAGACAAAGGCCTGAAATACAAGCTGGAGACAGGAGAGCTGTACACAAACCAACAACAGTTTCTCAGACCTGTATCAACTCAGTCACCTCAGAGAGAAAAGTCAGCTGTAGCTCTGTGAGGCGAAGGAGAGAAAGGGGAAGCGGAGCTGATGTGGTAATTTTTTCCTAGGAGAAAAAGTGGCAGCTGGTAACCTCCTTCCAGATGACAGAGATGCTAGCGAGCAGAAGGGAATTTATCATGTAGCCATTAAGCCAGTATCCCCTTCTGCGTTTTGAATTTATTTACTGGAGTTGTAAATTTATTTCCCAGGCCTATCCTTGCGAAGTGTCCTGTTCAGACTGACATTTACCTGCAATTCCTCTCCAAGGCACCAGGGAAGCTGCTGCACTGAGATCCAGCACCTCACCTCCGGGTAGAGCTGGGCGGACAGGGAGAAAGACGGTCACGGTGGAAACACCTAAGAGGAGGCAGGGGGAGGAGAGTGGGTTTAAACTGGAGGAAACCATTACTCACAGCTTGCAAGTCATACAGCTGTAATGATTTCTTCCAAAGCAGAGACTGTTTCCAGCACACCAGAAGGGTCAAAAGAAATAACAGTTGTCAACAAATGAATCTATGATGGACCTGATGGCTGGAAGGAGCCCAAGTTGCAGCGAGGGATAGGTGCCGGTAGGCACCAGGAGACGGTACTTGTTCCTTCCACTTCTGTCCTTCAAGGCTGCTCACATGGACTTGTCCATACAGCAGGACGAGCCCTTGCACGTTTATTTGCTTTAACCCTCTCCAAGAACAGTGACTAAAAAGGATAACATTTCCACTGGTCTCAGCTTCTGTAAAAACCTGTCCTTCGCATGTTCAGATCCGAGCTGAAATGACAGTATGTCTTTAAAAACAAGCAGAACTGAGGTAATATGCTCAATCTCTGCCCTGGGTCTCTGTCAGAGTGCTCTGCACTCTGTGCAGGTGACAGCTTGTTCTTGAAGGAATTCAGATAGATCCCCCAAAACCAAACCAACCCATTCAGGGAGGTTTTGAGGGGAAAACACAAAACAAAAAAACCTGAGAGTCAAGGACAAAACCCAACTAAAATTCTGCTTTTCAAGGCAAGCACAAGAATCCGGGTCCGCTTGTCTCTACTCAACGTCAGACCTGGACTTACAGTGTTTTCCAAACTTATAAAAGTCAACTAAGCACTATGCTGAAATACATTTCTTGTTTCACTTAAAGAAAATAAGCCATTTCCATTCGGATATTGTATAGAGGGAGGCCAGGAGTAGCCACATTCCAGTTGTGTAAAGCTAAGAAATAGGTGACCATTTGCTTCTAGAATACTTCCTACACAGTGTACCCCTACGTGCAAGCCTTTATTCCTATATAAACAGCACGACTCTGACTATTTCTGCCAAAGCCCAGCATCAGAGTGCTCCATCTCCAGCCTTCTTATGCCCCTACACCAGATGCTACACTAAATCTAGGCGATGGGATTTCTTGACAAGCCAGACAGCACGCATTCATTTAGTCAAATAATGCGAGGTTAGAAAGGAGAGTTATCGGCAACACCTGCCAAACAATAAACTTGAAACAAACTAAAACGTTCAGAATTCAAAACCAAAAAGGTGCAAAACTGGAATAACTTTAATCCAGCAGCCAATTGGATTAAACTTTTTAACCACACTAGAAAAAGAAAGTTTTTCTTGTGGTAAAAGCTTCATACCACACTTACAAGGGGATTTTCAGCCTCCCCACTACATGCTTTCCTGAACAATCAATCAAGTTCTGCTTTTAAAATGTTGTGGCTCAGCCTGGCAGTAGCTCCTGTGCCTTAAAGTACAGGTTTTCTTAGCACTAGAGAGGAATTATATGAAACAGCAGTATTTTTCCTAGCATACGTTTGGTGGAGGAATACGAAAACTGCACTCCTACCTGAACCTGCAAAATGTTTTATTTACCTTTTTAGTTCCTAGCAATATCCACTGTTATGAAAAAGTTGTTGTTTTTTTAAATAAAAAAAAAAAGAAAGAAAACAAAGAAAAAGAAAGGAAAAGGAAATACCTCTTTCACTCTGTGTCTCCGGGAAGTCACGTCAAAGGGAAAAAAAAACCAAAACAAAAAGCACTCCTACTGGATTAGATAAAAGGGAGGCTCACCACACTCTAACCAACTAGTCTCCAACCTGCAAAATTATTTATATTGGCAGCAACGTCAATGGTCTTGTATCCCCAAGAAGAGCTAGCAGCTGGTATGTATACACAAGCTGACATTTAAATAGCAAACCTGTTTTGCATATAAGGGGAGGTTCCATGTGAGCTGGACAAGCACTGGGGAAAGAGTAAATTAACATAGTAATTAAACAGCATATTTCTACCTGCATGGATTGACAGCACTGTGGAACAGCTGTTGTTTCTAATGGCTATACACTTCAGCCTGCTGTCTTATTTCTTGGTCCTCTTGTCTCCTCGTGCTGAGGAGAGGAACGTTCCTCTGGTCCCAGCACGCAGACTCCCAGTGCTTCCTCTCAGAGTGCTCCTGAGCTCAAGGAAAGTTGGCCAAAAGAACCCAGAAAATGGTTATAGCCAGCAAGTGACAGTCCGATATATTCCTCTGCTGGCTGCACCCACCTCTCCCAGCCACCAGCATGCTTCTTCTGGATGAAGAAATGGGTTAACCCAGGCGTCCCCCGGCAGTGATACAGGAATGACACGCTGGTGCAGGTAGACACGTCTCCCAGCAGCCACTGTGGAAGTGTTACTGGGGCCAAACCATCCCAGCAGCTGCAGGCAACGAGCTAGTGGGGAGAGAACGAGCCATGGGGTCCCAGCTGAGGAAGAAGAGGACGGCACCATCATCCCTTCTCCCATCTGTGCCCTGGCTGGCTCAGAAGCAGCACCTGCAGCTGCTGGGAGTACCCAAGCAAATGATTTCACAACTACCTTGTGCTAATGATCTAATGTTGCGCTACTGCTGTCAGAAATGACCTCTCCTATCCCATTCCTTGCTGTTTCTCTTGCTTTCCCTTCTTCTCTACAGGGCTTCCGTCACTGCCATTAACACGTCTTGTCTTTGAAATGATCTGAAAAAATGAAAATAACAGTCCTGCAACCAGATCTTGCTAGCAATGAAAAAGGAGAAAGAAAAGTCTCCTCATTTGATGGCAGCTGTGGTTGATCTCTGCAAGCCAAACAGGGAGTTGCAAAGATGTGGATTTACAATCAACCAAGCGAATTAATGTAATGCTTCTGTATTACTATCTTTCCTCTCTCTTGAGCAACCCTGTATCGCTTCTTGTGCCAGCACTGATGCTCATCTTACCTTGGCAAGCCATCAGAGGATGTCAGTCTGGCAGAAAACTAATCCACAAGAAAAAAAAAAAAAAAAAAGGAAGGGAGAAAAAAAAAGAAGAGTTTTCTGCTAGGTCACGGTCCTGGACTGCGTCAGCAGAAGTCAGACAAGTAGCAGGATCTGCAGCAGGAGAGGGAGCAGGAGCATGAAGCTGTTGACAGGAGGAGCAGCCTCACCTCTCCGACTGGCCACGGGCCATTAGATCAAATTAGCCCTAGTGTAAAACCACACCCCGTGTTTACCAAACCGTGCCTCACCAGGCAAGTGAAGTATCGCCTCAACTGAGACACACGGGAGAAGCCCGAGGGCATTTGTATCTCACTGTTTTACCTAGACTCAAACAATAGTCAACAGGAGGAGAAGTCCCTCCAGAGACAATGACATTAATATCCACCACGTAACAACTTTTAGCAGTGACTCCTGGAGAAAATCCAGAATTGAGAAAACAGAAGCAATTAAGGAAGGGAGAGAGACACTGAAGAGGCTGCTAAGGTACAGTCTGCCAGAAAGCCAGACATGAACGATTGCTTTGTGGATTTCTTCACCTTTTTTCTGCTCCCTGGCTCACAGCACTGTGACTGAGGTGCTGCTCTGAGTCACACAACTCACTCCTGCAGCCAGACAACCAACAAATGCTCGTTTGTTTAATAGAAATCACCTTGCCCAGCTGCAGCTTAAAACTGCTTGTCCCTCTCTTCTGAAGAGTGGGAAGTCCCAAACGCGGCTTCCTGTGGTGGAAACGGTTCCCTGCTCTACAGAGGCCGTGCCTCTGGCCACCTCCTGTCACCCAGCTCCCCTTCCTCACCTGCCCTTACCCTCCCTTCCTCCCCAAGCAAGGTCCCCACCATCCTCTACAGCCAAACAACAGGTTGTGTGCTGCAGCTATTTTACAAAACCATTCCTTGCTAACTATAAAAAAAAGTGGATGTCTCGGTGTAGATGTGCTGGGTTTGATTTCCTTCTCTGCCCCCCCTTCCCTTTCCCTGTGGTGTAAAGTCAAAATCAGTGTCACCAGTGAAGTTTAAAACAGGTATAGGTCTGAGGAGAATCAAGCTCTTCGCTTCTATTGTTCCACGCTTACTTCATTGCCCTTATATCTGATTGTTGTAATGAAAGCGTTTTTAAAAAGGTTAAAAAATGCAAATGGGGTGTGTGGGTGCATTAATAAGAGGATATAAAAATAATGCAGGAGATAATATAACGACAGAATACCGAACAATGGAGCATTTGCATTTGGAGGGCCGCGTTCAATTTCGGGTGCCACCTCTTAGGAAAGATATAGCAATAGCTGCAAATGAAGGCTAAGAAAAAGAATTGAGAAGCTGATGCTCATGAGCATCTCTGAAAAGAAATCAGTAGGAAACAAGAGAGGTTACATTTAATGAGTGATGCCTAGTCCATTAAAAATTATCAATGTGTACTTCCCTTGAAAAACATTCAAACCTGAATCCATTGATTCCTTAAACTATTGGTGAGGGGTCTGGAGAATAAGTCTTATGAGGAGTGGCTGAGGGACCTGGGGGTGTTCAGCCTGGAGAAAAGGAGGCTGAGAGGAGACCTTCTCACTCTCCACAACTCCCTGAAAGGAGGGTGTAGCCAGGGGGGGTCGGTCTCTTCTCCCAAGGAACAGGCGATGGGACAAGACGAAACGGCCTCAAGTTGCCCCAGGGGAGGTTCAGATTGGAGATTGGGAAAAATTTTTACACAGAAAGGGTTATAAAGCCTTGGAATGGGCTGCCCAGGGAAGTGGTTGAGGCACCATCCCTGGAGGTAGTTAAAAGACGAGTTGACATAGTGCTTAGAGACATGGTTTAGTGATGGTTTTTTATCAGAGTGAGGTTGATGGTTGGACTTGATGATCTTAAAGGTCCCTTCCAACCTATTCTATTCTATTCTATTCTATTCTATTCTATTCTATTCTATTCTATTCGCAAGCCTGGCTCAGCTAATTCAGTATTTTTGCTATGCTATACAGTGTAGCAGCTGTTGTCAAGCAATTGTAGTTAAAATCAAGAGGTCTTCTACAGAGTCAGGCCATGCGAGAGAGCAATTACACCATTTTGCAAATTTTCAGTTAAAACACTAAGGACTGCTCTCCAGTCATGAGGGAATATGGTATCATTTCTGCAGAACACAAATCCTATAGACCTGGGGTCTGAATGAAAGTCTGCTCTGTCAGAAAAGAAAAAGAACCAACAAGACACCCCAAAACAAGAAAAAGCCAAAGTAATAATAATAATGAGTGTAACATGCAAATGCTAAGGGCAGAGGTCTTTGGGAAATGAGGTTTGCTGGACAAGGAAATGTATGCCGTTTTCTTTTGCTCTCAATTCTAGTTAAGGAAATGAGCCTTTGTGCACGTTTGAAACCGGCACCTCATGATTCTCACCAGCTGTAAGAGCAACAGGTATGAGGAGCAGGTACTCTTCGGGTTCCTACCACTTCACACCCCATTGACTCCAGTTAAGTCACTTTTGATTTCCATCAGGAGGAGTATGCAAAGAATTGTATGCCAATGTTTCCTTCCCAGTAAATAATAGCCTTTTACAACTTATTTCCTCTCCTTGTGGAAAGAACTGGGCAAAATCCAAAAAATACTCCTCAACCCAAAGGGCAACAGCATCACCCCATAGCGGGCCTGTAAGCCTTCTGACACTCCACAGTGAGCTGTGGGTTTGTCACAGGGAAGCTTCCTTACTCTGTGAGAGACAGCGTCCCATAAACAGCCTGCCTATGATACACATTACACCATTTTTCCATTTACTTTGCCCATTTGGAACAGAAAAAAAAAAATATACATATACTTTATTTTTGTAACAAGACGAACAGCACAATCTATGGGAAGCAAAGGAAGAGAGGTGGTGAGATTTACATGCAGAAATGGGGTAGCAGAAGCAAGATTTATTTAGCCCTCAAAATAGCAACACTGGGAAGGAGTCACTGGAGCAATTTAATGACTGGAAAACGCAATAAAACCAGAGTCCCTTTGCTGCACATTCTCTGCCAGTGCTGGGACACTCAGATAAGCAAGTCTGAAGCACAGGGCTGTCCAGATTCACCCTGGAGGGACTCTTGCGACAGAGGGGAGCCCAAATTCCAGCACATCCCTCATTCCCATGTCCTGCTAACTCACAGACCAGGAGTGTGCAGGTCTGACGGTGACCTTGATTAATCATTACAGGATTAATTGCTGACAGGTTTCTATGGCCAGGCCAGGCTCTCAGCTGATGTAAAGGGACCCTGACACTGGTGACCGTGAAGCTGCGATGTCTGACCGCAGATTAACCAAAGCTTTACTCAATGAACATTTGGACTTCCACGGAGTAGGCTGGGCATACAACTTATGGTAGGAACAGGGTAATGTTGTGACCAATTGAAATATTTTGAGATGAACAAGGCACTTGACAAGTTCAGTGAACTTCAAAAAGAAAGAAAGAAAAAAGAAAGGAAATCAAAGGAAGAACTATCGTCAAATTCAGCAGATGCTTTTTGTAAGAGACGTTCAAACTGCAGGCTTAAAAATACCAAGTGTGTTATCCAAGGATGAGGGAGAACTTCTCTCCTAGGTGTAGCACTGCGTAGGGATCTACAGGAATTACAGGCTTATTTGGCTTCCTTTGAAGCCCCGGACCCTAAGCGGAAGAGGGACATGCAAATAATAGCAGGTGAGGCCAGTGGAGAGAAGAGCAAATGTAAGCGCAACCTGAAATAAGAAATCGAAGTATTTCAAGGGAGAAAATTATAACAGGCATTTTGGGCCCCAAAAGCCTTAAAATAAAACGAGGCTGTCTCCGCTATATCCACCCCAGTGCCCAGGTATGTGAACTCACAGGAAATTAAAAAACGGCAACCTAAAAATAGTCATAAACATTTAGGTCTTTTCATCTCAAATGGCTGTAAATAATGTAAAGCAGGAGCAGCTTCTCAGCCAGTGGGCCTTAAAAGTGTGAGCAAATACCATTTACTGTTTCCACTTATTTGAGTTTGCAGAATTGGACCGAAGTTTCTCCCAGTTGTTAAAGATTTATACGGTAGGTTTAACAATGCCCTGTGATTAAGCCTTTGGCACAAGCAGTGCAAAGGACATTCAGGGCATGTTTGTACTAACTTATCTCGGTAAAGGGAAAGCTGTTCCTTTAAATTATGTTTGCTGTGACTCTGGAAACTGAGCAAACAAAGTCTGAGGGGAAACTTCGCTCTCAAGCAGAACTGACAGAAGGTACGAGGACCAAAGGACAGGGATCTTCAGTAGGACATACCTGCCTCAGGATTCACAACTGAATTGCAAATCTTGAACCATTTAGAGGAGTTCAGTCCAGACTTGTTGGACGTAACCTCATCCCGATGGCAAACGAGAGACTGGTTCTGCCTCAGACTGTCAGGTGAGTAAAATCCTGTTCTGGGGCAGGGGGGGGGAGATGCTGGAAGAGGAAGAAACCTCAGGCCACAAAGCCACAAGTCCAGTGCCCCACAAAGAACTGTCTTTGCTTTACAAGCAAAGTCACACTGAAGGAGTCCTGTGCGACCCTGACGGAGCACAGCCGTGACACTGTTGAAATGCTGGCCGAGGGAGAGGAGAGGCACCGTTGGCACAGCTTGACAGGCGCGAAAGCCACCGCAGGGAGGAAGCCTCGTCCGAGAGGAGACCCAGCCTGCACAGAGCGGGCATTAATGTGACAAACTAAACAGCAAACATCCCCCAAAACCAACCAAACTGTGTGTCTTTTTCCAAGGGCAGGACAAGTTGTGATTTTTCCTGGCAAATGTTTATGTGTGATCCTGCTTTAAAAAAATACATAAATAAAGACAGGAAATATGAAAAACAGCCTGTTTTCCTCCTAACGGCAGGCTGATCCTTCCCCTTAGCCGATCTTTCCTTTCATTCTCAGGAGACCAATTGCTGTGTATCCAGTGTAGCTGTGAACTCTGTCCCAGCAATTATGTATATTTTTAAATGTACAAGTAAACAGGGACTCAGGTTTCATAAGATCAAGCTAGTGCTTGAGATATTAAAGTACCGACGGATTCAACTGTTACAGTGGAGCTGCCACTTCCAGATCTAGTTGACAGTAGGAAATTGCACTAAAATTTAAAAAAAAAAAAAAATTAAAACATTTTGCTGAACCTGCGAAAAGGACTAATTGGCTGGCACTCATTTTAAGAGAGGGAGAGAAATTTTATTCAGGTCTAATTTTCTCCAGACTCAAATTGGGACTGATAAACCCATCCACTTCAAGATCAACTGTAAATATTGGAGTATGTGTGAAATGCCATAGCAATTGCCAGAAAAGAAGAGCCCAGAAACAAAGAACCCATTGTCCCACATTGCCATAATTTGGAGAGGACATTTGCAAGACAATGCAAAATGCTTTAACTATATAATTACCATTATCTGAATGTGTGCCCAATGCCTTGGGTTTTCACTCAAATTCTCGTTTTGGAAGTAGCCTGTTCTGTGATTTCTATAGGCAATTATCATTTTCCCCACTATAGTGCCTGGAGGCAATATTTCATGTTTCCAAGCAGCACCCCATCGAAGCAGCCCCATTAGATCTAAAATAAGAAAGACTGACTGGACTCAGTAAAACTTAAAACAATCCGGAAACCTCGTCTCCTCCCTGCCTTCTCTTTCCCAGCCAAAATCATCTTTGAAACAGATGTCTATGAAAAAACAGGTCTAGCAGGTTACTCAATCCGCAAAATTTGGACTTTCCTGTTCCAAAAGGGAGCAATCCCTGAAACAATGACCTCTTCTTAGGAGAAACTGCAACCAGCTCAAATAAAACTTAGGATGAGTAATAGGGACACCAGGGATTTAGAAATCTAGACAAAATGCCTACCTTTCACTTGGGGACAGAAATGTAGGAAATAACAAATGAAAAATAACCAAAAAAGAGAATACCCAAACTGTTTTGGTTTTTTTTCTTTAATTACAGTATTGTCCAGAGCTCTTTGGAACCTGTCAGGCTATCTCATGTCATGCTTTTGTACTTACACTGAGTTCCTACTCAAGTAACTCAGAATAAAAACTATGGGAGAAATATAGGAGTATTGATAAACTATAGTATACCACTCCCAGTCTACAGATGGGGAACTAAGACCCAGGAAAATAAAATCCCTGATGTGCTCAAGATGGCACAGGGAACTGCTGCAGAGCCGAGAAATGAAATCCACCCTCACAGGACCCAATTCGGTGCCACAGCCCTGAGATCCACTACCCACATCCCAGCCTTCCTCTTTCCGTACTGAAAAACTGGGGAGGAAAGAGGAGGGTAACAACTGCTGTCAGAAGGAAAGGTCTGAAAGGGAAAGGTTTGCCAATCTTTCACGGCACGTGGGCAGAGTGAGCTTCAGGGTTACGGCTGAGGAGATCACGTTACTTGTTTGACAAAAGAAATAATGTGGATGCTCATGCAGGCAGAGAGCACTGCACATGTGCTTTCACTTGTGCGGTGCAACACCATCCAGCGCTGTAGCTGGCAAACTGTAGGCAAGTGGTAGCGGTGGTGGGGCTTCTGGATGCGAGTGCCTAAGCAATGGGGTAGTGCCTCAGCCCCAGGACAGAAGAGGCTGCTCTGTGATGGGAGCTGCAGTCCTGCGATCTTCCCATCCTGCCAGGGTCCTCCCCCGGGGCTAAAAAGAGCCCTCTGGAATGGGGAGGTTTGCACGAGTGATGCTGTTTGCTGCACGGTTTCCAGAGTTGTCTGTCAAGTATTTTTCCTGAGTTACTAAAGACACGTGCAATCAGTGTAACAGGCTAGAAGAATAATACCAGCTTATGTCAGGTTTGAAATTAGCTGAAATTAGCTCGATGCAGTTGACAAGGATAGCCTGGCACAGCAGCGCTCTGAACCTGCCTGGCATTTCAAACCAGTAGAAACCAGTCTAACAGGATTCTGATGTCTTACTGACTTCTGGCTCCCTTACAGCTACAAATTTGCAAGCAGATGCACCAAACAGACACCCCCTTGGACCCTCCACCCAACAACCACCGAGGGAGGAAAAACTGAGAGCTCCACTATTCCTTCATCAACAAAATCATCCCTCTTCTTTCCCCGCTTCTGTATGGAAGCTTTCAAATCAAAACCCCTTTGAATTCTTACCTCTCTGCAGTTCAAATAACCACCCGTGCTCATTTCTTCCATAAGAAGTGTCTCATACGCAACCAGCAAATCTGGAAATAGAAGTGGGTATCGTTGTATTTTTCCCCAAGAGCAGCACAGGTGATGTCTGCCCTGGGGACACCGGGGCTGCCTGCTTAGTAACATGCTGGCTTGAAAAAGCTTCCAACCAAGACATCTGCTAACCTCTTCCTATCAGTAACCTGGCATTGCCAAACCTCCCTGCTTTCAGCAAGGCATTACACCCAGGACGTTGTTTCTCATACCATCTTCTTGACTAAGCCATTTCATTGCAGACTAAACTTTCTATACCCAGTCCTTTAATTTTTTTAAGTGTCAGCTTTATGTTGCATACTCTTGCCACGACTAAAAGGCTTGACATGGTCCAAACAGAAGAGAACAAACAAAAAGGGACAAGGACTCACAACTCCTATGTGCCACCCTGTAAAACAGGAGCAATGGCCAGGCAGAATGCTGAGGGCCTTCCTGGGTACTTACATCGTACACTGGTATCTTATTTTACCCCTCTACTCTGCGCTCGTGAGACCCCACCTGGAGCTCTGTGTCCAGCTTTGGAGTCCTCAACACAGGAAGGACATGGACCTGTTGGAACGGGTCCAGCGGAGGGCCACAAGGA